>OX326950.1:7805000-8352500 GCA_946800315.1 Misopates orontium | reverse complement strand
TTGTGTAATAAAGCTTAAAGCTATCATAATCCGAAAATAACGCCTAATAGGGACGATCATTACGTGCAGTGAGTAGAGTCCATTTTTATCCAATGCGTCAACTTCTGATTGACGACACTTTATTTTCCACTTAAATTATTACTAAATCAGCACTCCTCCTCATGACCAAAAGTAAATTAGTGTGTACTAATTATCGTGTCTTTAATTATTAACTCTGCACTAGCTCGCACGACTATCTGATTAACTGGCTTTTGAGGAGGCAATAAATCGTACCAATTATTTGACAACCCATGGAAAAAAAAATGTCATGTTGAGCTAGGCATTGTAATACAGATCGCCTCTTTGGCTACGCTTGTTCTATTCAGTTGACCAGATTTAATGCCAAAAAAAAGTTCAATTGCGGTAAACCCTCCCAAATGATGGACCTGTAACAATGTGTCCGCAAACCTATTGAAACATGTGTGAAACCTCATAAGGCCTTGATTAACCGTTTGTTCTGGACACGACTCTGCATTTTCGACCGTGGGGGCATCAGGGGCAATTCTACTTGGGAATTATGATCTAAAAACCATAAGAAAAAACTATAATATAGGAAAAGAAGAAAAATAGTTGTCTCAACTTATAAATGCTAGCATTCCACACCTAATACGCAATATAGGATTTTCAAAAGATTCATTAAGAAAAACTAAAAACAAAGAAAGAAGTGCTCAGAATAATTTGTTCAATCTTAGTCTAGTTGATCATTAAACTGATTCTAGCATGAGTCGCAAGTCGCAACTATAGAAATGATGGTTATTGCAACAACGAACAAGACAGTAACAAAAACTTAACAAGTAGATCCAAATCTCCAACATAGTTCGGTCATTTGACCTAATCTACGAGGCTTTCGCCCCAAAAACTCAAACTGCCTTCTTTTCATAATAATTGACACATTAAGGTTTTACAGTAACACCGAATAGTATCTCTATTGATTCAAAAACCTTTCTTTTTACTTGTCCAAATTGTCTTTCTTTAAAAGGATAGTTCTTTTCTTCAGCTTTACTTAAGCTGCTACGTGCTGGCACGTAAAAAAGGTCATTATAACATGAAAGACAAGAATGGCCGTTACAACCTGGTACACAAAACTATATCCACTGAAAAATCTTAATCATTACAAAAGAAGCAAAATCATGAACTACACCCTTTCAAACAGATAATCATTCTCAAGTCTTGTTCATACACAACTAAAATAAAAGGTGAAACTCGTGAAGTAGTTTCTATAAAAGAGCTGTACTTCTACTTTCTACATCAAATTCTGCTGAAAATACTGTTTTTTATTCGTGTTCACCATGATAAATCAATCCCTCTAAATTCATCACACCATATTCATCTTTGCAACAAAATTCAGTACCGAACATGAAGATCATGTTACTACTACCAATTTTCATGATAATTGCGTTCCATATTCCATCTGGAAAATCAGATACTTCTCCTATTGTACCCGCGTTATATGTCTTCGGTGATTCTTTATTCGATAGCGGGAACAATAACCTGTTACCAACTCTAGCAAAAGCAGATTTTCAACCATATGGAATGAGTTTCAACAGAGGAGCCACCGGAAGATTCACTAATGGAAGAACGGTCGTCGATTTCATAGGTGCATTTTTTATGATTACATTGATCATTATAAGAAAATAGACAAGAATCCAGATACTCATTTCTTGTTGTTTTTTTCTTGCAGCTGAGTTTCTCGGGCTACCGTATCCTCCACCGTACTTAAGTATAGTACGAGCCTTGCTACGACCAAATCAGTTGACAGGGCTAAATTTTGCATCAGGGTCGTGTGGCATTCTTCCTGAGACGGGAAATGACTTGGTAAGATCCATCGCACTGATTCAATATCAATTTCAGGAATCGGCCTGATTAGTGAATGTGTACGTAATTTTGGGCCTGGTTTTTGTCGTTGTTGTTGTTGAATAGGGGAAATGCCTGAATTTCCCGGAGCAAGTTAACTTGTTTGAGAGAACGGTGGAAAAGGAGTTGCCGAGGCATTATCAAAACTCTAACGAGCTTTCGAGTTACTTGTCGAGATCAGTATATGTGATTTCCATTGGAAGCAACGACTACATCAATAACTATCTTGATACGCAACACTATGACACGAGGAAGCGTTACACTCCCGAATCCTTCGCGGAACTTCTTATATTCGACCTCTCGCTACAACTTCAGGTAATACCGTTATAGCTTTTAAGTTGCATATAAGTTACACAAATGCATAAAAGTACCAAATGTTAAGTATTTGTCATCTCTACAGGTTTAAACTTTTAATTGAAGCGATTATTCAATACTGTAATTTTCGAGATGATATATGTATCATGTTCGACTTTTGGTTTAAATGCAGAGATTGTACCAACTCGGAGCGAGAAAAGTGGTAATGTTCGAGATTGGACCGATCGGATGCATTCCGTCTATTGTGAGGCAAAATAAACACAACGGGCGATGCGATGAAGATGTCAATCGGCTTGCGATCATTTTCAACAACAAGCTTGCGCCAATGCTTAAGAATTTGACATCAACACTTGCAGGCTCAGACTTCATTCTTGGCCATGGCCACTGGCTAGGATATGATGCAGTCATTAATCCATCTAATTATGGTAATTCAAATCCTAATTAGTTCACACACACATTAATGCTTGATTATTAGTTCAATATTTGATGATGAATTTGATTGTAGGTCTGAGTGATTCAAGTACTCCATGCTGCCCAGCCTGGTTCAATGGGACGTCAGCCTGCATTCCGGAGCTTTGGGCAATAACGTGCAAGAACCCGAATAAACACTACTTCTGGGATGGCTACCATCTCACTGAAACTATATACAGGACCCTTGCATCCCGTTGTTTCAACGGTTCCTCTGTTTGCCTACCGAAAAATATTCAAGAGTTGGTACTACAACCCTGAACATTTTGATCACTCAAAAGAATGTACTTAACAATAAATTAGTATATAAAGTTATCTTTTTGTAGATTTCTCTTTTTCTTTTTCCCCTTGCTATTTTTGAAGTATTTTAGATCCAGACCTCGATAAGTCTGTCCAATTATCGCAGTTTCAAATCTCTTAAAATCTCTCAGGACACCGCAATGCACAATACTGTAATCAAATAAATCTCACATCTTAATCAAATCTTAGTATTAGTTCACCTAGGAAGAAAAAAGATCAGAAAGCTGTAATGTTCACAACATGTCTAGACTTCATTGACGAAAACAAAGCTAGTGTATTACATAATGTACATACTATAATGTTCAGATCACATGGACAAAAGGCAAGAAAGAAAAACTTCCCATATTTTTGAACACTATGTCATATGCTAATTAACACACCAAATCAACAACAGACTGTAACTAACTCTAAATTTTAGTAGTATATGTTAGGGGTGACTTCACTTGTGGTGCAAAATTGTGAAGACTTATAAACCTATACCAACTAGTAAACTATCATACACTAGCTACAAAATGTATTGACTAATTAATTATTTGGGACATGATTGTGGATCGGTGACCTCCGCTTAGCCCGGTCCGTCCCCTTGTAGTCCTTGTGCATCAGGCTTGCAACCTCCTCAGCTGCCTCAAACCATGCCTTAGTATCATCACTGTCTTTTTGTGGTTCTGTAGGAGCTGATGATTCATATTTGCCTGCAACTAATTAAGTACAATATTTTTCAGTTAACTAGCTCACAACATATTACTGAAACTTTTGATCAGCGTTTGGTAGCTAAAAAAGGGTTATCTATGAAGTTTAATAATGGAAGATCATAATGTGATATTAGAACAGTTACATGTTTCTTTGGTAACATAGTATATCTCCTACTATAATTTACTTTGTCTTGTATTATAATCCACCTGTTTAGTACAGGGTAGCCTGATTCAATCCGACCGACTTGATACTACAATAGGCTTTATACCAAATGCACTAGCTTGGCACCCTGGATTGCTTACACTAGTACGTAAGAGTGTATTAGGTGCTACTAAACGGCCCTTTCGTGTATGAAGAATCAACTAGTAATTAGTTTGTACCTGGAACATTTGATTGTCCTCCTTCCACTCTTTGCAACATTTTTCTTCCTCCAAGTCTTCTTCCATTAGCATCAAAAGCTTCCTGTTTTCATTTTAAGTACCATGTAATTATCACAATAATTCAAGAACTTTAAGATCAAGAAAGTTAGTGAACATATGTAGATGCTTACATTGTGAAGGAACACATCTTCTCCTGTTTTACTTGGCCATTTCCCCTTAGCTTCATTTGCTAAAGAAACACCATCAAAAAAACAAAAAAAAAATTACAAAATTGTAAATTGAAATGCTTAACATATGCTTTATTATCATAGTAAGTATATACTATACCTTCATGAACATTTGCACTGGAGTACTCAAAAGCCAGCAAAATGATAACAATACTTAGTAACAAACCTGCATAATTAGATGCCATTTGTGATATCTTTCATTTAAAGTAATGTTTTATCAAGAACTGAACAAAAGAAGATGAGGAAAATGTAATATGAGGTTTTATAGAGTTTCAAATCAGAGAGTCAAACTTGGGGCTCCGACAATTAGCCTAGTTCTTTTCAATTCTTGCAACTTGGGTTCTGCCAACAAACAGAACTTGGGAGAACTCAAAGATTAATTAAAATAATATGATATTATAAGTTTAGAAAACAAGAGACGTAGTACTGAAGAAAAAGATATCATATATGATATATACACCATATCATATGCATGTTTGAATAATGAATGAGATTTCATTGGCTAAATAAACTACAAATGTTGATCACGAGGCGTTCGCTGTCTCTCGGATGATCAAGGGTTTATGCATGCCTAGGCCTCACTAATTTGATAATCATAATATTAATCAAAAAGATTGAGATGCATTAAGCATTATAAGTTTATAAACAATGATGGAATTAATCTCATTTTTGATACATAGATAGGAGGAGTTTTTTGAGGATACATAAGTTAGAAAATCTGATATGATCTTGAGAGAAACTAACCACAAAAGTTAGTTGTTAAAGTAACCGAGCTTAAATATCGATGTGAGATCCATGTCGTATACCAGGCAATATTTAAGATCATAACAATCCATCTAGGCCCAACGCCGACTATGGTTATTTTTGCACTTAACTTAGTCCCTCACGAACACATTAATACCGACGTTGCCACCCGGCTCACATTTTCAATTGAGAGGGAGTAGTGGATGGCTTTGATGCAAGCTAATTGAAACATAACCTCAAAAGTTAGTGGCTAAGGTGAAAAAGCTCAAAATTATATAAATATCACACCAATATCACATAATAAGAAGTGAGATCCAAGTCTAATATCTTGCGACTATGATCATAACAAAATATCAATTCTCTCTGCAAACTTTAACTTTTAGACGTGAAGGCACTCAATATGGTACCGGAACTTAATTCAAAGAATAGATATTGGGTTTGAATCTTATCACCCCTCACTTATAAAAAAAATGTCACATATCAAGAATAACAAAAACGATTTACATCTTACACGCAACGAATCATGTTAAAAAATATACAAATTAAAGCAACAAACTCTCTCTAAAAGCTTAAGCTTTTAAATAAGACAGTAATTCAATATGAGTTGCATTATCAGTACTTAATATTCATGGTAGAAATTAGGAGCCCCTCATATTTCCCCATAAAAAGATCTAATTAGAAGGAGATATGGAAATCATTTATCAACAGAACCTCAAGTTCATTCACAAGCAACGTGGGATAAATCCCAACAATTCCTGTAATATATAAATTATAAATCACCCAAATTTGAGTGGATGTTACTCTATAAATGCAAGTGAATTTTGCTAAAGCTAAATTTTGCTTGGGAGTTAAGTCATATATGTAGATGATCAGGTCAACATTTTCACATATTTAATCAAGGGGTAGCAGTAATTATTCTTCAACTATGAGCTGTAACAGCTAGCTACCTTTTTACCTTTTTTAGTTATATCGAAATCTCTGAGCACAAAGGAAAAACATGCTGGTGAAAAATAGTTTTTAAACCTAGACAACAGTCAACACTGGAAGAAAACTCTGAGTCATAGATTCCATCATCCCTTTGGATACCTGTACTTGATTTTCAAATTACTATTATTTTTTGAATGAACAAAATGGAATCTTTTAGATTTTATATACTGTCTTTTTTTAGCCTGATCTAACTGATTTTTTTTACATAATTCAGCTTTGACCCTGAAGTCTCAATTCAGAAAAAAGAGGTCATTTCCAAAACCACATTGGAGATATGTTTGAGTAGGCTATATAATGTGCACTTTCAGGCATATGAATACGTTAATACAAGTACGATGATACATATATTTTTGTACGTGATGGCTATGTACAACATAGGTACAACTATTTATTTTAATAACGATATTATTAATAGTTCAATCTATAATACTTAAAAAGTTAATCCATAGTGTATTATGCACAACTCATCTAAAAAGATCATAAAAATAACAAAGTATTGAAATATGATACGGTACAAAATATAACGAGTGGTGTGTACGGAATAATTTTTGAAGTATCTGATTAAAAGTTAAAATTGTTGAATTTTCGTGTGTCAATAAACTTTAAGGTAAATAAAGAAGGTTTAATTAGGCCGGGTCGCCATTAACAAGGCAATAAGGCATGCATTGTGGATTCCCAAAAAAGACACATGAGCATCAAATGAAGAGCTTCAAAAAACATGGGCACGTGTAACCTTTTATCATGTGAACTGCCCACACTCTTTTTTTTCACAATTTGACAAAAGTTACAACTACTTAGTACTGTTCTATTTTTATTTTTTTGCATCAAGGACCATGGTTGCTTTTGAATTTTGACCAATGTTTTAAAATACACATTATATGTGGCTCGCATGAAGCTCGTCTAGGGCTAATTTGGCCCTAAATCTTATTAGGACTTAATATTTATGGGTCGTACATTAGAGCCCAAAAGACGTGTGTTTTGCTCCTCATATGTTGGACTTATACTTAAAACAAAATTATAATTTGTTTAGTTTATATATTTGTGAACTTCCATCTTTATTTCATCTTAAACAAATACTTTTGGCACAACTAAAAAGTATATTAAAAGATATTTTAATATACCAAAACCATTATATCAAATTTTTTCGAAATTATTCTTGTATTTTTATAGGGCTTAATAGTAGAAATCAAATTTATGAATTCTAATTTTAGTTATAATTCAATGTTATAATCTCAAATTTTATAATTAATTATGACATATAACATATTGAGAGCCTAAAGAATATTATTTTTTAGCATAAATAATGTGGCCAATGAAATATGTGAATGATTCTTTGTATGTTTTTTTATAACTTTAAATTGGCACAAATATTTGTATATTTCGAGGAATTTTAACTAATCCTTTTGTCTTACTAACTTTATTTCTATTTTATTACTAAAATATATATTTTATACTAAATATCAAAATTGTGGGGGCTTACACTCCACGTCTCAAAACTTACGACTTTTCTCTAAATCCATAAATGACCTAGTACCCAACGCCCAGTTCACGGAAAACGAGTACCTATGAAAGTGGAATTACTTCCTAATTGTCTCAAATATGTTGCAGTAGAGCTTTAGAGTCTCGTTGAAACAAATATTTTTCATTGATAAGATAGTAAGATAGCTCTCTGAAACAAACTTAGCCATAATTTATCTGGAAGCGTTAGGTGTCACTTTGTCGTTGAAGATAAAACGTCCTGAAAAAATCAGTTGCATTAATAACTCAATTTCAGAGACAAATAACTAATAAAAACTAGACGAAGTAAATTTTATTAGAAAATCTAACTTGTCTCTAAAAATAACTACGTGAAAAAAAAAGTAATTATTTATATCACCGTGACTGGTGATATAAAGAAACAATTAGTCAATGTGTATTCAATAAAAATGAAAAATTAATCGGTCAATCAAATATAATAAATGTGAGTGATTACGTAAAAGCACATCATACATATATTTACTCGGTTTCCAAAACAATTCTTCAAGATATGCTCTAGTCACTTTCCAAAACAATTCTTCAAGATACGCTCTTGAGATTATTCCCTCATAATTTTTCAGTATGAACTTTAGCTTCTACAAAGGTGCATTCTTATTTTTTTTTTCTTTGTATGTGTACATGAAAGAATTAGTAGAGCTTGGAGGAATGACAAAAGATAGAGAAGAGTGATAAATAAGAATGTTAATTTGCAGATGGGGTACATATATATAAGGTTGCACTGTACCGTTTAGGGACAAGTACTTTGTTCTTGAAAGTTATTTGTGAAAAACGAAACATTTGCCTCTAAAATTTGAGCACTGTATTATATAGAGAAAGCAAAACAACAGAAATTGAATTATTGCAAGTTTGTCCTTCTGTTTGACTAATAGTAATCGGTGCACGAAAAAACAGGCGAGCCAGTTGCATGCATGAGGGACAAGCTGTTGTTGCTAATTGCACAAACCTATAGTTCGCGCTAATTTGGGATTGTCATGGACAAGATACTAGGGGCATGCAATAGTTCCAACCTAGATTTCAACTTGTCTTTCTCTTTAAAACTTGCATCATTGCACACGATATACTCCCCCCCCCCCCCCCCCCCCCCCACCCACAAACAATGTTATATGTAAAGTATAATATTTAAACAAAAAAAAAAAATCAGTATGGGATTTAATTCGGGGTCGACCCATAAATTCAAAAATCAAACTGAAGTAGTTCGATGAATGAGTGAAACTGAAATGGAGTTCGATAGGTGGGTGACAACCAAAAATCAAATCTAAGATTCAATTAACTTTTGCATCTAGATCGTCCAATCTATTTTGAAAATAATGCAGATCGATCGCTTGTTTTTGCACAATTTTATTTGCAAATCTTGTTGTTGCGGTTAGAAAACTTTCTTAAACTAAAAGTATCACAATCTCAAAAGTGATATGAACATGTTGTGGATTATGGAAAAATTATTAGGTACAACCGATGTATGATGACGTGGTACAACCAAAGGCTGAGATTAAATACTATTCCTAAATTATAGGGAAGTAACTTCTCCACACCTCATCCCAACCATGCATTTATATAAATAACCGATTTGTTGCACCGCCTCATCGTACAACCGTTGCACCTAATAATCTCTCGTGGATTATGGTAGCATTTTTTTACAAAATAATCTAAAATTTTCAGATTTTAGCAATTTTCCAAACACCCGTTATGAGTTAATATTGTCTTTAAAGTTCAATTTAAAAATATGAACTTTTGCTTTTTTAGTAGAATTCGCCTAATCCATGTATTATGTGTAGGCTGGAAGTTTTCAATATCGATAGGCCTCGCTACTAGTAGAATTGAGAGTTTATTCTCTAAATGAAATTATTGCATAGGAATAAAAGCATCAAATCCCTACAATATACCCGTTGTTGCATTTTGTCCCATATCTTTTTTTTTTTGCAACTTGCCCCATGTACTATGGATAAAATAAGTCACTTTGTTCCCTCATCTATTAACTGCAAAAAAAAAAAAAAAAAAATGCCCCTGATCGAATTTCCAGCCAACTTTTTCCATAATTTTAAACGTCAACATGGGGGTTCATCACGATTTAACCTCAAGTTCAATAAAATGCCCTTTTTTCACTTCATTTTTTGTTATATTTTTTTTAATTTTCAAACCCTAAATTTTGATAATTAAAACTAGGGATTTACAATGAAGAAAATGTATAAACATTTGAAGAAAAAAAATGGCATTTTATTGAACTTGAGATTAAATCGTGATGAACTCTCACGTTCACGCTTCAAATTTTGACAAAAATTCGTCGGAAATTCTACCAGGGGGAAAAAGTCTTATTTATCCATAGTATATGAGGCAAGTTGCCAAAAAAAAGGTATGGGGCAAAGTGCAACATGGGGTGTATTATCGGGAGTTTGATGCTTTTATCCCTAATGCATAATGTTGTAAAGCTTTCTCATTGTTATTTCATCATATTTGTTATAATTTCAGAAGACTGCATAAGATTATAACGAGAAATAATTTATAAATTATGCATATAATCTTAGTTCAAAGTTGGGATCATCTGAACAAGAAGATAATGTTTTTGAAAAAAAGATGTATTGACATGTATATATTGATTATATGAAATTCTTCTAAACATACCGAAAAAAATTTGAGATTTTCAAAGAGTATCTAATATTTAGTGAACTAAAATATACATTGGCGAAATTTTTTGATCTACACTTGGACTCTCACACGGGTAACCTTTTAGAAATAGAGGAAATGGAGCAAACGTGATATGGAACTTGTCGGTGAAACTTCTCCGATGCACATTTCTGTAAATTAATAAATCAAATACCAAGTTGCATCATGCGTGCCTAGCAAAATCATCCATTAAAAAACTCACCACTTAGATAGCATCATGTCTTCTCTATTAGTGGTAAGAACTAAGAACAAATTAAAGTGGGAAAATGGACAACATCTCGAACATTAGTCAAAATTTCCTCGCGTTTTTTTTTTTTTTAAAGTTAAACATTTTGTCTTTTGATTCTAAAGAAATGAAACATAAAAATATTTGTAGTTGCACCATTTAGTTTTATGATATTTTCGAAACATGAAGAATATATATAATTATCGAGAACTTGCGAATATTTAGCCGATATGGTCTTGAAAGCTAAATATGGTTCTGTTACAGGTATCTCATTCGAGAATGATTAATTGAACTCAAATGATTAAAGGTTTGAGTGTTAGTTTTGTACTTTGCACCCGGGCGGCGCCAAAATGAAGAATAACTCAAAAGGGTTTTGCGCAAAAAGTAAAAGAATGACAAAGAATTAAAAGGAATAATGCACAAGAGTGGAATGAATTTTAAAAGGTCAACGTTTGATTCCATACTTGATGTACACTAAATTAATTTAACATTACAATACTTAGTTATTATAAGAAAAACTCAAAGAGCAAAAAGAAGAAAAAATAATAGCTAATGGCATCCAGCCATTGTCCTAATAAAGTTATATCATAAAAAAACATACATTGTCCTAAAAAAGTTGTATCATAAAAAAACATCCATTGTCCAATTGATTAGAAGAAAACAGAACAAAAACTTAATCAGGGAGCTGTTACATATCCCCACACACTATCTTTCCAGACCTTACACAGTCTAATCCCAATCACTTTCATCAATAATAACTTGAATAAAGAAAAGGACGAATTTTATGTGTTAAATTAAGTAATACATATTTACCATTTACATCCATATGATTTGGGGTAATTTCACAAATCTTCTCTAGCGTATTGAATAATTATAGACACCCTCTAGACTTGAACAATATGTAAAATATAAGGTGTATTTGTTATAATTTTTCAAACCTTAAGACTTCCCAAGTGTTCAACCTCACGAGGCCTATTTGTAACTTTTTTGAGTTTGAGCGAGTATTCGTGTAATTATTCAAACATTAAAGAAATGTTCAATTAGAAAAACTTCAACAAGTGTAAATAAAGTACAATATTTATCATATATATACAGGGACAATTACAGCTACATCCTTGAGATTTTGTGTGATAACTGAAACCCAAACTCTCCCGAAACTAACGACCATAACAAAACATGGATGAAATTTGTTGATGTCATCACGATAATATAATGAATTTCTAGTTTTGTTTATGCTCAAATTTAAAGCATTGAAAGCTATAGATGTTTGTTATATGTTAGAAGGTGTGATTGATATATTTATCAAGTTTTAGAATGTGAATATAATATATTATATGAAGTTTAATTACACAATATTATTTCAAATATAAATTAAAAAATATAAAATAATTAGTAATAAACTTATTTAATTCTTTCATATAGTTAATTGATTTAATTTTATCTAGATTTTAAAACTATTTTATTTGTAAATAATATGACTTTGAGCTTTTCAAACATTAAAAACTCTTTTAAGGTTCTAATTATTCTTATTCCAAATTCATAAATATAAATTATGTACCTTCAAATTTTTATATGTTGCTTTATCTTTTATCAATTAAACCAATAACCTACAATGAGAGATTAGAAAGCCTAACTATTTAAATGAGAGTAGCCCAAGGCTTATAACATAGAAGAATGAATGGATGCTCCAACTCTTCTATCAAAGTAAACTATCGTTTGTCTAGTTCCTAACAAAGTACGACGATCACTTGATTCAAAATCTAAAACTTCGAAAATTTTCTTAAATCCAAAGGTAATAGAAGCTTAACATGCATGTCCGCATAAAAAGGAAAGAAGAATAGTTGATATTAGGGAAATCCGTGAGTTCAAGTCTTGAATTATTGATCGAGATTGAAAAGCTTCATTCTGGGTAAAGAAAAAAGTAACGGTGTATCTTTATTCTGATTTTATGTCTATGTTGAAACCATAACACGTTCAAAACATGATTGACTTTTATGAAGGAAAAAAAAAAACACATGAAAAGGTGGTGCCATCTTAAAACATAGTAGACCATTCTAATTTCTCAAACCTCGAGGAGAATTTTTTCAATTACTCAAAACCCTAGGGGTGTAGCTGCAATTATCCCACACATATTTATATATCCAAAATCAATTCAAATGATACCTACAACAGTAAAACAAAACAAAACACATTCAAAAAGATCCAAACGGAACTTTCACATCAGTCACCTGATTAAACACACACCACCCCCCCCCCCCCCCCCCCCGCCACGTGTCATTCACACGTGACAGTAAACCCCAATCACAAACTCATAAAGTCGCACTTTCACCAAACAGCAACTTTAGACCATTTCCTCGCACGTGCCGCAAACCCTTTTAACGCCTGAAAATCCTCCCCCATTTCAAAAAAACACACACACACTCACAGACATTTACTCAAACACCTTCTGTGCATCTCAAATCAACATCATCATCATCATTCACTCCGATGAATCTCCGTCAATTCTCCAAATAGAAACGTCAACTTCGTAATTTAATTAATTAATTTATTGAAGAAAAAAAAATGGGGGCGGTGACGTCATCAATGGCCGCAAAATTCGCGTTTTTTCCGCCAAATCCGGCGTCGTATCGAGTGGAGGAAGCGAGCGGTAAGATGAGGATGACGGAAGTGACGGAGAAGGAAAACGTCGACGTTTTGAAGGTGAAGACGAGAAGAGGGACCGAGATTGTGGCGCTTTACGTGAAGAATCCGGCGGCGAAGCTGACGGTGCTGTACTCGCACGGAAATGCGGCTGATCTAGGGCAGATGTATGATCTGTTCACTGAGCTGAGTCTTCACCTACGAGTCAACTTGATGGGGTATATTTTTTTCTTTTTTTGTTCTTTCTATTTTTGGTTATTAGTTTATTTATTTGCTATATTTAGTTAAAGGGGGAAAAGAATAGGAGGATAAAATGCATTGTGGATTTGACTTATGTGAATCTATAGTGTAATTATCTTTGGACCATCTATTAGCGTGTGTTGATGGGCGAAATTTCGAATATTTATAGATCGTGTATCAGTATTTTAAGCATGGGAATGTGATGTGATGTGGATGCCTTTACGCCCCAGATGAATAAAAGACAAATGACAGCTTGAAGTTGTTATTTTTAGTCTTAACTTGATATGGAAAATTTGGTGATTTTGCCTCTTCCGAGGGTTTCTCCGGGGCTTATTGTAGTTACGGATAGAATTCTTTGCTCAATTTTTTTGTCGAAGGTTAAGAGTTCTCGTTCTCAATCGAGAAAGTTTCGGACTTTCTGGTTAAGACGATAATTTGAGTGCCAGGAAGTGAAATGGGGCTAATGAAGTTGGAGTTTTCGATTAATTTTGTTTACGTTTTGCAGGTATGACTATTCAGGGTATGGACAGTCCACTGGGAAGGTATGAGAGATGGAAGAAGCTCATTAGTTTAGAAGTATTTCTCGTGGAAATTTGCTTATTTTTTGTTATTTCTTCCGTAGCCAAGCGAGCAAAATACGTATGCTGATATTGAAGCTGCGTATAAATGTCTTCAAGAGTCTTACGGTGTAAAAGAAGAAGATATAATACTGTACGGGCAGTCTGTTGGTAGCGGGCCCACTTTGGATTTGGCATCCCGTTTGTCCAGGTTAAGGGCTGTGGTTCTTCACAGTCCAATCTCGTCCGGAATTCGAGTTATGTATCCTGTGAAGCATACTTATTGGTTTGACATTTATAAGGTAGGTAAAATTTCAAAAAGATATTATCATGATGATTCTTCTCTTTCTTTATGGAATTTTTCTGATTGTGCATTGCTGGATGCATTATTATCTAATTACTAACTGTTTCTCCTGTCCTACAGAATATTGACAAAATCCCATTAGTCCAATGTCCAGTCTTGGTGATCCATGTAAGTCCTTGTCACGTCGCCTTGGTCCCGTAATATTTATAGTGTTTCACATTTTTTCTTGATCCTGATGGTAGTGATTATAGATACAATTCTATCATGTTGATTACACTAATATATACATAGTTACTTTTTGAAGCTATTTTATATGTGAGTTAGATATTAGTGATTTTCTGTAGTTCCTTAATTAGTGATTATTGTAAGCTTCATTACTGGTAGTGGCAAAACTTGACACTCGTAAATAGCTTGACGCATCAGGAGGTTTTTTCTCAATAACATAATTAAGTGGAGTACTATTTCTGGTAGTTAAGATTTTTGAATAGGTCTTATGACATCGGTGGAGTTAGATGTCCCTAAACCATTTACAGTCTAAAGAACAATTTGTTTTCATGAGCCACATTTATAATACAGTACTAATCTGTGGAAGTTCTAGGGAACCAAGTTATGCATACAAATTGACACAATTATTTGTTGTTTCTGGACGTTCTTGTTTATTGAGATTTTTTCATATATATAATGTATTTGTAGTCCATATCTTTCAGAAGCTACAATGATCCAAGTATTTGCACACAAAAGTCATGTAAATGAGAACTAATCATCAAAATTATAAACAGGACTTCTATCAACCTTGAGAACTACCTACAACTGCATGCTTTGGTAGATTTGACTTGTGGCTTTTATGCTCAGGAAAAAATGCATAAACTAGAAACACATGTTAGAGATTCGATTGGGTTTTCAGAATTTCTTGGACTGATGCTGTAAATTCAAGAACCGAGCATGATAATCTGCCGATGAAGCCATTACTTATTTTTCCATTCTTTTACCAATGTATTGCTTGGAAAGCGAACAAACAGGGGACAATTCAATCTTCACCTAATTTAAGGAAATCGTATGCTGCTTTTGGATTGATAAAGGAAGGCCTATCTAGTCTCCATAAACTTACTCCCGTCTAGAGGATTAATAAATAGATTACTCTAGAGAGATTTTTGCAATTCATATGTTGCCATAATGTATAGTTGCGATATTTTTTACTAAATATTTTGGCTTGGCCTGATTTATGAGGAGTCTATCCAGCATTCCCTGATACTTGTTTCTGAATTTGGTTTTAACAGGGTACTGCAGATGATGTAGTGAATTGCTCCCATGGGAAGCAGCTCTGGGAGCTCTGTAAAGAGAAGTATGAGCCATTATGGGTTAAAGGTGGCAATCATTGTGACCTGGAGCTTTACCCGGAATATATTAAGCACTTGAAGAAGTTCATAGTAGCTGTTGAGAAATCAGGACGTATGAGAAATGGATCCGCACAATCTACTGATCAGATGGACAGTGCTAGAAGCAGCACAGATTGCCGACCGAGAGGAAGCACAGAAAAGTCAAGATCAAGTACCGATCACAGAGAAAAGGGTAGAATAAGCACAGATCGGAAAGAGAAGTCCAGAGGCAGCACCGACAGGAGAGAAAGATCACGAAAAAGTGTAGATCTTGCCGAGAAAACCAACATTATTGCAGAACACCCGGAAAAAGCAAGAAAAAGCATAGACAGGTTGGTCCGACTTCGATGTCTAAAAGTTTGTTCAGTTATATGTCTTATTTCATTTTGTGATTATGAAACTCCAAAATCCAAAAAAACTTTATTTCCTTGATTGTTGGTATTGAGAATTGAATCCTGCTGGCAGGTTTGGAGATATTGTGAGATCAGCTGTTCTGTGTAATATAGACTGTTTCAAGCCGGTTGGAACTAAGGTCTGAGGATGATGGGAAGTTAGTCCAATTAGTTAGGTTTTCTCTTCTTCTTTTTTTATGGCTTCCTTTCTTCAAGGAGGTTATTAGCTTCTCGCGGTATTTGGTAATTTATTTATTTTCCTATCTTATGGGTTCATATTTCAGAGGGGCAATAGAAATGTTTGAAGTAGGCAAATATTGTATGTTGATTCTTTCAGACTGAATAAACTCAGCTTTCTGTTTCTCACGAGTTTACTGCATTTGGAAGTCTATTCCTCTCTGGCATTGTGAAATATGTGTTTCTGTACCATAGAGGTTGATGATCTTGTAAGAAGATGTCTTTTTTTATGGATTAACTAACATATTTTCTGTTTTCATTACATATTTATTAATGTTATGGTACTTGTCTATGTATACATGCTGAAATGTAATAATTGGACGAACACAATTACAGTACTTCCAGTCACTTAAGCAATTTGTATTACATGTGTTCAGATTGTTTTGAGTCATATTACAATCTTTTTAACTTGATTACGTAACAAAATTTCACTAAAAAAATTCGGTCGTTGTCCACTCGGCTCAAGGGAAAAGTCACTCTTTAACTCAGTATCAAGCATACAACTATCACGGGCACGTTCTAACTCTAATTTTGAAATGCACTAGTGAAAAAGATTCAAGTTCGAACTGGAACGCTCATTCGGATGCCGTATTATAGATAGAACTACTAAAATAACAACTACAACAAGAATTATAAATAAATTGAGGAAATTCAAGTTAGAACTAATTGTTTTCGTTTCTTTTCTCAAATGTGATTTACAAATTAAAGACTAGATAATATATATATATATATATATATATATATATATATATATATATATATATATATATATATATATATATATATATTGCCTCGCGTATAATTTCTTGAGTAGGCACAGCCGATTTTAATTCATTTTATAGCGGCATTTTATTTCCTAAAACGTGTGATTTAGATTAGTCAGATACTTTTCAATTTCCTTCAAATTGGTAGAGCACAATTTGCCATGCCACATTTATCAAATTCTTGGCAAAATGCTTATTTGGACAATCGGGTCAAAACGCTAAAAAACTTTTATCTAATTATGTCTTATAATTCCATAGCACTTATCTGAAAACTAAAAGTTGACCCAAACTACGCAAATAACTCGATAAGTAGCGAGTAATCAACTGAGGAAACAGAGTAGTAGTCTATCGATACTTTGAGCATAACTAGTGTAAATTTCAACCATGTTTCGGCGCTTAACTCAGCTGCAAGTCAACGAAGACGAGAACAAAACAAATGAGCAAATCAAAAACTGCAGGGCCAAAATACACATTCTTCTACACAAACAGTGGCCTACCTACCAGTTAATTCAGTATTTCATGAACTATTACAGAGAAATAGGAAACGAGATATGACTTCTAAACAACAAACGGATGTTACATTCAGTAACCAAAACGATCATTCAGTGAGGTGCGTCCGTCACCCGATTGACCTGTAAGAATGAGCCCAGACGTGAGAATGACTGCATGAACATATAGTATTCAGAAGTAATTCTTTGTCAATTAAGTTAAATTTAGTTACCTGCAGGAGGCACCCAAGTACTATCATATGATTCATCGTTGAGAAATGATGGTCTCTCGGGACTCAAAACTCTTTTAGCTTTTTTCGCACGCTTCTTCTCTTTCTTAGTGACTGGCACATCTTCAGTGGCAGGTATCTCTTCTTCATCTAATGGGCTGTATCCTCTCAAATGTTACAATAACAAGACTAAAGCATTTTCTGCCTTAAACTCAGAACCAGTAGATGGCTCAGGCTCCTCTAACTCGGTTCCCTTGGATTTTTCAGTTTGCTTCCGTTTCATTATTATCAGACCAGGGGCCGCCTCTTCAAGTCCTGGATTTCCCGGTGAAGGACCTGGTGTCTTCAGCGCTGTTGCCCTATCTTTGTAGTCTACAAAATTGATCAGTTTCTTGCATATCTGCCGGTGCCTCTTGTGCAATTTCTTGCTTTTTCCTGTCCTCTACAGCACCAAGACATTGAGGCTTAGTAACGCTATAAACAGCAGACTTGTCCATTACTGACTCCGGTTCTTCCTGCTTCTTGTCAGCTTCAGATATTGCCTCGCTAACAGGTTTTTCATGAGTGGCTGGAGCTGATGAACCTTCTACTATGGAATTTTTACTCTTTCTGATGTAGGGGCAGACTTTTGATTCTTTTCTGCTGGAAGGGAATTTTTTTTTTTGTTCTTTTCTGCTGAGAGTCGCTTGGATGCATCTGAAGCGGGAGTTTCATTAACTGTTGCTTTAGGTAGGCTCTTCTCCCTCAGATTCTCTTTTCTTAGCTGCGTCTCCTGTTGGGTCAGCAATTTTTGACAAGTACAGAATCCGTCCAACTCTGGTTGGGGAGTATACAACTCTTTACGGAGCTTTTCCTTATTGTCCAAAACTGCCAGCAAACTAGGAAACCAACATAACGAACATGATTGTGTATTTATGGAACATCAAAACTTCTGAGTAGAAAAAAACATTGTGCTTTGGATAAGTTCAAACGAATGCCGCTTAGATAAGATACAACTAGCCACTTTTACATATAAAGACGATCATACTTACTAGATTCAGCGATATAAATTAGTTAGTTGAAGTTACAAGGATGGCATATAACATGCACCTAACTGGCAAAATCTAAACAATGTCGGGGTATTAGGAACTTCACAAGGGAATTTGTACCTCTTTTTTGTTGAAAAACGTCCCATGTGTACTGCCAAGAAAAAATGTTTCTCCACAACCCTAGTACTGAAGAACTGGCAACACAAGGTGGAGTTCAAGAAAATGTAAATACTCACCTGTCTGTCCCCTTTTGTGGGGCTCGGTTAACCAACAGAATCCCAACTATCAAGAAAGTCATTTTTCTGGACTTGAGAATATGACAAGTTTCCTTGACCCCAGCCTTTCTGCACTCGCTTCAGAGTTTTCATGGCCATTGTGCTTCCATCATCTCTGTGAAAGTTTGAAGGATAGAAATGCTTTCATGGTGTCGAGATAAATGTAATAAATATAAGAACTAGTGAAAAAGTCGCTAGATGACTCGAAAGGACAGATTTGAAACATCAATATGAACTACTCCCACAGATCTGAAGACAACTTTCTGAAGCGCCAACCAAATATGCTACCCTTCTTTCAATTAGAAAAGTATAGTAGTATCCACAATTTTACCTCAGATATACAAGTATTTCAATTACGATGTTATGTGACTGAAATGATGCATTCAGAAACTTGTTTAAGCAGATTCAAAGTGCTTATAAAACTGTTCTAGAAGATCTAAGCAGTAGCTCACATGGAGAGAAAATGTTTTTAGCCATCAAAGTGGAAATCAAATGACATCAGCAACCAACGTAGATATGATGGGAGAAGTTAAAAATTGAAAGAAAAAAATCTCCAACCAATAAAAATTGTTCAAACGAGTTGAAAACCAGTCTAATCATCTACCAGGGAAAAAGTGATCTAGACAGACAATTCACTAACTTAATAGGATTATCAATTAAAATAGAACATAAGAACTTAAATAGCAATATCAAATGTTCATACCTGTGCAGAATGGATTGCCAATCACTTTCACCGTCTTTATATTTTCTGCCATGACTTAAGTGCTCGTCATTTCTGTGAATCTTATTGCTCATTTCACATTCAGAAACCATCGCCAGCATTTTCTCTGTCAGTTCATTGACTTCATTCTTATTTCCCCTTTTACCTAAATAATCAATGACGGGCATGAATGATGCAGGGTCAAATTTATATCCCCTCTGGACCATTTTCTTCAGCATACCATGAGCACTTTCTAAATTACCATCTTCACAGAGTCTAACTATGAGATCTTTATAACAAAAACTGCTCAAATCAAAATGTCTATCAACTGCTGTTTCAAACAATTGCTTAGCTTCCATGGTTTCCCCGCCTGCAAGCAACTCATTGAACATAAGACTATAAAGTACTTCCTTGTGACCACATACTGTGAGGGCGATTTCAAACGCCTCCTGTGCGGGTCTAAACTCCCCCGTCCGGCAGAAGGTTTTGATTAGCAACTTGAAGGAATATATGTTAGGTATGATCCCTATTTGCAACATCTCATCTAAAACAGAAGTTGCTTCTTCACTTCTTTCTCCCTCACAGAGAGAAGTAAGAACACTGTTGTATGTGTAAACAGTAGGAGAAATGCCTCTTTCTCTCATCTCGTCCATCAGGCCAAACATTTCGAATACTTGATTTTTACAACCTAATCCAAATATCAAGGAGTTGTAAGTTTCTATTGTCTTATTGCAACCTTTTCTCTCCATGTCCTTAAGAACCTGAAATGCAGATGACATCTTCCCCCTCTTACACAAGTTATATAGAAAAATATTATATACAGTTGAATCAGGATACAAGTTTCTCCCCAACATCTCAACGAACTTCCTTTTAGCATCCTCAAGCTGCCCATTCCTGCATAACCCATTTATAACTGTTGAATACGTGATTAAGTCAGGCAAACATCTTTTTCTATTTTCATCCACAAGACCAATGTATAAATTTCCAAAGTTGCCAAGAGCGGCACTTCCATGGTTCCACATCTCACTCGAAATCTCAACTGCTTTATCCACCTTCCCGCTTCTACATAAACCATCAATCACAATATTGCAGCTCACTGTATCCAATCCATCACCTCTCTCATTCATCTTCTGGAGTAACCTCTCTGCTTCTGCCCTTTTACCTTCTCTCCACAGGCTGTGCAAAAGTATATTGCCAGTGTAAGAATTTGGAAAACACCCACCCTTAACCATCTCGTGTAGAATTCTACTGGCCTCAATCGACTTCCCTTTTCTGCAATACCCTTGGAGCAGTGTGCTGTAAGTTGCCGTATCAGGGGAAACTCCGCTAGTAACCATCAATGTAATAACACCTCTTGCATCTGCTAGCATGTCATTTTCACAAAATCCATGAATCAAAATGTTGTACGAGTACACATTCGGCTCCACTCCATCATCCACCATCTCTTTCAGAACTGCTGGAGCCTCCAAAAGTTTCCCATTCCTCACCAAACCCAAGAGCCATATGTTGTAGCTTACCACATTCGAGAAGATACCCAATTGTTTCATAGACTCAACTAAAACGTTTGCTTCCTCAAGCATCCCCTCCCTGCAAAACCCTTCCAACATCAAGTTATGCGTCACAACGTTTGGCCTCGGCAAGCCCAACACTTCATCGACTTGCATATCCCTAAAAATCCTAGAGGCCTCCAAAACCTTCCCAGCTTTACAAAGAGCGGAAATCCTAGCGTTAAACGTAACAACATTCGGAACGAGGCCATCCTCCTTCATCCTCTCCACCAATCTCTCGGCCTCATCATCGTTACCCTCCTTACAGAAACCCGCAATCAACGTATTGTACATAACCACATTGGGCTCGACACCACCCATTCTCTTCATCAAATCCAAAAGCTCCAACCCTCTAGAAGCAGCACCACCACTACCACCAACCCCACCATGTCTACAATACCCACGTACCAAAATCCCAAAACTGAACTCATTAGGCTCACAACCTTTATCAGTCATTCTGTCGAACACCTCTCGCGCATCCTCCAACCTGCCAGAATCACACAACCCAGATATCAAAAGATTGAGGGTATAAGTCTGTGGCCTCACCTTGGACGAAACCATGTCCCGATAGAGCCAATAAACGAGATTCGGACAAGAATCAAGACAAGTCTTGATGAGCAAATTGTACAATGTCACAGGAGGAGGAGGAGTTTGAAAACGAGTTCTGAGAGATTGAAACTGAGACACGGCGAGGTGCGGGTGACCGGAGAGAGCTAGCGTCTTGACGACAGAGTACGAGGCTCGGTCGAGATGGAGGAGGTGGTTGTGGAGATGGTTGATATGTGAGAACATTTGGGCGCGAATGAGAATTGGTGTGATGAGAGGGAGACAAATTTGTAGTTCAGTTGTTGTAGTGTTGTTGTGAATGAGAGTGGTGCGGTTGAAGATTTGCCATGCGAGTTGCGGGTTGTTGGAGTTTTTGGTCAGAGCTTTGGCCAACAATCTTGATTTCTCCATTGATCGATCGTCAATGGAGAAAGAAACCTTAACAAGACAAAAAGACTACAACAATTTTGTAAAAGTATAAGCTTTGCTTAAAATGTGGAAGGATCTTGCTGACATCATCGTGAAATTATAATGAACTTTGGATCTTACCCTTGGACAAAATAAAAAATGTCAAAAGGTGTAAAATTAAATGCAATGTTGTGTTTTTTCTCAAAAAAAAAAATGCAATGTTGTGTAAAAAAAAAAAACTCGAATCTTTTATATTTTACCTCTTATTGCACTTTGCTCTTTATCCTTTTTATTTTTGATAATTTACCCCAAGTACTATGGATAAATAAGCACTTTGCATCACTGTTGGATTTGAACATATGTCAACATTTTTTGCCTTTAGATTTAGACTCAGCGGCAAAGTGCTTATTTATCCATAGTACAGGAGACAAATTGCCAAAAATAAAAGAATAAGAGGCAAAGTACAACAAGAGGTAAAGTATAGAGGTTTAATATTTTTATCCCTATAAAAATTTTATACGCGCTTATTTTGAACAACCAGGGAGAGCCGTAGACCCTTTTTGAAATTAAGAGTAAAAGTATTATTATCAGTTGGTTATTTCCCAAATTTTCAATAATCTAACGCCATATAAACTACATGTGTTATGCCTATAAAGTATAAAGTATAAACCACATTATTAGCCAGTAAAAAATTTTATTATGCTTACAATTATTTAGCCTAAAATTAAGGATGACTCATGTTTCAGCGTACAGCTTTTGATTCTATTTTATATCTAGCACTGTACCTTACAAGCTGTTTTAAAATAATAACATTTTTTATCAAGTAGTCATTATTGAACAGTAATATTTTATTCTGTATGAAAGGATAGAGTGACAGGTTTTTCAGATTTTTATTATAGGACGTTCTGATCTCATTTTAAAATTTTTGTTTCTTAATGTTAATGCCAGAAAATGATGAATTTACTTTATAAATTACTAATTAATTTGCCTATATGCAATGTTATTCGTATAGATTCTGCTACCTTTATTAATTTAGAAAATGAGTAGTAGGCTATCGATATTTTTAGCATAACTATCCAGATAAACACCTAGTGTAAATTTCAACCATATTTGCCAGCAAGTCAACTAAGATCCGAACAAAACAAATGAGCAAAGCAAAAAACTGCAGGGCCAAAATACAAATTCTTCTACACATAACCAGTGGCCTATCTACTAGTTAATTCAGCAATTTCATGAACTATTATAGATTTATAGGAAACGAGATATGACCTCTAAACAGATGTTACATTCAGTAACCAAAACGATCATTCAGTGAGGTGCGTCCGTCACCCGATTGACCTGTAAGAATTGAGCCCACCAAGTGAGAATGATTACATGAACTTATAGTATTCAGTAGTAATTCTTTGTCAATAAAGTTAAATTTAGGTACCTGCAGGAGGCACCCAAGTACTATCATCTGATTCATCATTGAGAAATGATGGTCTCTCGGGTCCCAACACTCTTTTAGCTTTTTTCCCACCCTTCTTCTCTTTCTTTTTGACTGGCACATCTTCGGTTGCAGGTATCTCTTCTTCATCTAACGCGTTGTATCCTCTCGAATGTTTCAATAACAAGGCTATAGCATCTTCTGCCTTAAACTCAGAACCAGTAGACGACTCAGGCTCTTTTACCTCGGTTGCCTTGGAATTCTCAGTTTGCTTCCGCTTCCTTATTATCAGACCAGGGGCCGCCTCTTCAAGTCCTGGAACTCCCTGTGAAGGATCTGGTATCTTTAGGGCTGTTGCCCTATCTTTGTAGTCTACAAATTGATCAGTTTCTTGCATATCCGCCGGTGCCTCTTGTGCAATTTCTTGCTTTTTCATGTGCTCTACAGCACCAAGCCATTGAGGCTTCGTAACTGTATACACAGCAGCTCCACCATCAGCCTTGTCCGTTACTGACTCTGGTTCTTCCTGCTTCTTCTCTGATTCAGATGTTGCCTGGATAACAGGTTTTTCATGAATGGCTGCAGCCGATGAACCCTCTGCATTTGAATTTTTGCTCTTCTCTGAAGTAGGCGCAGACTTTTCATTCTTTTCTGCTGGAAGGGCAATTTTTTTGTTCTTTTCTGCTGAGAGGCGCTTGGATGCATCTGAAGTGGGAGTTTCCCTAACAGTTGCTTTAGGCTTTTGTCCTTCAGATTCTCTCTTCTTAGCTGCTTCTCCTCTTGGGTCAGCAATTCTCAACAAGTACAGAATCCTGTCCAACTCTGATTGGAGAGTTGACAACTCTTTACGTATCTTTTCCTTTTTGTCCAAAACTGCCAGCATATAAGGAAACCAGCATCGTTTAAATGATTGTGGTGTTTAAGGAAAATAACCACTTCAGAGATGAAAAAATATTTCGTGCTTTGGGTGACTGCAACCAAATGCAGCTTAAGATAAGAAAAACTAGCCACTTTGAAGGAGAGATAGTGTTATCTATTGGAATATGAAGAGCCAGTTGTCTTAAACCTTAATAGTACGATAAACCATTTTTGAGTAATGCTCAATAAACTGAGAAACCTCAGATTGTGAAAGACATATCAAAATTTCAAATTAAATATATCAAGTTCCAGACTAAGATGACCAATCTTGCATCTGAGTCCAAGACTGAGTAACAAACATTTTTACCTGAAGCTTTAGGAGCATATCTATCTCGCCACTTTCAACAAAAAAGAACATCGGGGTAATTAACAGTAACTCAACAATATTTGTTTTTCTCTACTGCATCAGTAAACAGAACAATAACCACACATGGCAGAACAAGGGAAGACATAAACCCTCAGATCTGGCATATTATGAAGTCAAAATAATAAAAAACAATATTAATTGCAAATGACGACCAGCTCATGTAGGCACACAAACATTGTCTAACAATGACTCAGTTTACATCAACACAACCTATTGCATAGATAACCAACCCTTTCTATGATTCACCAAAAGGAAAAGAAGATATAGAGAACGACTAATTATGACAATTAAAGCAGTGAGAGGATTAGCATACCTAGCTGAGATGAAACTGCAGACATGTAAGCATCAAGTTCATCTCCAGCTTCAGCAACTTCACTTGTCTCTGCCTGTTTGTCCTCATCCAAAAGTAACTTTTCCTTATCTTCGATCTCTTTAATGAGCCCTTCCTTCTTATCCAGAAGAGTATCAGCTGTTTCTACCGCCTTATTTTCACCACTCTTATGCTTTGGCAACTTCTGTGTTCGGTCATAGAACTCATCATCGTCACTGCAAGTTGAAACATGAAAATTATGTTAGTACGACATAGAACATTGTTTGAATTGATCAGCATTAATAAACTACACAATGTGACTTTATTTCATCAAAGAGTTTTTTCCTTTCTTATTGTTTTCTTTCTTGGAAGAAACTACATAATGAAAGAAAATTGGAGGGCAAGGCCTGACCTCGAAATACAAGGAGATAGATAGCAGGCCTGCCGACAAAAACAAAAACATAACAAAAGGCCCGACCTTTCGAGGCCAAAAACTCTGAGGCTTCAAAGTCTCAGCCCATTGTATAATTCTTCAACAGAAGATCCAAACCCAATTACAAGTAATTGATATACCCCTATCTAAATCCCACAAAAAGTTCCTGGGCTTCAGGCAAATCATAGTCAAGAAAGAGAATACACTGTCTCCATGACACTTACTAATATCTAAACAAACTTGCTGGTCTATCAGTGAAATTTTGAAAATCAAATTTCAAACTTAAGCTTAAATATTATGAAATGTACAAAGAATTCTCCCACAATACCTTAAGTAGTCTTCTTCGTCTTCTTCCATTTGTCCTTTTCTCTTGCCACTGGACGACCTCCCACCCCGTGCACCTAAACTTTCCCGAATACTTTCATTTAATGTCTCTTCCAGATTCTCGAGCTCTTCCATTATCTAAAAAAGATGAGAAAATTACAACTACCACAGAGTAAATTTAACTTTTAAAGATGTTTTTTCAATATTATTTCATGAAATTGAGCAAATTTGCAGCTGAAATGGGGAGAAAGATCTGACAAAGCGCGAATTGCACGCATGAGAAGGAACAGATTTTACTTGATATGCAAAATTTCATCGACTTAAGGCAGTGGATGACTGTTAAAAGATCAACTCCGTTTTGGAAACCATCATCAATACCTTGGACTTAAGAATTGTCCTCGTAATACTACCTATCCAATCAATAGATGGTCTAACAATATTCCATCACCCCCAGCCACCGCATGATGGGGTAGAGGGGGCAGGAAGGAAGGTAAAAGCTCTTCCTTAGCAACTAGTTATTTATGAAGAAATACAGATCTGAACTGATAGGGTGGAAGCGTGATACCGCCTGGCTTCCGGTTATTTTTGGTTTTGCTTGAGTTACAATTTTCTATCAATCGGGGGCTGATAAATGTGTTTCCCAATAAATCTACTTACTATATGAAGCTCAATTCTTCAATTCTGAAATCAGTTCAACTAATATTCAATTTCCCATCCAAAAAAAATGGATAAGTGGAATATGGAATCCAGGAGAAATTGTAAAGAACTTCTATACCTAGTACAGATCAAAATTATCGTGTACCTGTGACATCCTTTGCTCATTTCGAGCAATCTGTGTTTGTTGTCCTTGAGTCAAGCCACCTTGAGAAATATCCTTTGCCCGGATAGCATCTATTTCTTTCTTCATGTGAGCAATCTACAGATTGAAAATGAAGACAATCAGTGACCAAGTTTTAGACTTTCCAAACCAGGATCTAAAGCATGCTGATACCTGGTACAAGTCTAATAACAAAGTTCAAGGGAATAACAAGAGTCATGATCCCTCCATCAATCAATCCCTACAACTTATTTACGTAAGCAATATTTATTAGTAATTATTCTGATGGACCTTAGAAGATTCCTTTCAGAAAGAATTGGATATCAAGAAAAAAAAAATTGGATGCACACAATATGATGAAAAGAACGTGTAAGACATACTCACTAAGATAAGTTAGCATAGCCAAAATGCATTGATGAAAATGTCTTCTCGTGACAAAATTGGACTAACCTTTCCAAGTCTTTTAATAACTTTTTCTCGAGTTTTTTCTTGCTTCTCTGTAAGTTGCCCCTTGTAAGTTTGCCAAGTGATTTCATCAATTTCATCCTGAATGTCAAATGATTCTGTCAGCGGAAAGTAATACAAGAATACGAGGAAACTCGAAACACCTAAAAACCAATACAGAAATATTCCAATGAGGAGAGTCAAGGAAGTTAGTTACTAAATATAATATCTTCTCTTATTTATATACAATCAAGTTCCAAAAAGCACTAATGAGTCCTGGAGCTAAATTGACTATATCAAGCAAAGTGCACGAAACAAACCTCATTTTCCTCAACAGCATCCTCACCCATGCCCCAGGAAATTCCATCAGCACGAGATGCTTCCAGTTTTGCTCGTCGAAGTGATGCTTCCATGTCTTGCATCTCCTGCCGAATCTTTACATTTTTTAAACGCTTCAAGTCACCTTCCTTCCAAGCAAAACAGCGAAAAATTTCAGAACAAATATGAACTCAGAATAAATTAGAAAGCCATGAAACAGATGCAGACATCAGCAACAGACCAGAACAAGCAATATGTCAGCACTTGTTTGAAATTTTTCACAGATTCTCGTAAAAAGATACTAATAGAGACTAGAGATTCCAAACTATATCTTACCGGTGGCATCAAGTCAGTTGGACCTTGAAATATGTATAACCTAGAAGAGCTGTGCAAGGAAAGTCAAAACAAGAATGAGTGCATCAAGTTAATAATACAAGAAAAGGCTCATAGAACATGAGTATGAAAAAAATTCAATTTGCTAATAAAAATCTTCTTCGACACATTTTATCTAATATCCATGACAAAGGGAAGGATATTTTCAGGAGCAGTAGAAGAAAAAATGGCCAAAAGTATCAACACTGAGAAACTCAGTGTATGGAGATAACATGCACGCAAATTAATAGAGTACCAAATTAGTGTAACTACTTACTGGCCAAACCGGATCACATCGCCAACATGCAAATCCACATAAACCCTCTTCTTTACCTGTTACATTGGCAATAATGCAACATTAACATTCAAATTTGACATCAAAGGTCATGGAAGTACCGGACATGAATGACAATAGTACAAAAACTTCTGATGCATAAAGTAAATTTGAAAATTAGTGATTAAGAAAAAGATGAGGCACGACCAAAAGAGCAAGATGCATTAATAAGAATCTATTGTGTGTTGCCAAGAGCAAGCCTACAGTTGGTTTTTCCAACAATTTAGGCGCAACAATCACAAAATAGATCAGTAAAATTACTAACTGGAAAGATGAATGCGTCGTCTTTTACATCTAAGGATGATCATATGGACAAAGATTCAGCGATATAAATTAGTTAGAGAAGTTACAAGGATGGCATTTAATATACACCTAACTTGTAAATCTAAGCAAGGTCAGGTACAAGGAACTTAATTAAGGGGAAATCTATACCTCTTTTTTGTTGACAAACGTCCCATGTGTACTACCAAGATCATAGAGAAATGCTTCTCCACTACCCTTGTACTGTAGAACTGGAAAAACAAGGTAGAATTCAATAAAATGTCAATAATCTTCCCATTATTTCCAAAATCCAAATCAGGCACACGTATCAATGGCAAAACACTCAAATTGATGCCAAAAGATTTGACTGTTCTGTTAACAATTATATTACCACAAACCAAGTCAAAATGAAGTTGTATCTGAATTTACACGTAAAAGGAAAATGGTATAACAACAAGATCGTAAGTACTGTTACAGTACCCCCAATATCCCAAATAAAGTGGCTGATTATCAACTAACCACCCATCACAATCTTCTCAGATTATGTCTGCTAATTTTATAGTAAGGTACCTAAACGCAAACCATAGACTAGCAAAAATGGATAACTATAGATGTTACACATAAAATCAGGTACCAACTTCTTCAACGATTAATATTTTTCTGTTTGAGAGGAATCATCAAGAAAACAGCTTACACGATGCACACGCGAAGAAAAAGATCCATGAAATCATCAATCGAACAGATCATACACAAGAAGTAGATTTCAATAAGCTCAAAATAACTGCATTTACCAGCGTGAAACCTCGATATAGTCGGATGCTCAAGCATGAAATCGCAAAGATCCACACGGCCAAACATGTAAGCCCCCTTCTCATTCCTGCACAAAAACCACACAACACAATAAACAAAACATAACCAATCTCTACATTTAAACCAAACTGAAAAGACAATAACAGTGACTAAACTAGCTACTAACACATTAATCTGATCAATAACGGCGCCATTCTTCAAAACCTCCAACGAGAAGTGATGGCAGGGCGGCCCACTCCACTCCGGCACGGTGTAAGGCACAGCCATCCCCGCAGAGGCGTTGTTAGCGTTCTTCAGCTCCTCTTTCTTCTCAACCACAGCTTCAGAATCACTGACTTGAGCTGGATTTTGTTGCTCTTGGTTGTTATTGGAGGATTCGGGCTCGGATTGTTGCTGGTTTGATTCTGGCTCAATTAGGTCTAATTGTTGTTGGGGGTTAGGGGTTTTCGGAGGTGGTGGGCCCATTTTAGATGATGATGGTGATGATTCGGAGGTGGAGGGTTCGCCGGAGACGGCGGCGGTTCTGGGAGGAGGTGGGCCCATAGCAGCGGTCATGGTGTTGGAGAATTAATTTGCGAGTTGCCGCAAAAATTGAATCTCAATCGCACAGAAGAAAGAGCATAAACCCTCAATTCGATTGTGAATGTGCAGTTTGGGGGCGCCAAGTACTAATGCTTGAATTGGTTAATTATAAAACTTAGATTTAAGAAGAAGATAATAAATTCAATTGTGTTTGTATTTGTACTGTGTAATGATTTTTTGTGTAAAATGCCTTATTTGCCCCTAACTTAACTTATTGGATATTTTGCATCAAAAAAAGAAAAAAAAAAAAAAACTATTGAATATTGATCAATTAACCTTTGAAAAATTACTAACCTTTAAAAAGAGTAGGAATTGCCTCGATGATATAACCCGTCTGATTTGAACATATTTTTACAATTTAGGTTTGACTTCAAAAACATTAAGTTGAAGATTTGATGTTTTTTACTCCGAATTTTCGCCCCTATCAAAAGAATAAATGTATTGCTTTTTATTTATTTTTCAGAATATTTTCAGAATTGCAAATATCCCCTGCGATATGGAGTAACCACAGAGACGCCCCTCACGATTGAAAATTACACATGCCTTATAATTGTTTCGTTCAAATTCTACTAAATTTTGCTGAAAATACATTTACACCCTGATTTATTTTGAATAATAAATGAAAAATAAATTGCTAAGAGACAATAAGATAAGTCTCATGTGTTTTACTTATAGAAATGAATAACATAAAAATCAAAGAGTTGTCCAAAGCTTTTAGTGAGTTATTTACAACATCATTTTCTCTTCGTTTGGTTTTGTGTGTAGTGATAATGTGATATATACACCTCAGGGGGTGTTTGTAATATGGCACAAAGAAAATGCAAGGCGTTAAGAGTTATCAGATATCTCTTTGAAATACACCTTCCAACAGAATGTAAATAAGTTAAATACGAGGAGTGTACTGAAAACTCTGCAGAAGCAACAAAATTGAAAATCACAGAAATCAACTTGATCCCCATTCCATTTATCATCACCATTCACCCTCATCAACTTGGGAACTGAAATAAGTTCCTTACACTTCACTAGTATACAAATAGAGCTACAATTGAATTAAACTGGGTAAAGGCAGAGTTAAAAACCATACACAGCCGTCATCTGTGACGTTCTCTCCTTTTCTCCTCCCGCCTTTTCTTCTTCTCGTCTTTCGATTTTCTTTTTGATTTGTGTTTACTGGAGTGCTTCTTGCTTGAGCGTGTTTTTGTCTTCCCTTTCTTATCTTTAGAGGATTCATAATCAGATGAGTCGTCACGCGACTTCAATGAAAATGGCTTTTCAGGACCAAGAAAAACACGAGCTTTCTGGGGCTCCTTGTCAGGGATTGCCGAACTTGGAGAAGGAGGAAGGTACGGGCCTGTTTCTTCCACACGTGAACCAATAGCACCCCTGCCTCGCTTGGTCCTGCCATTCAGAAATAATTTCAAGAGCTGCCACTACAATTGAGTTTATGCTAAAATAAATTGTATTCAAAATTAAATAGCTGAAAGAAACCTTGATTGTAAGAATTCCTCAATCTCATCGTCCCTTAACCCTTCATCATCCGCCGAACGGTGATCATGAGGTAATCTTCTCTTTGATGTGTGTGAAGCGCTTGCACTTGGTACCACTTCACTGCAACTTCTCCTGTGAGATTCACGACCATCATCTTGGCTTCTCCCACTGCTACTCTCACTTCTTGCTCCTCGGCGCCTATTTTCCAGCTCTAGCTGTTTATCTCTTAACCGCCACATTTCATTTACTTCAACAGAACGATTAGCTGTAAAACAACATTTGAAGAGAGAATTAGGAAATTTGGAAAAAGAAAGAAAGAAAGATCTGAAACAACCCAATAACATGTAAGATAGTCAATCCTAAGGAGTTTTACGGTGAATATTTGAACTTTATTTGAACAAATTCGATTCTCTTTAGCGGTTATGAAACCCATCCAGCTAAGCTATTGAAAAGCAAGTGCACCAGCATCTTATAATAATATAAACTAACTCAGACAGAAATCCAACCTATTGAAAAAGCAAGTGCACCAGCATTTTATAATGATCTAAAAAATCGATAGATGTTTCATCTTAGGTTGGACATAAATAGCACTTTTATACTTCATGCACTCTCAGTAGATAAATATGTTCAACTTACAAGGCTAACCATCTACTCAGTTCAGAATAATCCAGCTTACCCACGCCCAGCAAACACTTTTTTGCATTCAACAACATAGAATCAATGACAAACACACCGCCGAAATGCATAAATAACGAGAGAAAAGGTACAAATGTCGCTACGCGAATTGACATCTCCTTAGGCATTATGAGACAAGGGTCTTGTTAATGAAAAGCCCAGGCTGAATTATCACTTACACAGCCTTGAATCTCATCTTTCACTATATAAAAGGGGTGTCGAGTCACAAGACATCTCTACAACCGTATCTACAAGTGCGAGTTTTCTGTGGATTGTAAAGGACAAATGGTAAAGGGAACAAACTAAATATTCACCTACAGCGACGGGCCAAAAGACTCAAAACATTCGTCCAGCCATTAGGATTACACACGTTCCGCATTTCTTTGCGTTTCTTCAATCCACTAAATACTAAAAGCATAAAACAAGATTCGCAATACGGTACCCATTTCTCATATTCGACTCGCCCTTTCTTCTACTCTTGCAACAAATTCACCTTAAAACATCTAACTCCAGCACATCCAAATACAACAAATTAAAAACAACACATGTACACTAATCAAAAACAAACCTTGCTGAACACCCAGCACAGTTGCGGTCAAGAATCGGTTATTCGGCTTGCTCCTAACAGTTGGCTGACGAAGATAAGCCAGAGCGCCTTCACTCTCAGCCTGTCGACGCAATTCACGAGCCTCCTTTAATAGAATGGCTGCTATTCTATTCTCCGTCTCTAAATCCATCTCCAAATCCTCAATTAAGTTACTTATTTCGACTTCAAGATCAAAAACTAAACACAAATTGATCAAACTTCAGGCTCGAATTTCATAAATCTATAAACAACATGGAATCAATAGAGCTGAAACTGAAATTAGGGTTTTTTGAATTGAAAAAATTGGAAACTGTACCCGGATGATCGAGGCCGCGTGCTCGATTCTTCTCGATTGAGATGATGAAATTGTGGGATAAATTAGGGTTTGGATCTTCAATGCGATGAATAATCGAGGAATCTTTTTTTTTTTTTTGATCCCTAATTTGGGGGAATTGAATTAGAGGGGAGATTATGTTAAAACGCGTAATTGCGAAGAATGTTTGCTAATGGGCTTTGGATAAATTCTTGAAGCTTCTGGTAGTGATTTGATCTGAAAATTAACCCAACTTGAGATGGGCCGTGGGCCAATGTTATTATTATGTATATGGGACAAATTTCGCCATCTAGTCGTATTGGGAAATTATGCATAAATTATTTCGTACAATCGTTGAATGATGAGGTGATACGATAAGTCAATTATTAGTGGAAAGATGTTATTGTGATAAGATTATAGAAAGATTAGTGCCCGCAATTGTATCATCTTGTCAATTGGTTATACGTAGCGCATCATTAACGCAATGGTTGCATCCATATTTGTTTCTACTTAACAACGTCTTCACCGCAATTTTCTGTGATACTCACGTTGTCCCAATAAAACATCAGTTGCACAACATATTTGAATCTATGTATTAACTCTTAATACAAAAAACGGAAGCAAACAACCAAACAAAGTAAGATTTGTTTTTATTTACAATAAGTGTATAAACTTTGAAATTTCCCTTTTGACAAACAAAAATTAAAACTTTTTAAAATTTGCAGATATGTTTTCCAAAGGTGTCGAATACATCTTCTAGATGTGTCCGATAAGTATCGAATATTTTTTATTTATTTTAAATTCTTCGATATGCCACGTGGTGTATCCTATACGTATCCGTGGAGTATCGATGGAGTATCCGCTTATCGTAGTATCCGATACGTGCACGGGGTGATTTTTTGAAGTATACATGCATCATGATTCTACTCCAATATATCCGCAGCAACCAAAACTACTTCAGCATGCAGTCTCACATGTAAGCTTTTAAAAGAATTCGTATAAAGACAATACGATTGACTAACAATCAAGTTCAGACCCACTACACGAGAACGACAATAAATGATTCTATGAAGGAGGAATCTGGTAAGCAGATTGTAGTTTTGATTCTAACAAAGAAACGTATTTATCAAGCATAGAAATCACAGCTTCAAATTCAGTAACCTGCTGCTCTATTGCATCAATCTGCTGAATATATTCATCAAAGTTGCTGCTTTTGGACTTTAATTGCTCCACAAAAACTCTTAATCCGGCAGCCATATCACCAAAGCCATTGTACTCTTCCGCCACCCTTAAATTCATTTTCTCCAAAAGCTCAAGTACATTATTCGTTCCCTGAGATATATATAAGACAGCCATAAATTACAAAATAAATAGCGCGAAGGGAAAAGGATGAAGAAAAATAAGAACAAGTGTTTAAGAAAGAAATCAGCTGGGAGAACCGTCACAGAATGTTGCCGGCTTCTTAGAATTGTTTCAGACTTTTCCCTTGGACTTCTAACTAAATGAAAACGAAAGCATAAGCCTTGAGATACATCTTGAAAATCTAGTAAAAGTTGCTAGGCTAAAGCTATTTCCTCGATTACAAGAGAACAGCGGTAGCAAATAAAGCTATTTCCTTTATTACAAGAGAACAGCGGTAGCAAATAGATAGTACTGCACCAGTCCATTTTGTTTTATATTATTTTCAACCCCCAGCAAGTTATGAACTCAGTTAACAGAAACAAACTGGGACGAGTCCAACTCCCTCCAATTTACGTACAGTGTGCTATTCAAAATTTCTAGTTCAACTTGCAGATTCTTCACTCTACAAGTTTACATCTACTCCGTAGATCCTCTGGATGGCCACATTGATTTCTATTATTAGCCTGGATTAACGACTTTGAAAGTTCAAATTACCTGAAGTTCGCCTTTGATCATGGTTGAGACGCTGGTGAAAAGATCATTAAGCGACTCAACCAGTTGGTCCTGCTCCGTCTCGTTCCCAGAAGCCATTACGAGTTGGTATCAGATCCCTTGTTGACCTATCTGCGTCAGCTAACAGTTCTTTACCAGGCACGGAAAAATGTCTGTTAAATTGGATTACGTTCCATGCACTTTCAAAATATATAGTGACGACATTCAATTGGGCAGAGTTTTGTGGCCAGTAAAATATCGTATGCAAGTTAACGTTACCCATATAAAAGTGGCTATAGTCGTGCATTCCAAGTCTTTTGTAGCGTTTATAGCCCAGATGATAAACATGAACATATGTTGTTCTATAGATATGTTTATTATGTAATAATGCTACAAAGGACACATTTTGAACTTTGTTTCAAACATTGACAAAGGAACTGGCTACAAATTTAGCACCAAATAAGCTTTTTTTTTTTTTTTTTGCAAGAACCTATCAGTATACCATAGTAATCTCATTCTCAAACATATAATTGAACAATCAAAGCTCAATTGAATATACTGCAAAAGCAAAACTTATGGAATATATTTAAATAATCTTTAATGGAGAAAAAGATCTATGATTCTCCCATTTAAGCCCCCTGAAGCACCCAAAAACAGAGCAAAAATTCATTATTCTTCTATCACATTAGTACTCAACAAAAATCAGCCATAAAAAAAATAAATAAATAAATAAAAAACTAATCTTTTCAAAAAAGGTATACAAACTACTGGTGTACTCTATTACCAGCGAATCGTAAAAAGTAAACAACAAATTGAAAAAAAAATTAACCAACATATAACTAAAAGTAATTGCGTTTTTTGGACAAAATAGAGACGATGAAGAATTCAATTCAAAAACATCAAACTACTAACCTAGCTAAAGCTCCAGCTTGAATTGCCAAATTTGCAGTTTGGGATCTGAGAATTTAATTTGGGGAAGAGGGTTTGTTTTTTTTTGTTTTTTTTTCAGTTGATTTGCTGTATATACTTTTGGAAAGTAAAATCGAGTCTTGGAGGAGTGAAGGGCATAAAAGTCAAACCATCATGTATTTATATTTTATCATCAATCTATAAATCACGTGTTTCAAATACCATATGTAATTACAATTTATAAAATGTACTAAAAATTATATTTGAATTCATGTAGGTCAATTGCATTTTATTTAAATCAAACAGGAGGTAGACAGAGATGTCATGCGGAGGGTGATCTTAGAGTTCAATTCCAAATGAGAGAGAATGACCGAGGTGAGCGAGTTTATCCGCAACCACATTTATTTTTCTAAAGTTGTGCAAGACACTACGACTAAAGAATTGCCTCATAAGACCTTTGTAACCACCATGAGTGTGGTTGTTCGAAGTAGAAGAGTTCAGAAGACCAACAACAATTTTGGAGTCACGTGAAAGGAGAATATGATTAACATTGTTCTTCAAAGCAGCTAGAAAGACCATGGAAGATACCCAGAGCTTCGCCGACGTGATACTAACACAATCCAAATTTGTCGCAAAGTCGAAAAGCCAATGACCTTAAGGATCTCGAGCAACGCCTCTACAAGAAACAAGGTCGTGATTACCTTTCGCACTGTCATCAACATTAAAGAAACGGTTTGTTATTCTAACAACTTTATAAGAAGTTAGAGCAAGAACTATTAAACGACACAATCAGCAAAAGAAGCGTCAGACATTTGATGCCAAAGAAAATATTGCAAAGCAGCCACCAATCCACCACCCTCTCTTATGTATCAAAAATTAACGCAAACTGCATCATAATGACACGACTCGCACTGACGTGTTTACTACGCAAATAAGCTGTTATTAAGGACATTTTTGTCCTTTCGAGGGAGACACGTTCCTACTTATATATTGGAGGGTTCATGCACGAATCGATAGTTACACAAGTGAGGGAGAGACAACTATCTGATAGAATTACGACATAAGTAGAAAACTAAAGATTGAAATATCTTTGTGTTCATTCCTTTATAATCATGAACAACTAAACTTTTCGTATCTCGAGTTAGGGAATAATTAGATTCAAAAATATGTTGAACTCACAATCTTGTTTTGGATTAATCGAGCTTTGCATCTAGTTTACTTTACTTGAATTTAATACTTTATATGCTTAAATAGACAAACATCTCATAGACAAGAACTAACATACCGTCCGTTCATTCGCTTCAATGCACAATACAACGAAGGTAATTGGATTTTTGGTAATTTACCTCCTTGTGTTATGTTAAATTGGCAAATTACCTCCCTGTAAAAAATAAATAGACAAATTACCTCCCTGTGATTTTAAAAATTGGCACACCACCTCCCTGTAAATTTTTTTTGTGTATTTTTTATACTTAATGACAAAATACCTGTGAGGACCGCGCCCCACGAGTCACAATCCGATCGGAGTTGGTCCGGTGTTGGTCACCTAACAAACTCAACTCAGACCGAACTGTTGCTCATAGGAAGGGTCTCACTGACCAGGATCAAAACCATAGCATTATAAAATATCTTTACTTTAAATACAACGGAAGTTTTTGGAATACAAATAAATTTTACAATTTCAAAATGACTTATAAAATAAAACACTTAACAACTTTGCAAAGTTTCCAAAAAAGCGGATTTGTCAATCTTTCGTTCCATCCATGCTGCTATACCAATCTTGTTCTGAGAAAGGACATATAGGACAAAAGAGGAGTAAGTCTTTAATGACTTAGTGAAATTCTTAGAACACGACAATAATCAAACAGTAAATCAGAACAAAACGAACAAGAATGACCAGAATAGTTACATCTGCATCATTGAACTGAAATTATCGGTTTTAACGATAATATTAGAGTATTCAGATGAACGGGGAAATGAACTTGTGCAATTACATATAACAGATCCAACCTGAATTCCAAAATTCAGCCGTATACCTCCCTATGAGGAGCTACCTCGCAACATAACAGAAGACATGCTCGAGTACATGCCAATCTAACACGCGGGTCACAGCCAACTCCTGACTGCAAGCGGCGCTTAGACAGAATGTGTATTAAGTTAAAATACTTAAACTGACAGCCCATTTGCTGCCTAGCAGTAAATCTTCTCAATCCCTGGGCCCAACTCCCCAAAGGCGTCCCAATGGGTGAAACAGAATTATCAGATGAGCTAGTAATCCGGACAATTTCCGTTGCTCGTTTTTTAGCTACATAGGCCGAACATAGTTCGTTGCTCGTTGCACAATTCAAGAATTAATTGTGTGATCATGATATCAGGTTAATTATGGTTACGAAGAAAAGTGTGATTATGCATCAAATGATAGGTTTAATTTAACAATAGGTAAGAAAGTTGATTATGTTAAATAAAAGCATTAAAATGGTGATAGAATGTTGCTCGTGATTTGAAACAAAGAATCACAATTGTTATGTCTAAGTTTCTCAGGGCCGAATGCCAAACGGAGTTTTGAACAAATCAGAAATCAAACCTCACCTTTTACCGTATGGGAAATTCTTGATTAACGTCGATATTTGTAGAACCTTAAATAAATCAAAAAAGATGTAATCAATTGTTTGCTCACAAGTTTACAACAATAAACATATATTTCCAATATTTATCATATTTGAAGAAGTTCAATTAAATATCTAATTCTTGTTAATTTTGGATAAATCCACATTTACCTATTTTAACTTTAACTGTGACGTAAAATATAAATAATGAGATTTACCATTTCAAAGTAACAAGTTGAAGACTAGATCAGTTACATAATAATAATTAAAGTCTCCATTTCTAATTTATTAACAACATATTTGATATTAATATATACATATGCATCAATGCATATTTAAACCCTTTTTAAAACAATATTTCTTAACAATATTCTTGTAAATTACTTATTAAATAATAATCTCAATCCAAAAATTTTACCATGATCTTAACATTGAACAAATACTTCAGTAAACCCTTGAATAAAATCATATCATATATATAACTTTGGTAAAAACTAATTTTCTTATAGTTATTAGTATAAAATTACATAATATTGCATATATCACTAATAACAATTAAAATAAATTTAAAACATTTAGATCTAATTAAAATAAATATTTTCAGAATACTTATCATGCTAATAAACTAGATTAGATGATTAGTTCACAAGATAAACACAATACTTCAATTAAAGTTAAAGAAATTTAAAGATCAACCGTAAAACAAACTACATGTCTTCTAAATGTTGCAAAATCCATGAAAATTATTAAACATGATTATAAATTATGATCAACTGATCCAACATCATTATTATTATGTAATGAGTCCATATTAATGATCAATTTCATGATTTGTGTAGCTTTTGCAACATATATTGGTTAATCAAAATGTTTATGCAAATATAAGGCAGAAAACTGTAGCAATCTTAGATTCACCTTCAATCGGACTTTCAAACGATATGATAATCTGAAATTGGTTGAGGAGTTCAATCTTAAACATCCTGGAGAGTATGTAGTTTCAAAATCAGATCAATAGGACAAGGTTTGGTATTTGAAATAAATCATGAAAGATAGGAGCTGTTTTCGGATTTTCTGGACAGTGGTATGTATTTCTAATTTTTAGACCCCTCAAACGACTTTGTTTGAAGAAAGTTTCTGAACATGAAAGTTAGATTATACAATAAACAGTATATGATAAAAATTTCAGAGAGAAACTAGAAGTTGTGATATGGTTTTTGGACTTCCAAAATTTCTGTACCAAAACTGGAAGTTTTGACCAAACTCGGTTTTGAGGATTTTCAAGGACTATAAAGAAGGCTTAAAGGACTGAAACAATTTTTCTAGAAGTCTAAACATCAAGAGGAAGAACTTTGCAGAAGGAAAGAAGAGAAGATTTGGAGAAGAGAGGTGTGTGAAAAATGTTGAAGAGAGCCTCCCTTTTATAGGTGAAAATGGGAGACAAAGAATTAATTACCATACCCTACCCATTTTTATTTTAATCCAAGCTAGGCCACCCTAATTATGATGAATTTTCCAGACATTATCTGATAGGATTTTATAAGAATAAGATATTAGAAATATCTAGCATAAAAGACAAAGCAAAATTACTTTTTTACAATTGTAAATGTAAATATGTGAAGATTTACCAGTGTAAATGAATGCTTGGATATTTTGAAACTACAAGGGACCACTTTGAAAGTTTTGATAACTCATTTGGTCTTAAAGAAAATATTTGTGGTCAATCATAATTTTTTCAAAAGGGGAAGGACTAAATTGTAACTTTTTCAAATCTTTTGGGGTAAAAATCATATTTTCAAAAAGTTCAAGGACTAAAATGATAATTCGAAAATAATTTTATTTTCTTCCAAATTTCAGGGGCGTTACAATACCCATGTTATTTCTAATATTTTCTTTTGTGTAATGTCGAATTTGATTATAACCTTTCTTTAAAAGATTATAAGTAATAGTATGAAAAATATTATAAAACATACAAATTACGAAATCATTACTTATTTTAAGTTTTAGTTTTAATTTATATATTTTTTAACAAGTTAAAGTACTAACCCAAAAGTTTACATAATTTTTTGAGAAATAAAGGGTATAATTGTCTTTTTTAGCCTAAAAAACCATTCATATTCTCAAATTTGAGCAAGTAAACTACACCTCCCTATATAAGGAGGTAATTTGCCAAATTTTAAAATCACACGGAGTAACTTGCCTATTTATTTTTCACATGGAGGTAATTTGCCAAATTAACATAAAACATGGAGGTTAATTGACAAATCCTCCTATAAAGTTTATACATCACAATTCAATTCAAGAAATATTATTACTCTTGTAGTTAGGTATACCACATCTTTGCAAATGGTTGTATAAAAATAATTTTAAAGTTAGTTATGAGTTATAAACTTACAATGCATAATATGAAAATATACCAATTTTTCCAAGTTACATATATATATATATATATTAAAAAATCTGATTTTTCTTCTGAATATTTCTCTCTCCTCTCAATTCATACTTCTTTTTTCTTCTTACTCGAGCTGAATCTTCAAATTGAATTTCAGCTTTTTTGATTTTCATTTTCTGAGTTTCAAATCGAAAACTAACAAAGTGTACAGTGGTGTTGAATCGATGATTCACAGACCTGATCGCAACAAAAACCTCAGATGCGAATCAAGCCCTAGCTTAAATCTGCTCTCAACAATTCCAAGATCTCAAGTTCAATCGCATCTCAATCTGGCCCGTTATAAAATTAGGGCTGAGATGATGTAACTGTATGTAGTTTGTTAATTTAATTTGAAAAAAAAAAGTTGAGGTCAAAAAAAAATGAAGGCTGGGAGTGCGGCGAAATTGATTGTTGATGCGTTACTGCAACGGTTTCTTCCTCTGGCGAGGCGTCGAATTGAAACTGCTCAAGTACAAGTGAGTTTATCAGTGTTTTGTTTTTTTATGTATTGAGTTTTGGAGATTTTGCGATTTTTGGTGTTTTGGTTGTGTTATAGTTGTGGAGGAAGTGTTTGCATTTTGCTTAAATTTGTTTGCACTGGACATATGAATCGTGTTACAGAAAAAAGGAGTGTTTTACGGGGTTATAATGCGGAGTTTTAGTGCTTGATAGGCTGTTGGGGAAAAAGTGAAATTTGTCATTGTTGATTAGGAGATGATGGAGCAACCCTGCTGTTAACCTAGTAGGCTGTTAAGGTTGTAATGGTTGGGTGTATAATACTATATCTTGCCCGGGGGGGGGGGGGGGGGGGTTTACTAGGCTGTATAAATTGAGCATAAAGGAAAAGAAATAGAGCAATCATAGATAAATGAGCACCCATCAGTCGATTGCTCATAAACCCCTAAGCTGACTATTAGGCAGATAAGGGGAGGAAAAATGGCTGTTGTCGGAGTGTTGCCAATTGCTCATAAACCCCTAAGCTGACTATTAGGTAGTTAGGGGGAAGAAAAATGGGAGTTACCGGAGTATTGCTGAGGTTTTTGTAATGTGAACAGTGGGGTTTCTGGCAATGAGATTAACACAGATTGATATATTTTTCTAACGATTATCAATGGTTACTGAACTCCTTCTCCACAATTGCAGGACGGCCAGTACCTTCGGCCATCTGATCCTGCTTATGAGCAAGTACTAGATTCTTTAGCTATGGTCGCGCGGCACACACCAGTACCTCTACTGGAAGCTCTTTTGCGATGGAGAGAAAGGTTTATTCTCCTTCCATAAGAATGTAGATTTTAATAGCCTGCAAAGTTGATTGCGAAATCTTCTCTATATGCGTTACTATTTGAAATAGTCCTTCCAGGTAGTATTTGAGTTGAGCAGTCTATTTCAGATCTGTGATATTCGAAATATGTTCATACTTTGAAGTGTGCGTCAATACTACTAAGTGGCAGATGAGTGCGTGGCTATCTTTCACAAGAATAATACTTGAACTATCATGTTGGTTCACCTGTTCTCTATATTTGTCATCTCCGATGACAGAGTTGGTGCTGGTTTCAGAAGCTTGACCCTTCTACAGTCAGGAGCAATCAGTTGGAGGACTAGACTTTTTGGGATAGTGAACTTGCTCTATAGCCCCACCAGATTCCAAATGGCATAGTAAAGTGTATATTATCTTTGCGTTTGTGTTTCGCCTGATCAGCTGCCGGTACCTTTATATTTAACATGTGCAGCATATGGAGTAAGTGAATGATTGAAAAAATTGTACTCTGATTTAGTGTGCTACACTGACGTTCATAACTGTTATCAATGAAGCATATACTTTCTGATACATCTCTTCATTTTATACTGAATCCCGATATCCACTTATATTCCTAAAGCATTTTTGTCACCCATCATTTTCTGTCGCATTTCTTGGTTAGTGGAATTACATTAGTCCTGAATAAAGATAAAATGTGTCCCATGCTCACTGAAAACATATTTATTTTCAGCATTCAACCCGTCCTGGGTTGCTTGAGAGACTGCTAGCTAGAATATTGAGTAATTAAGTTGGTTGCAACTCTTGTATGATCTTTCTAAATGTTTGATTTACCATTTCATAGCTGTTTATGTTGGAGAACATGCATGAGTTGTTTTGCCATTAAATGCTGTCAACGCTTCAAGCTAGGGAATACTGGAGTGTGATGCATCTCTACCCAGTACTGGTTAGAGAATGTGAGAGATCTACTGGCAGCTGTTGGTTTCATGAATGAAAGAGTGATAGCTTTATCAGTTTTACATTGCTAAACAGATTTATACCTGATATGTCATCCTGTTATGAGTTATGACCTCTGATATATATATATATATACATTAAGAAATGGTAATAAACTAGAGTGAGGATCTAGCTTATCTCTGGCTTCCTGTAGGTTTGAGTGTTGGTTCTTAATCAATGGACTCACAATTCCTTCTATTTGGCACTTCTCATTTCCGTTCAAGTTCACAAAATCACGCTACATTGCTTATGACAATCAAAAGTCTTTATTTTAAATTTGAGATCTTGACCTTTCAAGTAAAAAGTCAGCCTAGATGCAGCTGTTAGAAATGATAAATCTCAAATTTCTCTAGTTGACTTTAGAGTATGTGGGCTGGACATTGTCCACTTTGAACCGTAAGTAGGGGTTAAGTTTGATGGAAAACTTTACTAAAGGTACAGAGCATAAGCATTCACTGGGTTTAGATCAGTATGATAAGAGATCTTCATTAACTTTGTCATTGATCTAAATGTTAGGATGATCGTGTAATAAGGTGTTTTTCCCTCTATTTTTCTTACTGTAACCCCAGTATATGCTTCATTCAAATTATTTCATGGTCTGATATTGAGATATTTCTGATTAACTGCAGTGAATCCCCAAAAGGTGCCAATGATGCATCAACATTTCAGAGAAAGGTTTGGTTCCCATCATTCTGTTGAATTATTCTCACCGACAGATTCCGTACTTATAATACCATCTTTCGCATTTCAACTCCAATTGCATCACCTTTGTCTTTTGAGTGGATTAAGTTGTTAATTTTTTGTCGTATATCTTAGTTTGATGGAGTGTAATGCTGTGGCTTATATGTTTCAGATTTTATTTTAGTGCATGTTTAACAATATAATTATTTTCGTAGTATGTGTCAGTCCATTTAAGTTTCTTAATTGGTGCATGGTCATCCTCTTTATTTGTGTTAGTTCACTTTACTACTGATGTTCTCGTTAAGAAAATTGTTAATGGATTAGAAAGAGGAAATTTGGGTTTGAAACGATATGGAGTGGTTGTAGGACCAACACTAGCTTGATAGCTAATGAATTCAATTATCTGAATTCAAGAAAATTGGATTATACCAGCTACGAACACTATATGGAAGCTCTAGTGTAATTTTGCCTCATATTAGCCTAAATATAGTGGATTAAAGATCTTTTAAGACAAAATCAAACAAAGAGCAGGATAGAACTCTCCTTTTTTAAATTTCACCCTTTTGTTACTTCCCAACTTAATTAAGAGAGAGAAAGTGGTAGCTTTTCCAGAATCCTGTAAGAGGAGAGGATTATACAACTAATAAGTGATACCGTCATAAAACATGATGTTGATATAGGAAACTATGATGCCTGTCTCTGTCTCGCGGTATTGTTGGTTGACATTTTATTGGTTGCACGGAATCAATGGTCACTTAAAAGTAAAACATTCCTTGGATATGTTTATTCAACAAAATTTAACCTAACAACTAATAGAAATTAAGATGTTACCGACGAAATTTGGGTTGCTACTTTGATTTTAGAAACATAGACTTTGTTAATTTTGTCCTAGTGTAGCTGCAAAATTCAATCTATGTCTTGTTTGTATAACTGACTTTTATTTTGATGTTTCTTTGTCCAGCTTGCAGTGGAGTGCATTTTTTGCTCAGCTTGCATTCGCTTTGTTGAGTGCTGTCCTCAAGAAGGACTCACAGGTTTGTTCACGATGGTTGCTTGAATCCTTAACCTGCCAAAGTAAACCTAATTTGAATTTCCTTGTTTTAGTGATAAGTGTTGAAATGCCTTTGCTGTGGCTGGGAACTGCCACTAATCTTATAATTTAACTTGTTTCCTCTTTGAGCAGAAAAACTTTGGATTGGGCTTGAAAATTTTGTCTTCGACTGGCTAATCAATGCCGACAGGTAATAATGACTTAGCCAAAACTAGATGATGATGGATTATTAGAAGTCAAAATCATTTTTTCTTCAGTGGCCATTAGGTTCTCTCTGGATTCAACTTGTAATATATCTCCAGCATCTTAGCTGTTGTATCTTCTTTGACTGAGTTGCGTAGGTGTATCTCTATTTCAGCATGTAGATTTATATTCTTTCTAATAGCAGCTGAACATTTTTGGTCATACAGTTAAAAGGAAGTATTTTAAATACTCCGTTTTAACACATGAAAATATCAGATAGGTTTAGCGGTTTTTGGTATATGGATGAACCTCAATGTAAAAGTTTGGTGGGTAGATCATGTTAAGAAAATTTCTATGGAGATGGAGTGTTACAGGTATATAGGACGATGAACTGTGTCACACGACTGATGCAGCACCATTCACTTTAAAGTGGATCAATGATTTAAAGACTGATTCAGAATGTCAGACCACTCAGCCTAGAGTGAATAATGGTTGGAAAGTTTCTAAAAAGATAAAATGTAAAATCTTGATGGGTTGTAAAATCAGTCATTCTATGAAGGTCACTTCAGAAACTGTTACTTTACGTGAATCAAGGGAATAGATAAGGTCTAGTGATTGGAGAACTAGGTTATAAAGGAACTAAAAACTTGCCAAAACCAAATATTGTAATCTAATTAAGCCTGGTTGATGTACTTGTGCCTGAAGGCAGCTCTGAGCTTCGATCACCATGTTTTAGTTAAGCCTTTCGCTGTCATTTTTGCGTGCTGCAAACTCAACATTTACTAATGGCAGGGTCGTTAGCCAAGTCGAATATCCTTCACTGGTTGATTTAAGGGGACTTCTCCTGGACCTAGTAGCACAACTGCTTGGGGCTTTATCAAGAATCAGGTAAGCATATGATTTGCAATGCTGGATCAGGTGTGATAATCAGAGTTCTAGGTGGCACACCTGGGTATATTTCTGTTGTTCTTTTTTTAATCACCAAATAAAAGCATAGCCCACACGTATCCCCATCGCAGTCTTGTGCATTTTATTACTGTTCATCATGAATTGTTCATTGCCGATAATAGAATTTCATAGTTAAGATTTTCCTATATTAGATATCCATTTTAAAATGTTAACTCATATTTTCTTACGTAAGGAGAAAATTTCCTGAGCTTCAAGCCCAAAAGGTCTGAGAAGGCTGGGTTGTGGAAACTTGGATATGAGATACACCAAAGAACTTTAGGACTCGTGGAAATCTCCGACATCTAGTAGATTTTTTATCCTTTTGCAATCTACAAAAGTAAAATATTTGACCTATATATCTAGAAAAACTCAACGAATCCATCTATGATTTCTGTCAACTTCATACGGAGTTGTAACTTCTCTAGATGCTCGCTGCCCACTTAGCCAACAGGTGCTGGAGATCTATAGTTTTGACTTTGTAGTCTTCATGTTGAGTTAAACTCTAGAGTCTGATGAAGTATCTATTTGACTGAGCAGATTTAGTTCTGTGACTGAGCGGTTCTTCATGGAGCTTAATACTCGCCGAATTGACACTAGTGTTGCACGAAGTGAAACACTTAGTATTATCAATGGGATGCGTTATCTTAAGCTTGGGGTAAGTGTAAATGATGTCACTAATTAACTTGTTACCGAAACAATTGCATGATGAGAAGGTGGTTTTCAGGTGAAAACAGAGGGTGGGCTGAATGCATCAGCATCCTTTGTAGCAAAAGCCAACCCTTTAAATCGTGCCCCTCATAAGCGTAAAAGTGAACTTCATCATGCACTTTGCAACATGCTTTCAAACATTTTAGCACCACTTGCTGATGGTGGAAAAGGTCACTGGCCACCAGTTGGTGTTGAACCTGCACTCATTTTGTGGTATGAGGCTGTTGGACGAATAAGGGAGCAGCTCATGACCTGGATGGAGAAAACAAGCAAACACATAGCTGTAAGTTCTTGTGATTGTGATTACAGAGAACAGTGTTGCCCTGATGTTTTTCTAACTTTGGTTTGCTTTATAATAAGGTCTGTAATAACCAGAGTTCACGTCTCCTTAAAGATTCCTAGTCATTCATTTTTTTGCTCTAAAGCCGCAATAATGGTGGAAATGGTACTAGTGCAATCTCTAGTATCTTCCGTTCTACTAGAAAAAAAAATAGCATGTGGAGGTTGGATGATCGAGGATACACGATTGGGAGGAATTTTATTATTTCCCAACTTCATGTAACAAACCTTGATTTAGTTCAGAAAGTTTACCAGTACATGTTTCTTTCTTGTAAGACCGAGAGAAGAATATTAGAGTTCACCATCTATAAAAAGGTGTAGGCCAAAGTTGTTGGAGTTATATTGGCTACAATTGAAAAGGTCTTACCAATAAAAGCCCATTTATCCGCTTTCTTGTCATAGCTAGCAATTGTCCTATAATTCATGATATTACTTCTCATGGAAAACGATCCGACAAATAAAAGAATTGTATAATATATCAAAATATAATTTTCTTTTCTCTATATTTACCTGCCATGTTTGTGCTATCATTTCAGCTTTCCTTTTTTGCATCTCTTTGAAGCCCAACTACCCCCTTCCGCACCAAAGTCTGAAAATGCTATTGTCCAGTAGGTGGTGGTTATTAATAGTTCTGTGACGTTTGTTTCAATCTTGCAAAATCATCTAAATCTTGGTCTAGGGTTTTCCTGAGTCCACAGCAGATCTTACTTTCTTCTCACAGTTTTGAAACTAATTTTGAATTGCGAAAATGCTTTCTTATTTCAATTTGTTTATTACGTTACATGATATCATAAGAGAATTTCAAACTGAAACTTTTTAGATGGTTTGACTCTTCATATCTGAGGTTACCCGCTAACTATTTGCAGCGGCTCTCTTTGCCATTTTGGGTTTGGGGTGAAGTTATATCATATGGCTTCACCCCCATAAAGTAGATGTTTTTTTTTTTTTTTTGGTCGTAGAAACCTCTAACTTTGATGTCCCATTAAAACAGCTTTCAGTTACGTAACAGAGCTGGTGCCTGCCCTTTTTTATTTTTTATATGGAACTATAAGATGATTTTAGATTTTCTGATTATGTAATATTTTAGGCATTCTCTGTTCCAATAAAACGCCGCTGAGTTCCACTTGTCTCTTACTATGATATTCCACTATATCTTCATATCAAGTTAATTGCAAATGATTTTTTTTTACAGATATACATCTAAACCTTACTTACTATTAGTTAATTAATTTAACGTACTATTTTTTTTACGATTCTCTTAATAGTATCTTATAGCTACTTAGAGAAAATGGAGAAAAAATTCATTTACCATATACAAATTACAATTTAAGTGCTACTTTTTGCCTTACAATATAAATCTATAATGATGCCAAATGATCTTACTGGATTTTGAGCTCATCTGCTTGTACATTGTGTATACTTCCATCAAATCAGGCCCTTTACTTAATTACAACAAATATTCGAGCACTTTTTCTAGTTCTTCTGATTAGGAGATATAAGTTAGGACTCTGAAAACATGTGTGGAACAAATTATTGTTACAGCTTTGCAAGTAAACTAATCATCCCTTTTTCATATATCTGGTTTTAACTCTGCGTTGACTTGTTTATATTGGGGTATGGGGAGTCTAACTCACTCATGTATTGGTCACTCTGCTTAGCTAGGATACTTTGACTGATTAGGAAATTCTTTCTTTTATAGGTTGGTTACCCTTTGGTAACTCTTCTCCTGTGTCTTGGCGATCCTAAGATTTTCCTCAATAAATTTGGTCCTCATATGGATCAATTACACAAGATCAAGGTAAAGTATGTAAGTATATTGTGCATTATGTTGATTTACTACAAACATAATTTTACATGATTTTATCTTTCCCCTTGTTTTTGCACTAATGTGCAACTTTGGCCTATCCGGGGGTTGTTTTTCGATCATTATTTATCTGATTCTAACTTTCCATCAGAAATCTATTTTGCAGGATAAGAACCACCGGTTCATGGCCTTAGATTGTCTGCATCGAGTTTTGAGATTTTACTTGAGTGTCCATGGTGATGCACAACCTCCGAATCGTGTATGGGATTACCTTGACAGTGTCACTTCACAACTTCTAACAAACCTGCGGAAAGGAGTGCTCACTCAGGATGTCCAGCACGACAAACTTGTGGAGTTCTGTGTGACTATTGCGGAACATAATCTTGATTTTGCAATGAATCATATGATACTGGAATTGCTAAAGCAAGATAGTCCAGAAGCAAAGGTTATTGGCCTCCGGGCCTTGCTTGCCATTGTTATGTCCCCTACAAGCCAGTATGTTGGCTTGGATATTCTTCACGGTGGTTATTACTTGTTTTGTCACTTTGATGCTCTTTATTTCGGATCCTGAATTAAATATATAAATTTAAAGGGCTTCTATTTCGTTTGGCAGTTCATAATATTGGTCACTACGTCCCAAAAGTTAAGGCTGCAATTGAAGCTATTTTGAGATCTTGCCATCGAACTTATAGTCAGGCTCTTCTTACGTCTTCAAGGACTACCATAGGTAACAGTTAACGTTTTGCAGGTTTTTAGTTTCTCTGGACAGATTTTTGAAATTTTGACTCCATATATCATGCAAATATTCATTGATTGGCAAAGGAATTTGTTGATTGTCGTTCGTTAGTGAAAGTTCTAATCGAGAAGTCATCCTCAAGCCATTAGATCCTGATAAATGAGTAGAGACTTGCTTTTTTACACAATATATTAACTATATTTTGCCGTCTTTTAGTGTCTAGGATTTTTTTTGGAATTTTGACTCTACATCTCATCAAATACTCGTCAGTTGCCAAATGCAACTTGTTCTTGTCGTTTGTATGTGAAAGCGTATATCTAGAAGTTCAGCCTCAAACCATCAGAATCTGATAAATTAGTAGAAACTTGATTTTTTTCAGATGGCTGACACTAAGGTCATTTAACAGGAAGGGAATAGGGTTGCTGTGGAACTCATGTTCTTGACTTCTGTGTGGATTTCCTTTCCTGAAGTATTCATTGTCTAGTAATTGTTGACACCCCCATAATCAGGAAAAATTATTTCATGAAACTGCTACATCATGATAACATGGTGCAAAGAGCGACTATTAAATGCAATATTTCCTAAATTACAGGGCACTGACTTCCTGATAATTTCATTCCAACCATACATTAAGACAAATAACCGAATTGTATGCATCTTCTCACCGTGCAACGGCTGCATGAAAAAATTAATCCATAGTAAGGATAGAGTGTCCCTCTCATGCTAATTTGGGATAGGATGGGTTGACTTTTACATGACTGGGAAAATTCTTGTGGCGGGTACCTGAACGAAGTAGTTGGGTACCATATAATTCGGTTGCCAACTTTTTGGGATACCCAAAAGTAGCAGGTTTCATATACCCAACATAGTTTTGTATACATTCCCTTGCAGTTTTGTCTTTTTACTTTAATAGCCCAAGATTGAACTTTCCTTTGTAATTGGATTCTTCAACTGCCCATGGCTAGTATATATAAAATTTGTCTTTTTACTTTAATAGCCCAAGATTGAACTTTCCTTTGTAATTGGATTCTTCAACTGCCCATGGCTAGTATATAATTTATATATATATGTATATATATGTCTATATGTGTGTGTGTGTATATATATGTATATGTCTTTTTAGGTTTCTGTTCCTCCAACTCGGAAAACTCCACATCTAGAGCAACAAATTTGCATCAGCTCACTAGTTGAATCCAAACACACACACACACACACACACACACAAAATAAGAGATTTTCATGCTAGTTCAGATAATACCTTGAACATGGCCTTGAGCTCATTTGAAATCTTTTCAAATACCAATCTATCATTTTGTGCTCCTCATCAGCAATACCTTCTTCTGGTTAGCACATCTCTTTCTCTGTTGTAAATTACCAAATCTAAAAAATATATTTCTGAGACAGCCGTGGTTGATAATCTAAAATCTAAATGGATTTTTGTGAGGTTGAGAGCTGAGATATAGTGGAAATGGACCAAAGGATAGATCGGTCAGGCATCAATGGGCATATGGAGTGAAAATGTGAAATGTTTGGAGATTATTTTTCTTCTTATTTCTTATAATTTGGGCACCCAAAATCTCTCTGTTTCAGAGTTTGGGTATCCAAAATCCTGGAACAACTATTTACCCATGTCCATTTGGAATTTAATAGTTTACATACCAGATACCAAGGTACCTGACAAGAAGTCAATTTTTGTAATCATATTTTCCTGAACCCAATTAGGTTGGACCCTTTTCCTGAAAACTTAATACAAATGCCCTCCCGAAGTTAAAAAAAGTAAAATCTACCGCTATATTTCTGCATCTTCTACTGCCCATTAACTTAATACAAATGCCTTCCCTAAGTTAAAAAAAAGTAAAATCTACCGCTATAATTTCTGCATCTTCTACTGCCCATTAACTTAGGCATTTTCAGGACATAGATCTTTTAAAGACATTTTTCCTGTGATGAAGGTTTGATGTTGCCTATTTTTCTAAAATTAGGTTTGCCTTTAGGGTTTTAGCCAACCTTGAACACATTGCAATGAATGTTATTTCAATACTATGTTTTTCGCAATGAGGAGCGATAAGTGCATGAGGAAACTGAAAAGAATTTATGGTGCCCTGTGGTAGAAAGCAACTATCAAGCACTCTTTGTTTTTTAGCATATGTAGCACTAATCATGCTTGTTGCATGTGTATTTGGCATGTAAGGAACTTAGTGTTAAATAATATTGCTGATGTTCAGCCATTCCTATGCACTTCTTCAACTAAATTTATGATTCAAAAATTACTCGGATTTTTATCTGTAGTTTCATGACCTTCTTACCGTATCTTTGAGTTAATCTTCTCGAAAATTAAAATTGAAATATATCTTCAGATGCTGTTACTAAAGAAAAGTCTCAAGGGTATCTTTTCCGGTCAGTGCTCAAGTGTATACCCTATCTGATCGAGGAAGTTGGTCGAAGTGATAAAATCACAGAAATAATTCCTCAACATGGCATTAGTATTGATCCCGGTGTTCGTGAAGAGGCTGTTCAGGTTCTGAATCGTATTGTGAGATATCTTCCGCATCGCCGCTTTGCAGTAATGAGAGGGATGGCAAATTTCATTCTACGTCTTCCTGATGAGTTTCCTCTTCTCATTCAGACATCACTGGGACGCCTTCTTGAACTTATGCGTTTCTGGAGAGCTTGTTTATCTGATAATTCAGAAAATGATGCTTCTGACATAAAGCGTGTACAGAGAAGTGACGGGTTGAAGAGGTCTTCATTTCATCAGACTCAAGAGGCAATAGAATTTCGTGCTTCAGAGATAGACGCAGTTGGTCTTATATTCCTTAGTTCTGTTGATAGTCAGATAAGACATACTGCATTGGAGTTACTGAGGTGTGTGCGTGCTTTACGACATGACATACGGGAACTCTCTATGCATGAAAGACCGGATCATATCATGAAAAATGAAGCTGAACCGATATTCATAATTGATGTTTTAGAGGAGAATGGGGTGAGTAGTACTGCCCGAGTTCATTGCATTGTCTTGTTAGATTCTGCTTTACTGTTTCAAACCTTTGGGTTGATTCTTTATGTATGTCTGTGTTATTCAGGACGATATTGTTCAGAGCTGCTATTGGGACTCTGGACGTCCTTTCGATCTGAGACGAGAGTCTGATGCTGTACCTCCTGATGTGACACTCCAGTCTATACTATTTGAGAGTCCTGACAAGAACAGATGGGCTCGGTGTCTTAGTGAGATTGTAAAATACGCTGCTGAGCTCTGCCCTAGCTCTGTTCAGGAAGCAAAGTAAGTGAATTTGCATAGATTTGGCTATTCACGCGTATCTTTTATTATTAATCGTAACAAGCAGCATACTCAAGGAAGCCAGTGCCTATTGTCATAGTCTTAAATGATATATATTGTATAGTTAATAACATGCAATCTTCAGCTGTGCAAATTCCTCGTCTTAAATGTTAATTTGCATTTCAACCAGTTATGTGTTTAAACAGAAGAAAGGCAGACTCAGTCTCACATGTTAATGCAGGTTAGAGGTTATTCAACGTCTTGCACATATTACACCTACCGAATTGGGTGGAAAAGCTCATCAGTCGCAGGACTCAGAGAATAAGCTAGATCAGTGGCTCGTGTATGCAATGTTTGCATGCTCATGTCCACTTTCTAGTCGAGAAGTTGGGGGTTCAGCAGCGACAAAAGAACTATTCCATCTGATCTTTCCTGCTCTCAAATCTGGTTCCGAATCATATGTAGTAAGTATACTGCATCTGAACACTGTTCACCTATTGAAGGTCTTAACAAGGATAAACTTAGCATCTGAGTTCTGATACCATATTGAATTGCCGTCCCCTCTAAAATCTCAAGCTTGTAGAGAGAGATGACATTTAATAATTTATATATATATATATATATATATGTGTGTGTGTGTGTGTGTGTGTGTGTGTGTTTAGAATATATATGTATATATATAAGTATATTTTCCAATTGATATTAATGCTGCTGTTAAGAACTAAGAATATTATATGCACAGAAGTTAAAACACGAGCTTAATAGACACTATGAAGCTAGGGTTACCATTAGCTTAATAAAACTAGGATTACCATTTGCTTAGTGTCAGTATGGGATTATATTAACTCTTGCACCGCGAGATGGTTTAATCCTGTCATCGTTGTTTATGCTAAATCTGGCCCCATGGAAAGAGACGAAAGGTCATATGTTAAATCTTCTTTTTTGTTTTTGTTTCTGCAGCATGCAGCCACTATGGCGCTTGGTCACTCACATCTGGATATATGTGAAGTTATGTTTAGTGAACTTGCGTCTTTTGTAGATGAAGTTTCTATGGAAACGGAGGCAAAACCAAAGTGGAAGGTATATTACATGATTGAACCCTCGTGAGGGGAGGTATTCCCAAGTTTGTACTAGTGTTTCTTATATAGAAATAGATTTACAGAGTTGGAGTTGAATCTTCAAACCTGGTCATCCATCAAATAAGAACTTAGTGTCAATAATCAAAATTCCTTGTTTAGTACAGTGAGCAATATGCAATTGTCATCTTTGTGATTTCTTTTGCAGAGTTAAAAACTGATGATCAGTTTTCTTCAACTGCAAAAAGAATCTCGTCACATTCCTGTTAAACTCATATTTCATCTACCAGCAAACTAAATACAGTGCAAAAGCTAATTTTTTTTCTGATCTTCGCTGATGTTAATTTTTGTCTTTTGGAATGCACTGAATCAACATGTAACATATTTATGCAGAGCCAAAAGTCTCGCCGTGAAGAACTACGCATTCACATTGCAAATATATACCGTACAGTTGCAGAAAAAATATGGCCTGGCATGCTAGGTCGCAAACCTGTTTTCCGCCTTCATTACTTAAAGTTCATCGAAGATGCAACTAGACAGATTTTAACAGCATCACCAGAGAGTTTTCAAGAGATGCAACCTCTGAGATATGCACTTGCTTCTGTTCTAAGATCTCTGGCTCCTGAGTTTGTTGATGCAAAGTCAGAGAAATTTGATATCAGAACTAGAAAGAGACTATTTGATCTTCTCCTTACATGGGGAGATGATGCAGGTGGTACATGGAACCAAGATGGTGTTAGTGATTATCGACGTGAAGTTGAACGCTACAAGTCCAGTCAGCATTCACGGTCCAAAGATTCTATTGATAAACTCTCATTTGATAAAGATTTGGCTGAACAGGTCGAAGCAATACAATGGGCCTCCATGAATGCTATGGCCTCACTGTTATATGGACCTTGCTTTGACGACAGTGCCAGAAAGATGAGTGGACGGGTAATTTCCTGGATCAACAGCCTATTTATTGAGCCTGCACCGAGGGCACCCTTTGGTTATTCACCAGCTGATCCAAGAACTCCATCTTATTCGAAATACACTGGAGATGGTGGGCGAGGAGCAACTGGCCGTGATAGACATAGAGGAGGTCACCATCGAGTTTCTCTCGCAAAATTGGCTCTGAAGAATCTTCTCCTCACAAATTTGGACCTATTTCCTGCTTGCATTGATCAGGTAACGTTCAAAAAAATATTTGGCTGCAGAACGAATTTTATTGTCCCATGTTTTGATCGCATAAAATTTAGTGTCGGTGTTACCTAGAAGCATTACAAGCATTTTTCGAACAAAATATTTGAAATGAAGTATTATGCTCAGGGTCTTAATATTTTCTCTTATTTGTCCATATTTCTGTACTTGCATCTTTCCTAATATGCCTACCCAAGCACATCATAGGATCACCTTAGGTAACTTGATATGATGAACTTATTTTTCGAAAAGAGTCAGTTCTTGGGTTCGCTGCCTACTCCATTCTCCATACTATGTTTATAGTTAGTATCTATATCTTGAATGACTTAAACATTGACGTTGTGCAGTGCTATTATTCTGATGCTGCCATAGCTGATGGTTACTTCAGTGTGCTGGCTGAGGTCTACATGCGTCAAGAGGTACCAAAATGTGAGATTCAGAGACTGTTGAGCCTGATCCTTTACAAAGTTGTGGATCCATCTAGACAAATTCGCGATGATGCTCTTCAGATGCTTGAGACGCTTTCTATCCGTGAATGGGCTGAGGATGGTGTAGAGTCCTCAGGAGGCTACCGTGCTGCTGTTGTTGGCAACCTTCCTGACTCCTATCAACAATTCCAGTACAAACTCTCATGCAAACTGGCTAAAGATCATCCAGAATCGAGCCAACTTCTTTGCGAAGAGATCATGCAGAGGCAACTTGATTCAGTGGACATTATAGCACAACATCAAGTTTTGACCTGCATGGCTCCATGGATTGAGAATCTCAATTTTTGGAAACTGAAGGATTCAGGGTGGAGTGAAAGGTTGTTAAAAAGCCTTTATTATGTGACATGGCGCCATGGGGATCAATTTCCTGATGAAATCGAGAAATTATGGAGCACAATAGCCAGTAAGCCCAGGAACATAAGTCCAGTTCTAGATTTCTTGATCACCAAAGGAATTGAAGACTGTGATTCCAATGCATCAGCAGAAATAAGCGGAGCTTTTGCTACATACTTTTCTGTTGCCAAAAGGGTTAGTTTATATTTGGCTAGGATTTGCCCACAGCGTACAATTGATCACCTGGTTTACCAATTGGCTCAGCGAATGCTAGAAGATACGGTGGAACTATTGAGACCAAGTGCAAATAAGGGTGATGGTGGGGGAAATATTGTCTTAGAATTCTCTCAGGCACCTGCAGTAGCCCAAATCACCTCTGTTGTGGACAGCCAGCCTCACATGTCACCTTTACTAGTTCGTGGATCTCTTGATGGGCCACTGAGGAACACTAGTGGAAGCTTGAGCTGGAGAACGGCTGCTGTTGGCGGAAGGAGTGCTTCAGGCCCGTTGACCCCTATGCCTCCAGAGCTGAACATTGTACCGGTATCTGCTGGTCGGTCTGGGCAACTTCTTCCAGCATTAGTTAATATGTCAGGGCCACTAATGGGGGTGCGAAGTTCCACAGGAAGCATACGAAGTCGTCATGTATCACGTGATAGTGGGGATTACCTCATTGACACTCCAAACTCTGAGTTAGATGGATTGCACTCAGGAGTTGGAACTCATGGTATCAATGCTAAAGAGCTTCAGTCAGCACTACAAGGCCATCAGCAGCACACATTGACACAAGCTGATATTGCTTTGATTCTATTAGCTGAAATTGCCTATGAGAATGATGAGGATTTTCGAGAACATTTGCCATTGCTCTTTCACGTGACATTTGTCTCAATGGACAGCTCAGAAGATATTGTGTTAGAACACTGCCAACACCTCCTTGTTAATCTGTTATATTCACTTGCTGGCAGGCACTTAGAACTGTATGATGTTGAGAATAGTGATGGAGAGAACAAGCAGCAGGTTGTCAGCCTGATTAAATACGTCCAGTCAAAGAGAGGTAGCATGATGTGGGAGAATGAGGACCCGACAGTTGTCAGGACGGAGCTTCCGAGTGCAGCACTCTTATCGGCTCTTGTACAGAGTATGGTGGATGCCATCTTTTTCCAAGGAGATCTCAGAGAAACTTGGGGAGCAGAGGCACTTAAATGGGCTATGGAATGCACATCAAGACACCTGGCCTGCCGGTCACACCAGATATACCGTGCGTTACGACCACGTGTCACAAATGATGCATGTGTATCTCTGCTTCGCTGCCTGCATAGGTGCCTGGGTAATCCAGTACCATCAGTTTTGGGTTTCGTAATGGAAATTTTATTAACTTTGCAGGTGATGGTGGAAAATATGGAACCAGAAAAAGTTATACTATATCCCCAACTTTTTTGGGGCTGTGTTGCCATGATGCACACAGACTTTATTCATGTATATTGCCAGGTGCTCGAGCTTTTCTCTCGGGTAATCAACCGTTTATCGTTCCGGGACACCACGACAGAAAATGTGCTTCTCTCAAGCATGCCACGTGATGAACTTGATACAAATGTATCGGATAGTTCTGAATTTCATCGCGTGGAATCCCGGAATGTCCCCGATACATCACCATCAAATGCAAAAGTGCCAGCATTTGAAGGAGTACAGCCTCTTGTTCTTAAGGGTCTCATGTCTACTGTTAGTCATGGTGTTTCAATAGAGGTTCTCTCTCAGATCACAGTGCCTTCATGCGATTCTATATTTGGTGATGCAGAAACTCGGCTCTTGATGCACATTACAGGCATACTTCCCTGGCTGTGCTTGCAGCTCAGCCAGGATGCAGTGCTGGGACCTGCATCACCATTGCAACAGCAATACCAAAAAGCTTGTTATGTGGCAACCAACATTGCAATCTGGTGTCGAGCAAAATCATTAGATGAGCTAGCAACCGTATTCATGGCTTATGCTTCTAGAGAGATTAAAGGCATAGAAAACCTTCTTGCTTGTGTCTCGCCACTATTATGCCACGAGTGGTTCCCCAAGCACTCAGCTCTGGCATTTGGACACCTCCTAAGGCTTCTGGAGAAAGGGCCCGTCGAATATCAACGCGTTATTCTTCTTATGCTCAAGGCGTTACTTCAGCATACTCCTGTGGATGCGGCTCAGAGTCCACACATGTATGCCATTGTATCACAGCTCGTGGAGAGTACTTTATGCTGGGAAGCTCTTAGCGTTCTCGAAGCACTGTTACATAGCTGTAGCTCTTTGCCTGGGTCTCATCCAGATCACGGATCTTTTGAGAACGGGTTTGGTAGCACAGATGAGAAGATGCTTGCGCCTCAGACTTCGTTTAAAGCTCGAAGTGGGCCATTACAGTTTGCAGCGGGACTAGTTTTTGGGGCAGGGACGGCGTCTTCTGGGCAGGCTAATGCTACTGAATCTGGTATATCACCTAAAGAATTAGCACTACAAAATACTCGTTTGATGCTGGGGAGAGTTCTGGATAGTTGTGCTCTGGGAAGGAGAAGAGACTACAGAAGGTTAGTTCCTTTCGTAACCACAATTGGGAACCCATAATGCCATATTTCCATCATGGCTACTTCCTGTCATGAAAAAAGGAGATTTTATGGAGCTGATCGATGTAAATAGGTATTTATTTACATAGATGTAGTGTTGTTGCATGATGTAAGCTTGTTAAATTTTGATGTAGTCTGCAGCGTGCCCCAAGCTTTCTTCCTTTCCATAATTGTTGCAATAGTATTGTAAGAAACACTTCACTTTTTGTATTTTGTATTTTCTTGGGTAGTTATAGTGCAGTGCGACCTGATATGTTAGGATGACAGTGTAGTATTATTTAAGCCGTGTATTCAGCTGGCTGGAATGAAATGTACATATACATTTATATTCTTTCTGAAGCTTTATTTCCTTTCCTTTTTCTCTGAGAAAAGTTCAAATAAATCCGTCAATTCAACAATTGATCCACAAAGGATAACAACTATGATGAAATGTTAAACCAATGCCGAATGCTTCTCTGCCCAAAAATCTTGTAACTTTGTGTCGCTGAGTTCCATTTTACCGAATATGTTACCTAGTCACCCTGGAATATAATTTCTGCAAGCTTTAGGCTTGTAGTCAATCTACAAAATCTAATTTATCCAAAAAAAAAAAAAGAACCTATAAAATCTTCTCCTACAATTGTATTTTGATAAATAACTATTCTGACTCCTAAAACCATCGAATGACTTCACTGCCCCAACGACTTAAAGGAACTGCATAAAAATCTTGCTCATGCGCCCCCAAGTTAGCTTTTAAAACTTGATCTTCTCATGTGGTAAAGAGCTGTAATGCCAGCCTGATCAGTATACTAGCAACTAAGAGATGGCATACAGCACTTGATGCTCATCTGCAGCTTCTTCATCAATAATCATAAGCTCATGAAACGGTGTATAACCATCCAATTTCATCTCAGCAATCAACAAATCCAAGTTTTCATATATCTCTTCACACCTCGGATGAGCTTTGTCCCCAACAAGAAACATATGCACCTCAGCTTGTATCTCAATCCAGCTACAACCTGGCTCTTTCTTCATCTTACTGCGCCTCATGATTTTCCTAATATTTGAGACCTCGCTCCACATTTCTGCATCAGCATAAATGTTTGATAGAAGAACATAAGCAGAAGAGTCTTGGGGGTCCAATTGTAATAGGGAAGTTGCTGCTATTTCTGCCACCTCAACATTCTTACGCATCTTGCAAATACTAAGAAGAGTTCTCCATATAACGTCGTCAGCCTCAAAAGGCATATCTTGAATGAGCTTCAAAGCATCTATAAGTCGGCCTGACCTGCCTAGTATGTCCACCATGGATGAATAGTGCTCCAGTTGTGGTGCCAGTTTATAGTTAATTTGCATTAAGTTGAAGTAGTGCAATGCTTGGTCCGCAAGACCAACATGTGCACAAGCACGGAGGACTGCCACAAAAGTTGCATGATTTGGCATTACCTTCTCAAGCTGCATTTTTTCAAAGATCTGTAGAGCTTCTATTCCATGGCCATGATTAGCATATGCACAGACCATAGCATTCCATGTCACAGAATCATGATTTGATGATTTCTCAAACATTAGAACAGAATCCTGCATGTTACCACACTTTGAGTACATGTCAACTAGAGTACTGATTATGTACACATCTGATTGCAACTCTTGCTTAATTATTTGTGCATGGATTTGCTTCCCAAGTCCAACATTAGCTACGTTAGCACATGTATCGAGAACTGTAGCGTATGTGAAGTTATCAGGTTTTACTCCCATTTCCAGCATTCTAGAAAAGAATTTCTGAGCTCCCTCACTCTGTTCGTTTGATGAGAATCCAGATATGATTGCATTCCAAGAAACCAAAGTCTGTTCGTCCATTCTATCGTGAAGCTTCTCTGCCTCTTCTACCATCCCGCACTTGCAATACATATCAACTAACACACTTCCAACAAATGGGTGGAGCCCCATTCCTGATTTAATGACTCTGCCATGAACTTCTTGCCCACAATAGAGATCTTGCCCCGCTGCACAAGCTTTTAAAACACTCCCATATGTGAATTCATCCGGTTCCATCCTTGTCCGAAGCATACTGGCAAATAGTGATAGAGTCTCCTTCTCATTTTCATTCTGCTCACAAGCTGCAATGGCTGCATTCCAGGACACAGCATCCCTTCTTTCCATTTCATCAAATATACAACAAGCTTCTAGCAGTGCTCCACATTTTCCATACATATCTAAAATAGCATTTCCCACACAAACATTGGAATGAAAGGGACTCTTCGTCGTTAGTCCATGTACTTGAATTCCCTCCATATGTCCTTTGAATACTGCACAGGCACTGAATGCACCAGACAGGCTTATCTCATCAAAACCGAGATCAGACCTCAGTAAGAGAAGAAATATCTGTAGAGCTTCATATCCACGATCAGCTCTTGCGTATCCAACAATCAATGCATTATGAGATTGCAAATTATGTTTTGGCAACAAGTTGAACACCTTCCTCGCATCAAGTAAGTTTTCACATTTTGCATACATATCCAACATGGCAGTACATACAACGGTATCAGCTCCAAAATCACTCTTCAGTGCATGACCATGCAGTTGAAAGCCCAACCTTGAAGCAGATAAGCCAGCACAAGACCTAAAAACGGTAGCATATATAGACTGGCTGACACCAACTCCCTCTCTTTGCATAGCAATGAAAAGTTCTAATCCACTCATAAGCTCACCATTTTGTACACTACCTGCAATAGCTGCACTCCAAGATACCCAATTTTTCAGTGGCATGGCATTAAAAAAACACACAGACTCATCCAACATCTTGCATTTCGCATACATATCCAAAACTGCACTGCCTGTCACCACATCACTCTCGAGCCCCAACTTAACTACAGCCCCGTGTAACTGACACCCTAAAGCAGAATCCTCTAGACCGGAACAAGCTTTTAAAACAACGGCAAACGTGGTCTCATCAAACGCCACACCCTCTCTTCCCATCATCATAAACACCTCAATTGACTGCACACATTTCCCGTTCTGCAAGTACCCTGATACCAAAGAATTCCAAGAAATCACATCTCTCTCAGGCATCGAGTCAAAAAACGACCGCGCCAATCCCATTTGCCCACCAACCGAATACCCAAAAATCATCGCGTTCCACGATATCACATCTCGTTCGGACATTCTATCGAACACTTTGCTAGCATACTCCAAATGGGAGCATTTTATGTACATCTGGATCAAACAATTGGTAACAAAAATTGTGGGTTTGAACCCGGACGTTATCATCCGGGCATGGGCTTGTCGGCCCGGTTCGATGGCCCTCTGGTTGGAGCATACTCGGAGTATGTATGAAAATGTTGTTCTTTGAACAGGGTATACTTGATTTTTCTCTACAGCTGTACAGAGTGTACAAAAGAACACTGGGAGTTTGAGGCTGAATTTGTGAAAATGGAATAATCTGGTTAAGGAATAAGATTGAGAAAAAGACATTGGCTTTTGGAATCATACTTTGTTGTTCTGTTTTTTCATGGACGTTTTGTTTTGTTTTTAACATATAATAGCGTTTTTGCAGCCTGGGATTATTATAACATATTGATATAGGCAAGAAACTGATATTCACAGCTCTTAAATTTGAACTTTTTCTGCAATTCCAAGCTGGTAAGGCTGTAAGTGAACTTACATCAGTGCATGATGATATTACATTACAATGAACAATTGAACTAGAATGCTTTTGAAATAATAATAGAGATACTTAGTGTCAGTGATCAGATCACAAAATTAGTTGATGTGCAACTGCAACTACTTGATATGGCATGGATAATGTTTCGATATAAATGTATATTTCGATGAGTTAAGTATTACAAACATTTTGCAGGTTTTCGAAATGTTTTAGAAAAATCGAGAAACATTTGTTGCAAACCCATTAACGGATCACAAGATATCTATAATAAATATGTCTCCAAGCATGCTACTAAAAAGTATATCATCTTTCTCTAAGATCACAAAACTTTTATTTGAGACTTTATTGTCTACATTTTTTCATTCAGAGTATTGAAATATTTAAGTTGGACACCAATAGAAAATCTTAGATCTCTTATTTAAGTGTAGTTGGTCAAGAACTAAGTCAAAAATTCTTTGTTTGAGCGTCGATTGGACAACTTTAAGTGTAACACGGAATTTTCATGTAGTCGATGAGGTTAATTATTTCAACTTTAATTTATTGAACTACTTTAAGATAATATAGTAGGTGCAAAATCAACATTTCATTATTAACCTCAGAATTTCGTAAGAGAAGATTTTACTACGTATTATACCAAACAGGAGAGGTTCTTGTTATACTTCATCCAATTATATTTTTGTTTTTTCCTTTAAAATAAAGAAATTATGAAGTTTTTTTTGCTGAGACAGGAATTATGAAGTTTTATTTTGCTGAGACACAAATTATGAAATTGTTGAACTAGTTAGTTAGTTGGGCAGTCAATGCAATGCAAGACTAGTTTGTGACAGAAACCTGAGAAAATGCGCTATTCAACATAGGTTTCTTTTCGCGCACGTTGAAGAGAAACTCTATTATCATTACTTCTGTGAAATTATTCGACTGAGCATGCAAGATATTTTTTAAAAGAAATGATTTCTCATCATTCCCTTTATTATAACGTGATTTTGTATATGCTTATCATGTCAAGAATTTCCTCACAAGTTAAATCTAGATTTTAGATTATATTTTCATATCCCGACATGATTAGTACACAAATATAATGCAAGTAAACTGATCCGCAACCCAAGATAAACAAATGTCCACCGTAGAGGGTGTATAATACTATTTCCACTTCTAAAGCCCATTGCTATTTGGATTACCCAACCCAACCCCGTTCAACCCTCAAGTTTTCGTCCATCGCAAATCATAATTCATATTTTATTTTTACTATAGTGAAAATCTGCAATCACTATTCTTAAGATGCACATTGAACATAATTCACAGTTCTTTACATGTCGATGTAGTCTTATGCAATTATAATCAACTAACTTCTTCGAAGTGTCTAATAATTTTGCTAAATCTCTTGTTTTCTCTTTTTAAAATTATCGTCAACAATATTACAAAATGTAGAAATTAAAATCCATTTACTCTCTCCTTAGGAGACTTTGTTTACGAGAAGCAATGGCAAACCTATCACTGGAGAGTCTGTTTTGCACCTAAAATTATGCAAAATGATTCTGACTTAAAAGTAAATTAATTTTAATTCGCTACCATGAGAAATCGCATGTCCATTATTGACATTCACACCATATTAATATAACATAACTGATTCTCACACCTAGAGCGCACTTGTTAGATCATACATAAGAATGTTTACCATCAATGAAGTGCCCATAATCGATTGGGATGAACCATGATCGACTTGGTCCGAGTTTGGTACTGGCCCTGGTCAACCATTTCCAATCTGGTCAATTGAATCTTCTCAACCGTGTTCCATCCTGGTTTACCATGGTAGAATTTGTTTGGTTGCCATTGACCATGAACGACGCTCAAAGTTCATGCAACATGTGTTAGTTAATTAGGAGATCAAAACTGTTCGTGATTTGGACCCTATCTTTATGCAAATGAATCTCAGGCCTTCGTCGGGTCAAACATCCGGTCTTGTGCTTTGTGTTTGACTGCAAATGGTCCTAGACTCAAGTTAGAGTAGGACTTTAAGAGGATCTAATTCAATCTTCCATAAAGTATCTAAAGGACGAACGAAGATATTTCACATCACATATAGATATATCCTTTTATTGCTCCCTAAAATTAAAGAACATACTTATTAAAGGGTTATTACCACACTAAAAGTCATGTAGGACAATTCTAGTCATGAACTACAACTTATGAAACAATTATAAGTTGCGATATACTATATTAACTATCGAGTTGTTGAGTTTTTTTTAAGAACTTTAAATGGTAATGTCGTATACTAATAAAAATATAATATATGTTGAGAGAAGCGTCAAAATCGTCAAAATCTTTTGCTTAACGCCAATTAGTCAAAGAAAAGAAGTGCCCAATGGCTTTCAGCAAGCAAACACCTTTTTCTATCCATATTGTTAGTGGGTTCAAGAGCTTTTATTTTTAAAAATAAAGGGATTATGAAAACTTGTAACAACTACGCAAGCACTTTGGATCAATGTGTCCAAATAAGTAGTGTTAATAATTCAAATGCGGCACCAAGCAATAATCATACAATAATTGTTGCACCAATGATGGAAATGCTTTTGAAACATATGGCAAAGAAAATTACTGATTTTATGCGATTGAGAAAGAAAATGATTGTTTATTGCTAATTTTAGTGTGAGAAAAAGTTGGGAGATGATTCAAGAATGCCTAAGTCGATGATGAAGTACTTATCCGAACTTGGCCAATCGTTTTACATTTAGGCTCAATTTGGCGTTTCCCAAAAAGGAGGAAGAAAAAATTAGGAGAAGATATTTTTTTGGGGGTGTTTGTTAATAGAAGAATTTCTTTGAAAATAGGATTTTTTTATAGAAAAAATAGAAAAATTATTTGTAAGCTAGAAAAAATCTTAAATGCTCTCTAACCAGAATTGATCCCCTCCTACGCAATAGGTGGGTATATTTCAAATTTTCAAAAAAGTTTAATATATTTTTTATTACTAAATATGTAGAAAAACTCAAAATTTTGTACACACCTTAATTTACGTTTATTTAATTTATACTTTTATTTTATATTTTATATATTCAACATCTCCAATAAGCTACAAGTTTTTGAATTCTATATTTAATACATCTTTTGCATCTAAATAATTAATTTCTCTCTTCTAATCTTACTGTTTACATGCACTCTCTTTGAATAGTTCGTATCGACATTCATATTGATAGAATGTGGTCATGTTTTTGAAATAAAGTATCCGATAGTTGTAAAATATAAATTGCTAAAAGGTAGTGGTTTTGAAATGTAAAAGAAAGCGATGCTCAATACACAATTTTTAGGCATTTTTAGAAAAAATAAAATAAAATGATGCCAAACACACAAGAAAGAAAGAAAAACTTTATTTTCCCTTTCTCTTTTTTTCTCCCTTTTCCCCCATTTGTCGGGGAACTAACAGGCGTTCATAGAAGCAGCTTCTTCATGAGTTTTGCTAGGTTAATGAAACTTTCTTTTGACTAAAAGTCGAGAGCTGTTTGCAAATCTTTTACTTAATTATTAATAAGTATTTGCAATATTTAATTAAAAAGAGTTTTTTTTTTTCTTTCAAGCCTTTTCTAACATACCATATTTCCGGAAGCAACTTGAAAAGCAACTAAATGCATCTTCTTTGCTTTGTGGATTTTAGGACTTCTTTCAAGACAAGTAAATACAAAAGTCAATAATACAAACACTAAGAAAATACTTACTCGAGCCCAAAAACCAATAAACACCTCATAAACATACAAACAACGCCTTAGTTAAGATGGCCAAAAGTTAGAAGAATTATATATATTATGCCATTATTATATTTGGGAGTATTGAAATTGCGTATTCTAAAATCTTGTACACTCCAAAACCATACACAAACAAAAGCTATAGCCTATACCAACCTGAAGGAATATAATCTAAGACAAACCCCTGAATCCCCGCTCAATGTTCAAATATACATGATTGATGTATGATAATTATTTGCCTTCACTATCAGAGTAAGAAAAATCCTGCATAAGTTACTAGAGTGGGCTGCATAAATGGCTGGCATATGATAACAAATGAAAGAATCACCCAAATGAGAGTCCTATCGTGGATTTTAAGCACCTGGAAAAAGGTCCATCCCTGTCAATTAAAAGAAATGAAAGGTCTAGATCCTACTTGCGTAAATCATATGAATTCAGTGAAAATCGAAACTTTAGCAATCAAAAATCACGGTTAGTGACATTTTTGACATTTGCATTTTGAGATTTCATTTGCACCCAAGTTTCTTATTCTTTTCTAATATTTACTATTTTATCGCGATTACAAGGTTCAACCTTTGGAATTTCGAATTTTCGGACGACATATGTGGTTTAAGTCATTTGACATGGATGTGGCCAGGGATGGGGTGGAATTAGTGCACCTATACTTGTGACATCTCAAAGTCTTTGTACCAGAGTTGAATAACATTCTCTCTACAACTATTAGATTTAGATCTTGTGTGATAAATATGAGGAAATATTTGAACATTTATTTCTCTAAACATATACAAACGCATGCATTAAGATTTCATCCCATGTTATATTCGTGTGTCATAAATCTAAATGTGGCACAAAGAGAGATAGAAGAATTTAGCGCATAAGATTTGGGAGGTTAATAAAGTTTTGAGACTGGCTATAATTTTAACATATAATTCAAAACGAATGACAATTAACTATAGAGTATAGAGTGTAGACACAAATTTTCATACATAAATAATTGCGACCCTAATCTACACTATGCCTAATCTTTACAAGATCGAGAAAGGTCAAGATTACATGGAATTTTGACGAGTACGCGCATTTTTGTTTTTGAAAGATGGACAATATGTGCTGACAGGTTGTTGAGCGTCAAGTGGGTATTACGTTTTTAATAATTTCTGTCACTTCAAAACGACACTGTTTCCAGCAAAACCCCATTCTCTTTTATTTTCCTGCCCCTAATTAATTTAGTTTTGTGTTAGCTTAGGAAGATAGGAACAAGAAAAGGAGCCTTACGTCTCCAAAGCTTTCAATATCTGATTAGCCAATTATTGGATCTTACAATGAAAAGTATTTTTGTAGATTCGTCAGATATTTTATAATATAATGCACCAGTGAAGTAGCATAATTATTAAATTGTATGACATGAAATACTATATAATTTGCTATATATTTGTTGAAGTTAACTACTTTAAGTGCAACGGATAATATGCAATCTGTAGATGACACAATTCTTCCCAACAAAAGTGACAATAAAGGTCTCTATAGAATGTCAAATATTCATAAAGTATCAATCGTGATTCGTGAAGTCATGATAAATACCAATACAACAAATTACTCGTGTACTACATCAATAATCAAACTACGAATTTTGATTCCCTGTTATAATTTCAAAACACATGTTACCGGATGAACTTGGCAGATAAAGATTTTTGAACTACTGCAAGAAAGTTAACTTATGTATTTCATCATTCACCCTTGTTTACCCAAGATAAACTAAATATAGACATGTAAACGTTGCATTACATAGGACTAGTTATTTAATAAACAGTTGCGGAACACTTTTCCGCGGGGCATTTTCGTCCGCTACTCGTATACATCATGTCAGAGCAATAGTCGTCCAATTGATGCTCATGCAGAGTAATTCGCGGCTTAGTTTGGGACAATTAATAGTAATACTCGAACAAGGCAAGCACGCTTGTGGGGTGGTCTCCGACTAAGACCCTTCGATTGGAAAAATATTAGGATAGACTAGACAGTAAAGTCTAGAGAAAGGAAACTATGTGATGACGCATACTCTCCCTCTCGGGATCGTACCCGTCCACGTGGCCTAATCTCCTGACCTCGTTCCGCCTCACTACCCCCTTCTCTCGCTCGTTACCCGACCCCCAGGTATATCGACCCCCTTAACTCCCGCACCTTTATTAAATATTTATTATATCATATCCTATGCTATATGTGTTTTCCGAGGGGGGTCGGAACCCTCACCTGCAGGCGTACGTCATCTACTCACCAGCCAGTGGCGACCGTCCTTTCTCCCCAACCAGAGGGGAGGATCGGACGTCAGAATCGACGTCACACTCCACTTACCCGGATGCGTTGTCCTCCTCCCAGGGCTCGACCGCCCCGCTTCCCCAATAAAGAGCATTGGTTCGGAAGTTATAAGGTGTGACCGGAGCATACCGTGCACCGAGGGTAGCATGCAGGCACCACGTGCCCTACTCTACAAGGGTACTCAAGTACCCTATTACCCTCGGACGAGCATGCACGAGGACACGTGCCCAGGGGGACGGACGTCAGAATCGACGTCACACTCCACTTACCCGGATGCGTTGTCCTCCTCCCAGGGCTCGACCGCCCCGCCTCCCCAATAAAGAGCATTGGTTCGGAAGTTATAAGATGTAACCGGAGCATGCCGTGCACCGAGGGTAACATGCGGATACCACGTGCCCTACTCTACAAGGGTACTCAAGTACCCTATTACCCTCGGACGGGCATGCACGGTGACACGTGCCCAGGGCCAAATTACACTTATAACCTCCCTTTGCCCTATAAATAGGGAGGCGGGTCAGTTGCGAAACTCAAGCAATCTAACCCAAGCCAACTTAACTCGCTACAACTCAAGTCAGCACAACACATTCTTCTCTCTAAAAATCACCAGCTAAAGATAGCTTCACCTTGGGAGAGAAGAGCAGTGAGCACAAGCCGAGATGATCGGAAGAGCTCAAGATTCAGCGGAGGAAGCAGTTTGAAGGGAGATCGTGCGAACGGAGCCCGAACCCCCAAGGGTCGTGGATAGTTGCGGAGCAGCAGGGAGCTTACCCGAGTCAGGGTGCATCTTGGGCCGAGACCGACGTACGAACCGCTCCGGTGACGAGCGTGGCCGGAGGAGGGGCCGTCATCAGTGGCGCCGTCTGTGGGAACATCAGTAAGTCCTCGAGATAGCCTCGGAAAGGTGTTGGTTGCGGCGGAGTTAACGAACAACATCGTCATCAACAACGGCAACAACTACCGCGACGACAACGACATTAATAACACCTGTCTCATCAAAGCATAATGGTTGGCACGGTCAGCAGGCACAACTCGATGGAGGAATTCACAAAAACTTGGTCTGTGAAGGCTGGAGTATTTAGCAAAAGGAAACAACACTTGCATTCGAAGCTTCAGCTCTCCGCTATATAACAGATAAGTACTTACACACATTAAATATCTTGCACAGCTATTTGCCCCCATTGCATGAATTTATGGTATAATTCACACAACCAGCGCACATTTTATTGAGTTCCGTGAAGAATTGCTATATACTTGACAATCTCCACTATCACATTTAGTATTGTTCACCTTTGCTTCATAGTTATCTGCATCTTTATTTCAATCGCCTATAATTGTAGATGATGCTAAATATTTCTGTTAAAATATTAATGGAACACATCATAATTTCATGGGGAGGAGATTTGTATAACTAGCAAAGTATAAACTGGCCTGTTGTTAAAAACGAGATTTAAAATCTGTTAAGAAAAACTCCAGCTCGAACCCCTCTTTCGCCCGCTTCTCTGCCTAATTTATTTTGCAGAAAGATTTTAAAACTTGGTGGAACAAAGCATGAATTCATCCTTGTTGATAAAAGATCGTATCGGATTTGTGGGCAATAAGGATTTAAATTTCTTTTGGGCAATCTTGAAAATGTTTTATGGGAGATGATTTATAACTTTGCCTCGGAAAATTTACATGAACAGCTTGTGCCCAGATTTCGGGCAACGAGGGTTGAAATCTTTCCCTCCGCGATTCTCAAAATATCTTACAAAAGTCACGATAAAATCTCTGCCCCGGAGAGTTTTCACAAACCTTTGGTTTTTATTAAAGGGGTTTACGAACTGAAATTTTACAAGAAAAAAATTCAGCCTCGTTGGTTGCAGAGCGCACTCGATTTAGGACCAACGTGGGTTCAAACTTCTTTTTGACAGTTTCAGAGATATTTTGTAAAGTAATAAATATATTCTGCCTCGGAAATTTCGCATGAGTCTTCTAGTTTGCTGGGAGGCGCCTCGGACTAACTGCCACAGATGCTCGAGTTCGAACCCCACCCTCGGGAATTTTTTTTAAACCCGAGGGTGAAATATCATTCTCACGAGGTGTTTCAAGGAAGTCTCGTGTTTTTGTTTTCAACAGATTTTCAAACCTTGTCAAAGCTGATATCAAATATTATTTTAACTATGTCTAACTGATGAAGTTTTTTAAAAAAAAATAATTCGGAATCGCCCCACTGAGGATTCGAACTTTCGCCACGTGAACAAAGTATCCTTCAGATTCTCCACTGGGCCAGCTGGCCATGTTTGACTTATATCATAGCAAAATTTATATTCCTTTTATACAAAAATTCATATATTTCTCAAACATAAGATTATTATGATCCGAGGCTTGCCAGCAGGGTTCGAACCCACGACCCTCATGTCATGTCCAAAGCCAGAGCCCTCTCCACTGGACCAACTCCTATTTGCCTATACTTGCTGAATACATGACTTTTATTAATATCTGCTGTTTTAGAACTTCTCAACTTTAATCTAGCATTGTATGCTCCATCTAATTGGTATTTGCATATTGCTCACCGCAATTACTCACTCGAGATATGTCATCTTTACAAGATCACTAGATATTTGCAATATAATTGATGAATCACTCGACGCATAATTTGCTAACTGTCGTAGCTCTTGTTCGAATTGCTGCTTCGTTGCTTAAATGTGAAATTACTTCACTTATCTTGCACAACGTCTTTTATGAATACATCTATGATTTAACATGATGCTTCTCCTCACTATGGGAACTAGCAATTAATTACTTCATGGATAATTGCAAAACTTTGAAGAACTATCTTTAGCAAATTAAGATTAATTTACGAACTCCGTCACTTATTAACTGTTTATATACTCACGCCATCGGAGAAAACTCCGAGCAAGGGCAACTATTCTACAGTTATGCAGGGTCTATTACCTCATAATCTGATGTGGGTTATCAAGCCCTAAATCAGTACATAACCAGTTTCTTAAAAGGGTGTCATCAACGAACCCCGAGAAATACGAACTTCAACGCTCGCAGGGAGTCCCTACCGAACCCTACTAGCACCACGATGTACTTTCGAAGGGATCTTTACGACCCTTGAGAAGACACATCGATACGAAGAGGCTTCACGAGCCGTCACCACATCTCAAAGAAGCTACACGAAGAGGCTTCACGAACCGCCACAGCTTCTCAAAAAAGCCACACGAGGAGACCCTGCGAGCCAACACAGTTTTTTCGAATATTTGCTACTCATACATCACCAAAGTAAGAAAAACTTCAAGTTACTTGCTTTAAATTCTTAAATATGTTTTCCGTACTTACGACGCCGTCGGAAAAACTCCGAGCAAAAGGCGACCCTTGTCAGTTTCTGCTACCGATTATATATAGGTACTTTTACGAAGCCTATTCGAAAAGGCTTAAAAATGCAGCTCTATGAAGAAATCTGCACCAACAAATTTAATCCTCCAAGAAAGTTCACAACTGGTCATGGCATCGTTTCGAGAGGGGATATCAACCGATCACGGAAGACAATGTCTCTCTAAGCAACGACCATAGGTGTACATCCAAGGCATCGACCAATGATCCTTGTCGATACACACCAACCACGACGCCGTTCCCTCGAGATCGCACAAACGAGCGGAATTGGCTCAACTGCTCTACAAGGGTTCCCTCAACGAACCCTGAGCCACACAAGCATCATCCCCCGGATGAAACAACTACCCCTCAAGACTGTTGATGAGAGATGAAGTATTCCGTGGTGACCCCGATATCGCACTCTCGAAATTCTGCCAAGACCAGTAAATCAGATGCGTACGAGGGAAATTATTTGAAGGGAACCAGAAACTCTCCTTCAGACAACCACATGAAGAAGAACACATCCAATCAAGTTACAATAATCAGAAGAAAAAGACAGATATGAGTGGAACGATCGGCATTAGTCCACTCTTCGCGACGTCATCTTAGCTCAGCGGCCACCTATTGAACCATCGTGCTTCCAACTTTCTTTAGTTTTCAGTGCAGTTGAAGACTGCACTAAAAATTGGGGGACTTATGATGACGCATACTTCCCACGGGAAGTACGCTCGCACAATGGTTCAATAGACGGCCCCTCGGTACGTATTTTTATCGCCTAAACTATGCCTAATTACACCACTTAATTAATCATGCTAAACACTTAACATTAATTATGCTACTAACTCTCTACACATGTCACCCTATCCTCACAACACTTGTCCCTACTAGAACATCCCACCTTACCCCCCACCTGTCACCCTTAGCCTTCACCACTTGTCTCCACTCTAAGCCTACACACTACCCCCCCATGTGTCTTGCCCTCAAGCCTCCACCCATCACTCCTCTTGCCACTTATCTCACTCCCCTCACCACTTGTCCCTCATGCCCCAAGGTTGAGCTCCTATATAAGGAGGCCTCTACCCCCCTCTTAAGGGAAGACAATCCAATTACTCCAACCTCTCTACACAAGACAACTACACTACCCCCTCTATACTAAGTTGATCTCTCTAATCTTCCTCCTCCCCCCTCTTCTACACTACGAGGGTACACTTTTAGCTATAGTAGCACCCACACACAAGAACTACGTTGGTTTGATTCCCCTCGGGGATACGTAGTGCAGCTTCGGAATATATCCGGGTCCAGCCATAAATCACGCACACACCCATGTTTGCCGCAGGGACGAAGCCTCGCCAGCGACTCCGCCCGACTCAACGCCGATCCGAGGTCGGGATTGACGTTCGAACAGACCTCGGTGACGGGTCCGGAAATTTGCAACGTCATCACTATGTCTTAAAGAGAGAAAGAAAATTGAAAATAATGTAATTTTTTTTTTCCTTAGGAGTAGGAGTTTAATGAGCCAAAGGAAGGCTTAACCCATAATCGGTGGCCTCTGGCAAGTTGAAGTGTGTTTCTGTGCTACCTTGTTATCTTAAATGCACGCAATCGTTTAACCTTGCTAATTTGCTGGTATGCAGTGAGCTAACATGTTCAGGAATTTAGAATTCTTGGAAGCGGAATTCTCAAAGAGGCGTGGTTGCAATTTAAGATCTCGACACTTGCGTACGAAATATGGTACATCACACTTGTATCTATTCTCCTTCACAACTAAAAACAAGGGGGAAAAGCAAATGAAATGACACCATCCTATAAAGTCTATAGCTTAGTCTGTCAAGAAACTACAAGTTCGTCACTTTGGTCAAAAACTTTTAATAAAGAGAGATTGAGATTTGTGGGGATGATTCCTTAAAGTTTGGTGGCATTGAAAACAATAGTATTGTATGACTTGCATTATATGACAATGAAATGTTAGGTACCTTGATTTTGAGAAGGTACAAAAAATCCATATATTTACCTTTCGAAATTCAACCAAATGATAGGATGTCATGCGGTGACGCATAAACAAACAAACATCCTGGTTACAGTAAGTATTTTTTATGGATACTAATATTACTATTATTACGAGGACTCACAAGTTATTGAACTCATACGAAACACTTTTACCGTGTTTTCACTATATGGTTTATACATTTGCTCGTTTAAACGTCAAAGTAATGAGACGCCCATAAGTACTAGTTTCGGATACTTGTGGAGGTAGTTTTTAATAACTAGAATCCAGTACATGCATTTTTATACAACTATACTGATAATTTAACTATGACGCAATAAAATGTTTCTAGAAAATTATCACATTAGTAAAAATATTATCTTACTTCGAGTAGCTTTCTAAGTATGTCATTCACTTTTACTTTTCAGCAACTTGAAGCAGTTTTGACAAAAAATAAATAAAAAGCTACTTATTAATTTTTTGTTAACCCACTTAAACCATCCACTGGACCAAACTAGTTGCTACTCAAATCAACTTGGAATAAAATGGTACTCTGAAAGCACGGAGCATAAGAACAGCCTGACGTATGTATTCAACTACATAAACCATTTCAAGTCCAATCTCTCAAATCCCAATAGAGTAAAAGACTTTGATCAGGAAAAAAATGCAGGAGAGGAAGATCATAAAAAGTGTAAACAGGGAACAACCAATTGGGGACAGAAAAATGAAAGGAGTCAAAATTTGTCTAATGAAAATTGTTGATCAATGATCATTCAGGCCACTCAACTTGACTAAATATGTAAGAGAGAGCACTTACCTACGAGATCTTTGAGATCGTATTTTTCTAAGTGGAAAAATTCATTTCCAAGTACATCCATAGTCTATATAATCATCGCCTTCTCGTCCCCACCACCAAATGTACTAGATGTTTAAGCTGCACATAAATGCATAAGTTGTGTGGTTAATATGAAGCCTGATCTTGATAAAACTGATGTAGTGAAAGGGCAGATTTCAGTTGTGCACTTAATCAACTGATCAGCGGCCCAATATGTATATGTATAATCAAAATAACTCAACATTGATCAGGAGCATAGGATACTCTATTACTAAGTACACAATATCATCAATACTTACAGCCTCCATAATCTGTTGTGCGATAAAAATCTCAGCTTCCGGAGTAATATAGTCTCAGAGTTTGTCAAAGTTGAAACTAACTACAACATCTGATCAATAATGTTTTTGTAAACATGGATATTATCCTTTACAAAGTGATTTTGTCAAGTTATGGACTGGTGAGTTCACAATCCCTCAGTATTCCAATTGTTTACGTTATACGACTGAAAACAGAATTCAAGAAAACAAAAGTCATTTTCAATGTTTGTCAATGTTAGACACTTATGAGCTTGAGGTTGAAAAATAGTTCTGGGTTCCAGTTTCACGGGATCCTCGTAAATGCATATCGGTAAATCAGTAAATGGAGAATTCTGTCAACCAATTGAGATTGGAGCAAGCGTTTTGCCTTTTCTAGTTAAGCAAATTGCAATATGAAGTCAAGATAATCCAGCTAATCACAGATCACAATCTTTGCACTCACCAAGCTTTAACTTGCCAATAACAAATCTTTGCTAATATCATTCGTCTAGAGATGACATAAAATATCACAAACTTGCTATTCAGTTGTAAGTATTATATGAGAAACTTTTTTACTATAATAAAAGACTCAAGACTGCTAAAAGTTGTATCATGCAGAAGCTTTGAGTCCTAATGTTGAATATGTTATATGATCGTAGTAAACAAGTGTCATGATACCTAATTTATATAAAGTTTGCTTCCACAAAAGTAGCTGTTGTTGTCACTGATTTCTTTTATCAATTTTTCTACTTTCACAAAAAGAGGTTGCCATTCCACACCTCCAACCTTGTTACGTCCTATTCCTCTACGTCACTGAACAGCGTTGGCTACAAAAAGATCGTGTAGTAAAAAACAATCTTCTTTTGGCTGACAATTAACTCCATTTTTTAGATTGACTTCTCATCCAATTCCCCACTCTGATAATTTTAATTTCTGCAAGATTCACCTATTCAATTATTATAACCCCCAATAATTCCTCCCTCTCTTTTCTCTGATGTAAGCATTCTTTCCGAAAGATTTATCCATAACTACGACTAATATCTCATGATTATTATAGAATGCCTGGATCATGATCCATGTAAATCACATACCATGCAACAATTATATACATGTAACATGTACACAATCACATACCATGTACACATATGTTCATCATAGTCCTCTGTTCTCATCTTCGATCGACTCTTATGTACTCGAATGGGAGCATGGGACCCAAGAAACTTTTCATCATCCTATAAATTAAGCCCTTCCAACTAGCTCCATACTCCATTAAACCAGCTACTACTTCTCCTCCAAAAACACAATCCAAAACCTTCTCTAACCACAATCTTTCGAACATTTCAAAAAACAACGATGAACCTAAACGACGTTAACGACCTCCATTACCTATTCCCTCCCCATTTCAACAACACCATTCCCCAATCACACCACCACCAATTCACCATAAACCCTAACAACTACCAATTCCAAATCATCAACCCCCAATTTCAAGACCTAAACCCTCAATCAACGAGTTTCAGCAGCAATTCGACGTCAGACGAAGAACAATTGAACATAATAAACGAGAGGAAACAGAGGAGGATGATATCTAACCGCGAATCCGCGCGCAGATCGCGAATGCGCAAGCAGAAGCACCTCGACGAGCTCTGGTCGCAGGTCGTTTGGCTCCGCAACGAGAATCACCAGCTGATCGAACAACTGAACGGTGTTACAGAGAGTCACGATCGAGCGATTCAGGAGAATAATCGGATCAAAGAGGAGAACACGGAGCTTCGAAAAATGATCGCCGATCTGAAGATCGGCAGTCCGTTCGATTCGCTGAGAGAGATCGACGATGATGATGATGATTTGGATGAAGCTAAATGAGCAAATTGAGTATGAAGAATAATTGAGCAAATGATGAACGTTGATGATTGTGTAATTATTTCGCCTAAATCTCTAGGGTTTGTTTATCTTCATCAATGGCTGTTGTTGTTGCTTTGAGATGTAGATGAAGAAGACGAATAAAATCCCATGCAATTTAGACTTTTTTTTTAATCCACGTACAAGTCTCATTTTATTTACTGTTGATAAAAATAGTGAGTAAATTTTTATAGCTATTTTATTAACTGACTGTTGCATTTTCATTTCATAAATTTTAGATGGAAGCTGCATGATATTGTTATTCGTACCAAAGATCATAAGTAATTGGATATGAGAACTTAGAAACATGGAAATATTATTGCTTTGAAACTTCACACAAAGTATTTCTTTTACAAAGAATGTGATTTAAGAATCCAATTAGTTATATGATGAATGTGAGTTATGTTCAACATAAACTTTTAAAAATTACGTGTTGAATACTTATAAAACACTAATATTTTTTAGAGTTGACACTCATCGATGTGCGGTGAACACACCATGTGAAAAATAAACATAATTAAAAAAAATATAGTGTTTGATGGAATCGAGGAACAGACAGATTGTAACTTTTACTAAGATTTAAGACGACAAAAGACATAAAATGGCCAAATAAGAGGATAACCGATTCAAAATTATGATTAATAATAGTTCTCTTTTTATGCTTGTTGTTGACGATTTTAGCTTTCTAACTCCGATCAACAATATTGAGATATCAATAATCAGTTGTAATTAATCATATTGTAAATTTTGAAAAGAAAAACTAATATGATTTTACCTCAACCATTCACATTTTTAAGAAGTCTAGTTGTCCATCTACGTGTCATGATCAGTAAAATAGAAAACAAAGTAGTGTTTTAATTTTAAACAACACCCCCACCAACCACCCCCATAAATCGTTCTTTAACCTGTTTCAACAAATCACTTTTCACTAGCTTAGTACAAAGATTTTATCGGGCTTATCTCTTCGCTTTGCAAAGGCCATTGATTCAGATTCGAGGTTTGAGCTTCTCTCCTGTTTTATTTTAGTGTTGATTGCGGTGTAAATCTTAATTGATTTGGTTCATTGAGAAACTTGATATTGTGAAAAAGGATTATAAATTCCGATGAACTTCTTAGCTCTGATTCGAGGATATGTTAAGTTACAAAAGTGGCTTGGCTGATCAAGGGTTTAAGCTTATTCATGATCAAAACTGCTAATCTATTGGATCTAATTTTAATTTAGTTTGAAATTTTGACTGCTTTAATATTCGTTGCATCGCTGGATGTAGTCGTTTGGCTACCGGCTCTGTTAACGAGTGTCCCACATCGTTCGCGCGAAGACTCTTTGATAAAGAGTTCTCTCCCTTTAGCAGTGTAGCTAAAATATGAAATTCTCATTTTATCTATTGTCACTAGTGAGATAGAATGAATGTCCATGGTCCATGATTGTAACACCGATTTGACGAGCTAGTTTATAGGTTAATCTTGGTCTGAATTTTTCGACGGTTAAGACTTTAGGAGATTTCAGGGCACTTTTCGGTTATTGTTGCCTTTTGCTATTGAAGCATTATGTCAATGGATCAACTTTTTGTAATTCGTTCCTAATTCTGAATAGCATAGTGTGTCGAGGTTCTTCTGATTGCCGATCGTGATAGCATCATATCATCCAACACTCTTTTTTAATTGATGCAATATTGGAATTTCCTTGAGACTAAGCTTCATCTTTGGCAGGAGAAAATCATGGCTAATCAATCCGCAAAGCCGACTAGAATAGGCCTTGCTGGCCTAGCTGTTATGGGACAAAATCTAGCCCTCAACATCGCCGAGAAAGGCTTTCCGATTTCTGTTTACAATAGAACTACCTCTAAAGTTGATGAGACTGTCGAACGAGCAAAAGTGGAAGGCAATCTTCCAGTGTTTGGCTTCCACGATCCCCAGTCATTCGTCCAGTCAATCCAGAAGCCTCGTGTAATTATCATGCTTGTGAAGGCCGGTGCTCCTGTTGACCAGACCATCAAAACACTCACTGCTTACATGGAGAAAGGTGATTGTATCATAGATGGTGGAAATGAGTGGTATGAGAACACGGAGAGAAGAGAGAAAGCTATGGCTGAGTTAGGTCTAACGTACCTTGGCATGGGAGTTTCCGGTGGGGAAGAGGGTGCTCGTAACGGGCCGTCTCTGATGCCTGGAGGGTCCTTTGAAGCCTACAAATATATTGAGGACATCCTCCTTAAAGTCGCAGCTCAAGTTCCCGACAGTGGCCCTTGTGTGACTTACATTGGAAAAGGAGGATCTGGAAACTTTGTTAAGATGATTCATAACGGAATCGAGTATGGTGACATGCAGTTGATTGCTGAGGCTTACGATGTGCTGAAATCTGTTGGAAAGCTATCAAACGAGGAACTCAAGAATGTTTTTTCAGAATGGAATAAGGGGGAGCTTCTTAGCTTCTTGATTGAAATCACTGCAGATATTTTTGGGATTAAGGACGATAAGGGAGACGGATATTTAGTCGATAAAGTCTTGGACAAAACTGGGATGAAGGGTACGGGTAAATGGACCGTCCAGCAAGCTGCTGAACTATCCGTTGCAGCCCCCACCATTGAAGCTTCTCTGGATTCAAGGTTCTTGAGTGGTTTGAAGGAAGAAAGAACTAAATCTGCCAAAGTCTTCAAATCTGGTGGTCTTGGTGATATTCTATCCAACGAAGTCGTTGACAAGAAAAAACTAATCGATGATGTTAGAAAAGCTCTATATGCTTCGAAGATATGTAGTTATGCTCAAGGAATGAATTTAATACGTGCAAAGAGCGCTGAGAAAGGATGGGATTTGAAGTTAGGGGAACTTGCACGGATCTGGAAGGGTGGTTGTATTATTCGTGCCATTTTCTTGGACCGAATCAAGAAAGCATACGACCGGAACCCGGACCTTGCTAACCTTTTAGTGGACCCAGAATTCGCTAAAGAAATCATTGAACGGCAAACGGCCTGGAGAAGAGTCGTGTGCCTCGCGATCAACGCGGGTATTAGTACCCCGGGCATGTCTGCTAGTCTCGCCTATTTCGACTCTTACAGAAGGGAGAGGTTGCCTGCTAATTTGGTCCAAGCTCAGAGAGACTACTTTGGAGCTCATACTTATGAAAGGACTGATATGCCTGGATCCTTTCACACTGAGTGGTTTAAACTTGCCAAACTATGAATCATTAAGAAGTGTATTGGTTATTTTGAGTAATAAAGTTTGGGCATCAGTGTTGCAAATGTTGTCTAGCTATTATTCTATTGCAAATGCAACTTTGTTAATCTAAGGACAAGCCATGTTTATGAACATTACAGTTTCCTAATTAATGTGAGTGTTTGTTGTTGCATATGCAGTTAATTATTTGATTTTACTAATGCACCTCTGGTTTGAGGCTGTTACTATTATCATATCAAGTAAATGTTCCTTTTCGACATACTTCAGACAATACCACAACAAATAAAGAATTTGAATTGTGTACTCGGCGAATACTGCTTTAAGCTTTTCCTAAGTTACTATGAAGGGGTGGTTAACAAAAGCACTTTTAGGTTGATTAATCTAATATCAAGTTACAGATTTTTTTATTTTTTTATTTTTTTATTTTTGCAACAATAAGTGTTGTATCGCAAGTTATAGTTGCAAAAGTTTAAACTTGAATTACTTCGAAAAAGAACTTCAATATCAAAACTACGCTCACAAAATAGAAATTTCAGTTATTTTTTCTAGGAGCAATTGAGAAAATTCTCTTAAGTCATGCGTAATGCAAATTATCTTTTTGGAATCACATAATCATTTTATGTGATTCAAAAAAGGTAACTCAATGTGCCATAAACATTTTTTTCTCCATATATTGTTATATGTAATGATTTGATATCAGTGCATGATATATTTACCATTGATCAAATACTTATTCTACATTCCAATTGAGACCCTAATTTTAGTATTTTTTTTTCTGTATATATATATATATATATATATATATATATATATATATATATATATATAATAGTTAAGAAGTGCCTTTTTTTCTTTCAAAATTCAACTTAGTATTAGTTTTTTGTGCGTGAACCACACTAGTCACCCGAGAAGTAAAATATCGTCAAACCTCTATCTTTTATCCATTTTTATGATATGCTTCTTATCGCTTTAAAAAATAAAAACATGCCATAGACAATTGGTGCACAATACTCATTTGTCAAATTCTCGGAGCAATATATTTGCATGAAGTTTGTTTCCATTAGAATATAAAGCATATATATGAAGATGTATCTCAATTTAACCTAATTTCAATGAGAGTCATCTTTTTCTTTCAATTTCATTGTAATCTCTAAAATTAAGTTTTCAAAATTAATATTAAAATGAAATGAAGAGCAAAAATGAAAGAGAAATATGTTTGTTTATTGAAATTCAGATTTAATCGAGACGAATCTCCATATTTACTTTTAATTTTCGAGAAAAATAAACTTTCAGTAGAAATATTATGTCAGAAAATTGATCGATTGTATTACTCACGCACGTTTAATACATTAAAGTCCATGTTTCTCTTTCTTAACCCCTTATAAAAAGAGTATAACTTATGGAATTTTGACACTTTTTACCCTCTATAAAAAACATAAAAGAAGTCATTAACATTTTCTCAACATTCGGATAAAATTTCAAACCACCTTATCATGTATGACTCATTGTCAATATCCCTAGTAATAAAAGTGCCTCGGTTTCACAAGTACCCACAACCTTGTTTTGGCGTTTTTAGCAATCCTTTTGCTTTTCATCCGGAAATAAAATATCAAAAACCAGAAGCTGTTAGAAACCTTTGTCTTCATCCAAATAGTTCAAAAATTAATTTCAAAAGGTGGTTGCAAAAACTTGTACTCATTGTTGTGAAGTACAATTGGAATATACCATGGATTATGCGCAAAACTTAAGAAAATATGCGGAGAATGGTGAACGCAAATTTTATGTACCGCTGTTTGGACTTTAGATGCCAAACATAAAACTTTTTCTTTTTCTTTCAAATGATTTTCCACATTTATGTCACAAATTCCACATTCATCCCTTTTTGCAACTACTAGCCGCGGCGTCCGTTCATTTAATTTTTACTAATAGTCTAAAAGTCATTAAATTCTTCGGTTATCGATCATAAAAAGTGGTTATGAGAATCAGGATACAAAAGCAACCCAAATAATGACGAAGAAAGCATGAGTAAATCTTATTTTATTGGATGGAGATAATCGGTTTAGAGAAACTTTATCCTACGTATAGCGCATTAATTTACTTTTCACCCTTCATCATATTTTAAACAAATTGTAAAATGGTAAAAAAGTCAATTATCTTATTTTATAGAAGATTTGTTTTGCAACGTGATATCTATTGTTTAAGATGTTTTAATCTGCATCCTGACATTTTTTAATGATGCAAAGTACCATCTGGTCAACTTTCGAAAGAATATCTTCGCTGAAAGGTTTATTTGCGCCAGAATATTAAACATAGCTATAAGGATTCATTCCAATATAACCTTAGTGTTTATGTAAAGCCATATTTTCTAGTTATTAAATTAAGGGTTTGAAAATGAAGAATTATAATGAAATTAGTGAATATATATATATAACAAAACTTGAAGGAGAAAGAGCATTTTTTATTAAGATTAAAATTAAATCGAGATAGATTCTCATATTTATGCTTGTGTTCCGACGAGATAAACTTTCAGTTAAAAATACATATTTAATCGATAAGGGGGTATATTTGCAAAACAAGATACATGATGAGGGGCTTGATAATCCTTCTAAATATTATTTACGTGTTACTCACTTACTCCTATCGATAAATACTTTTAATTATTATTATTATTATTATTATTATTATTATTATTTTGTGTATTTAGTATCTACAACTCATCAATTCGTCACTTTGCTAGTTTTAACATCTTTCCTTCATATGAATTTATATAAAGTTCACTAGCAACAAATATTGTAGCACCACGGCAGAATCCAAATAGACCCCGAGTATCCTATAAAAAAAGATTATGTCTCCACCAAATAGAATGTTGCCAATAGAATTTCAAAGGCGTCTTAGACTTTGTAATATACAATTACACCAATTATTGCAAAAGTGTCTCCCATTATACACAGTGTATGAAAGCAATTAATAAAATTCAAGGAAACTTCGCACCATTTTTTCCTTTTCTAACAAAGCAAAATTCTCCAAAGTCATCATTAATAAATTTGCGCACTCGAGACGCCGCGCATCCACACTATTTCACCTACACAAAAGAGAAACGTGAAATATTTCTTAGTTTCGTAATCAATTTGGTAGTGTTACAAAGACAAGTTTCCCCACACTGGATTTTTTGTCTAAGAAAGAAGAATGCATATGGACAAGTTTGTGACATATAGATGTGGATGCTTCCCCATGTTTATCGACAATAGTGTCAATTTTTTTTGAATATATAAAAAATAAACACGTGACTTTAAAAAAATTAAAATGAAATAACGCGGAAGATTCCAAATACTATCAATAAAATTAATATTAATATATTTTATTTTCTGTCAATATCAAATCGGGTTTTCTGCACCACCTCGTGTGTACAATGTATCGTGTAGTTATGATGATGACATCTGTCCCATTTATTATTTTCTATATATACCTTTTACTTCTGAAATCTCAACTTCTCAAAAACATTAATAATGCATGGTCTCTTAAATGCCAACGATCTTAAGACAAAGTAGCTAGCTATTCTACCATAAATAATTTTCCCAAAATATATCTTCAAGAGATCATCATATTTTTAATGCACGAAAAGGTAGTAGGATGTCATTCTAGAATACCATGGAACAATCAAAAGGGGAAATTATAATGGAATCTCACGTATTAATTCGTTCTATTATATACTAATTAAATACTAATTAATACTCTTACCGTCCCCTCTCCTTTTGCTAATGGTGTTTGTGTGGGAATCATATTCCTTGGAAATTGCACAGTTGAGTGACACAAAACCAGGTGAAAAGTTGCAGAATTTATTTGTTTATTCAGTTGCAGACCAAGCAAGTACACTACACACATCACATTAATGTTCCATGTTTCGAATTTAATTCCAGGGCTTTCAAGTACTTCATGGATCGCCGTGCAATATATCTTAATTACTTGATATTTTTTTTATATTCACAAATGTTATATAACATTTATTTATACATATAACACTCAATTATTACATTACACACACACACACACACACATATGTATAACTATACTCTAATAGTTAGAATTAAATTGATATAATATGATAGCAAGAACTACCCCCTACTCATAAAAGGCAAAAAATCCTTATATTTATATATTATTCTAGCTGGCAAAACCAGTGTTAATTCAGTTAATGACAACAAAAAACTCAGGCGTCCAGCTAATTGTGCGGTTTTGCTCTTCATTGCGACTCCACTCTACTTCTCTTCTTTAATTAATACTCAATATATTCTTCAGTAGGCAAGAAAATCATTTTTGTTTCAATAACATTGGCAACAAACCCCCTGTAATTTTATAAAAGTGACAATAACCCCCTCTTATGTCTTCTTTTCCTTCAATTTGATGCATCTATTGAAAATTAAACACCAATATAATGTGCTAATTACTGAATAACACATGAATTTTTTCGCCAATTAAAATAACAAAAAGATTTTTTGCCAAGTAGAAATATTAACACATGCAAATACCTCCAATGAAACTTATTGTAAAATCAAAAAAAACCTTTAACATTAACAAAAAGATATTACACATAACTAAACCAAAATTTCTTGGGAAAAAAAAATGATCCGCTAGAGCTTAATCACGCTCATCAATCAATTTAAATTCCCTTAACAAGAAACACAAGGACCCTAACAATAATAATAAAAAAAACTAATCAAAATTTTCTATATTTCTATACTCATCCAGGACAAAATTTTCTGAGCCGTCGGATCACTTCACATCAACACAAGATTTTGAGAAATGATGACAAGGGACGGGAATAGCGAGGTGGGTTGGTTTATCATCTCCGGCCATGATCACCACCATTTTCGGGGACGCGTCAGCGACGGCGGCGGTTGTGTAGGGCTGCGGCGCCTTTTGGTCATCGGAATCGGTCCTGTCGGAGAACCGGTTCTTGCAAGAACATGCGAGGATGACTAAGGCTGTGGCGATGAGTAGTAGCATGAGAGTTAATCCGCCGAAGAGATATGGCAATGGAGAGTGCAAATTCCAGAAGAAGGCTGAGTTAGAAGGTGAAGGAGGAGGTGAAGAAGGTGTGGGCCTCATTTTTATGTGTGTAGAGATGTGTGTGTATAAATGAGAGAGTTTTTGGTGTAATATATAGTGTGAGAATAAATAAGTTGATGGGAATATGCGGTGAATGGAAACCGTGTGTGTTTGGATGAGGACAAAGGTTTTTGTTTGGTAGAGATTAGGGTAAATTAATTGTGTTGAAATTATTGAATTACATAGTGGTGACACGAAATTATAAAAAAAATGAAAAAAAGGAAAGCTTTGATTTCAGAATTATGTGCTTAGGATGACTCGAACTCGCAACATCTTAATTAGGAGTGGAGCATTTTACTAATAGAAGATTGCTCTTAATTGTTTTTAGGGTAAAATGCATCAAACCCCCAACTTATACCCCTTTTTACAAATTGCCACCTAACATTTATTTTCTTGCAACTAACCCCCAAACTATTGAAAAATGTGCGAACTGCCCCCTGAAGCCACATCCAACGGGTAGAAATGTAGAAACGTGACCAAATCCAACGGTTAGATTTGGGTTTAGGGGGCAATTCGCACATTTTTCAATAGATTGGGGAGTTAATTATAAAAAATAATAAGTTAGGTGGCAACTTGTAGAATGAGGTATACGTTGGGGGATTTAATGGGATTTACCCTTATTTATATAAAATATTTATATAATGTGTTTTTCTTTTTCTTTTCAACACCCTAAAGTGTTGGAGGCAACGGTATACGTGATTCACAATTTGGAGATTACTCTAGTCGAGGCAAGAGTTAAGCTATTTGTATTTAAAATAATATTGCCTCGATGTGGTGCTTATAATTTTAAGACAATAATTTTATGATATACAACGACAACTTGATATTACATCAGGGCGGAGAGAACAACAAGTTAAAATTTAAAACTTTCAAAAACTAAAAAAAGATAAGAATTACAAGAAGATTGAATGAGCAATTTTATACTTAAACCATGGAGCTATTTATAATAATCTAAACGCTGGCTTGAACTGGCAACCTTTTAATTTCAAGTGCAACGCCTTATCAACATATTGCGTTTGTTTCGTATATCAAATATTTAAATATGTTAACATGTGCTATACTCACATACTAACTATTGGAGTTGATGGCGTTATTAAGAATCTAACATAATTTTAGTTGAGACAAATATCGAATTCGTAGTCTTTAAAATGATATTGTACCATTGTGATGCTCACGGTTTTAAGGCATTGGTTTTGAAAGATACAATGATAATAATTTCAACATAATATCAGAACAAATATTAAAACGTTGAATCAAAAGAATGTTAAGAACTTTCACAACAAAGCATAAGACATAAAAGATTAAACGAGGGACTTTGAATTAAACATGAGAGCTATTTATAATTATCTAAAAGTTAGCATGGGATGACACGGTCGAATGCTTCGTGAAACTAGTTCGTTGCTCAGTATGCTACCATTCGCCACTCAATAGGTGCTTGGTGGTTCTTCGCTACTAACTCAGTGTTTAGGAGCTTGTTTGCTAAATGAACATCGTTTTGCTTACTAGAGTTTTGGCTGCGATTTTGCCACTTGTTACGATCTCCTTGACACTTGTTACCACCCATGACACTTGTCACAGTCTTCTTGACACTCTTCATAACCCCCTTGACACTTGTTGTCCCCTGAATTTTGACCCTATATATAGTCGAGAACCAAATTTAGATAATGGGACTTCTCTTTTATCTCCCACAGTCTCTCGACAAAACTACGAAACTTGATTCTTTGGTGGAATACTAATACCACTTGGATCCTCTCCAAGTTCATTTGTACATAAAAAATTATCAGCTATCGAGGAAACTACTCCCCACTTAAAATTCATCGCCTCTGGTTTGACTATCAGGCCCTCGTGTATGGAGTGTTGAAAATAAATACTTTGTGGAGTAGGGTGGACCCCGGTGTGATTCAACGACCCTCGAAAATCTCCACTTCATCAATTCATAATTAATTTTGTATTAAAAGAATTCTATATTGGGTAAGCCCAAACCCAAGTCTACGACCCCGATCTCGACCCAAGTCCAAGTCTAGGACATGCCGAACAAACAGTTGCGGTGGTGCTGGCACGAGTGTGGTTTGGATCATATGAGTAGTGATGTATATGTCTTTCCCCTTCAAAGACTTGTGGTATCCCTAGGGGCCCCAACCCTTGTCTTAAAATGCACAATTTAACGTAAAAATATAAGTATAAACTTTTTATGTGGGATAATTTTTTATTTTTTTTTCACATTCTCACTCATTTCATTTTAATACAACTTTTCTCAGATGATTAGCATTTAATTTTTCATTCACTCCAAAAATGATTTTGGGTTTTTTAAATAAACTAAATTTATCTACATAAAACTTAGATAACGAAAATTTTGATTTTAATAATTCAAGCCCATATGAGTAATTGATCAACATAGTTTGACAACAATTTTTTCCAACACAAGTAAAGTTCGATTGATATGAAATCCTTGGAGTAGCTATGGTATGTCTATCACTTGAAGAATGATGTATTTGCATTTTTCTTCAAGAAAATCTAAAAGTTATAGATTTATTAGACACACAAGAAAGCGCGCATACACACACATATTTATTTATTTTTTTCACAACTATTGTTGTTTTCTGACAAACTATTACGGTTATATACATATGAACACATACAAGTTTGATAGTTTTTACAATTGTAAATTCGTGAAACAATAAGTTATATACAAAAGATCAATTAACGTTTGGCCATCCACTTATAAGCAAAAAGACATAAATACGTGACACAGAGATGATCAAATTAATTAGATATATTATTTTATTATAACTTACAACTAACATAATCCGTAAGATAGTACTTCCATTCCATACCATAGTCCATACATTTAAATTCCAGGTACGTCAAAGTACGTGTGGCCCTCTGCCACCAACTATTGTATGTTGTTGAATCCAAAAAATGCGCTTCGCCGAATCCCACATAATCCTACTTTTTCATATTTTGCAAGTGATTAGACCAAATAAATAAATATAAGAACATATAATTTATTTTTTGGTTTAAGTCTAACTCCTCGTTGCCTGAAAAAGTAATGGAAATTGACATCAGCGAGCAGAAGTAGCAGAGACTCTTGCCCTTCGTGCCATCACAGTTTATTTAGTAGATTTTTAACATAGTAAATAAATTCAACAAATGTCAAACAATTTGACCTCGTTGTAAATATGGGTAATTACTTCCCCTCAGAAAAGAAAAAGAAGGGACTGGAAGAGACTCAAGTCAATTATTAACAACTTTCATCAATAGTTGTGGACCCCACAAAATTAATTATTAAATTGATACATTAAAGCATTGTGGAGAATTTATGTATTATAATATATGGTAATAGTGTCTACCACTAAAGAAGTTGATGGGAAAAAAAATGCAGCTTCCTTTGGACTAATTTGCCACAAATAAATAAAAAACACATAGCACTTTTTACTTACTCTCTTGTCTGGTTTAGACATCATTTAAATCAAACTCAATCATTCTTATCATGACTTTTATAATAAGCATCTACAAGACGCCACGAATTTAATCATCCTAATCTTCATTACTAAGAATAGCAATAGTAAATTGCTGATATCATAAGTCAAAAACAGTGGGTAATTCTCTCAGTGCTTCAATTGACACGCGTCATAGTATTGTGTAAAAATCGTGATGCATGTGGTTTTGTTCCTTGTTACTTCCAAAAGTTTTTCTTTGGCAAGTCTATAGAGAATTAGAGATCATTTCTAAATTGTGATGAATGTGAATCTACTATCATTTTAATTTATTCAAAATAGACTTAATTTGGACGACACTTAAAAGTAAACCAAAAACAATGAAATTTGACTAAGTACTAATTGAGCCGTGTAGTGCGTAGAGTGTGATAGGCTCCTCTGTACTATTGCGGGCCAGACATCCAACAGGCCCAAGAGATTAGTTCAACGGCCCACTCGTATGGATAACTAACGTGGGTAAATAATTAGATAAATAAATAAATTAGTTTGAATTTGACTAACCTATATTGTAATTGTAGTAGTAACTAATTAATAGTAGTTATTGTGTAAGACGTTTAGCCTTATCTGGATAAGTAACGACTTAACTTTTTGACCTCGTCGTAAATATGGGTAGTTACTTTGCCTCAGAAGAGATAAAAAAAAAGGGGACTCCAAAGACTCAAGTCAATTACTAACAACTTTCATGAGGAGTTGGGGACCCTAAAAATTAATTATTTTGTTTATGCACTTAAGGATTGTGGAAAATTCGTATTCTAATAATATAAATGTGTTGTCTTCCACTAAAGAAATTGATGGGAAATTGCAGCCCCCTTTAGACTAATTTGCCCAAATATAATAATAAAACACATAGCTTTTTTTACTTACTTTCTTGTCTGTTTTAAACATCTTTCAACCCACGCAATGATTGTTATCAATTTAAAAACATTACATCTCCGAGACGCCACAAATTTGATTAGCCAAATCTTTTGTAATAAAGTTACCAAAGGTAAATTAATGACATGATGTGTCAAATTCAGCGGGCTGATGTAGGTGAAATACAAAAACCAGATTAGATAATACGGTTAGTTTGCTTAATCATTAGGGCTCTAACTAGTGTAATCTTTTAATACACTTAGTGCTCTAATTTACACGCGTGACAACTTTATAGTATAAAATGTCCTGACTCATGTGGTTTTTCCGGCCAGCTATAGAGATAATTTCTAATTGTTATTCACGCAATATAGGCTTTTGACAATAAAAAAATTGGACACCCCTCATTCTTAAATTATATAATCATTAGTATACATACGTATAATTTGAAATCTCAACTTTATAAATCATATGCTATACGATATTTGCTATATATTAGTGACAACCCTTAGGTTTGGTTTATCAATAACACTCCTCTAAGTCTCAAGAACATTAATAACGTATGGATTTGATTAACACCATTAACAAAAGTGTCCCATCAAATAAAGTATTCTGTCCTATTTCTAATATTGGATATATTTCACTGATAATATCAGTGACGCCCCTTAAAGGTTTGCATACTATCAATGACACGCCCTCTCATAAATACATCTTGTAATTTTGTTTAAAATGACAGTTTTACCCTTTGAATTAACTCTCTAAATTTTTTGAAGACATGAATATCCTTAAACACCCAACCACTCAATGGGTCAAGTAAATATAGGAGTGGGATCATTCAATTGAAAATGAGTCCAAAACCCATTTTACTTGCTTCTACAAAAAACTAAAAGTATAATTATAAGCCACCATGGTCGATATATTCGATCCCGCCGCATGATCCGACCAACTTTTTCCCTGCCAAAAATCAAGCTTCACCAACAAGCACCTTAATTATGAATCACCTTCCCCAGTTAGCAATGAAAAATATTATTAGAAAAATACTCACGTTAATGGTCCTAATTTATGCCAATATCCTCCTCAAACTCTTAACAACACAAGGTGACGGAGCCTAAGGAGGCGCGGGGAAAAAGACTAAAAGAGACGGCCCGCGTCAGGAGAACTATTTTCGTGTTTTTTTTTTTTGTTTTCTATTTCCCTCTGCTATAGTTTAAGAAATAGTTTATTTTAAAATAACATGTTAAACCTCTCAAACTAAATGCTAAATAACAAATTTAATTCATCTTTTTTTAATCTTTAGTTCGCTTATACTTCTAATTTTACTGAATATCATTAGTTTAAAATAAAACTATAAAATACATATACAAATTACATTTTATGTGAATTAAATTAGTTTAAAATTTGTATAACACAAAGTTATAGAATCTATTAATTTATGTCAAAGATACCCCTCAAAGTAGCATAACATAGCAATAACACCCCCTTTATGTGGGTATTTTGGTCTTTAAAGATATGACAATAAATGTGTCAAATTTGACCAAGGGTAGATTAGGAAATTCATGAGAAATTACAGCAGTATTTGGCATGTTTTTTTAGTGGAGGGGGCAATTGATATGTCATTACAAACCTTAGGGGTTGTCATTGATATTATGCAAACTTCAGAGAGTGTCTTTGATATTTTCATCAAACCTCAGGGGGTGTCACTGATATTATCCTTATGTTTTAAGAGATAAGAACATGTAACAATATATTACCCATTTAACCTTGAAAGTTGGATGGATGTGAGACCGAGTCTGAATAGATTATTGAAATTAGGGCCAATACATATAACTTGGGCCAACATGTTAAGTTGAGAAAGTTAGTGAAATAATGTGTGAAGGTGAATTTTGGACTTCCGTTAAAGATGAACTTGTCACATATCGGAATAATTATATACTTGCCACATGAATATATTAAAACACATGCCAATACGAAGAGGCAACGAACTTCTTGCGCACCGTCAGTGGCCTCTTAGAACATTCTTCTAAATTATACTCGAAAAAGCTATATATACACTCAATATAGTTAAAAAAGATGTTGGTATGTAAATAAAATGAAAATTCTCAATATAGATATAAAAAAAAAACCACAATATCTACAATATACCTGTAGCAAAATCAATATTTTATTTATATGGACTTTATAAATATATAATAAAATTCCGAAAATCTTTGATTGTGTTTTTAAATCGTTTTAACCAATTAATTAATAAAATATGCGTTAACTGAAAGGTGAAATTATAGAAGAAGTTAAATACAAGGTAAGTTTTTCCCCTATTTGCAGCCTCAATCTCATCGAATCAAATTTTCTCCAAGGCCGGACAAGATCTGAATTTAGGGTCTCCTCGCTAATCGTGAGTAATGTATCATCTTAATCTTCAATCTCTGTCACGTTATTATAAATTCTTTGCGGCTCGGCTCGTGTTTATGAGATTATTGTTTTATTATGTCAACAATATTTAGGTTAAAAATTCCGCAATCTTGTTTTGATTTCTTTCATGTTTTACTGAATGTTGATTGGTTCTTGTTTAGGTTTATGCATAATAATTCAATGTTTAGCTTTTTAAGATTATGAATGCTGTGAACGAGTGTTGTGGATTTAGATGAAACATAAACATATTGGTCTTTGTACTACGTAGTTAAATAATAATTCATGTATTTCATTGAGATGTATATTATTGTTCCCTAATAATTAAAAAAACTGCCCATTGCAGAGGGAGTAATGGCGGATGATAAACCAATCGGCTTTGAGTGTAATATTTGCTCACTATTAGCACAAGATCCAGTTATCACGCTATGCGGCCATCTTTACTGCGGGCCGTGCATATATACGGAACTCAAAAAACAATCGCAACCAAACGAGTGCCCTCTTTGTAAGGCCGAAATACACCAAGAAAGATTGGTCCCTCTCTATGGCAGAGGGAAGACCCCAACTCATGACCCAAAACCAAAACTTAATCCCTAAACGGCCCAAGGTAGAGGAGACCAGCGCAATTTACCCCCCCACCAAAACTTCTTCAATATCGACGAGGCGTGGTGATATCAAGCTATTATAGGGGGTTGCCCTTGCACTCCTTCACGCTTTCAGAAATATGCATGCTTACTTTTTAGTATAAGGGATGTTTTTGTTTAGTGTCTTTAGATAGTTTTAAATTATTTCTTTCATGTCTTTAGTTCTATTGTGTATGTTTTATGTTTTTTAAGTTCAATAATGAACATTAGAATACCCAAACAAAGTTTAGGTCTTCCTTGTTCAGTTAGAGCTATTATAATGGCATCATGCTTTACTTTGTTTAAGAGCTATATATAGATCAACTGTGGATGATAATTGTGTGTGAACTGTGGATGATGATGATGACGACGACGTTGTTGTAGCGCTAAGGGCTCAGGCTCGCTGGTTGTTAATTGATTTTTGAGTGTGCTTGGAAAATTAATAAGTATCTAATCGAGTTCTAAACCTACTTGATCACAAAATCAAACGGTTGAGCGTTTGAATCTTGACATTAGTGAAAAATCTGTTCCTAGTACCTCTTTGTTGTGCGTATGAAAATAATTGGTTTCATCACCTTGTTGAAGCCATTCTACCCTTTCAATGGATAATGGTGGAATGGGTGAAGAGAGCAGACAATTAAGCTGTTGGAACCAGCGTTTTTAAACCCGGACCGGGCCTTTGAACCGGCGAGGCACCAGTTCGCGGTTTTTGGCGGTCGGACCGGTTGAACCGGCGGTCGGATCGGTTGAACCAGTCAAACCGGTACCAAATACAAGAGACCGGGTCCCGGTCCGGCCGGTCCGACCGGCTGGGCCGGTCCGGTTTTAAAAACACTGGTTGGAACATATTACAAGAGTTTGAAGAGGGTTCGTTCTCCTTTGTCTTACAAGTTTTTGTCCTTGTTTTCTTTTTAATCAATGTATGGTCCCATCCCATGGATTCTGTTGCTAGCTGAGGAATGTGTTGTTTCTGAAAAATTATTGGTAAATTTTATGTTGGCAGACGATTGGCCAATTGTTGTTTATATCTATTGATATATCTTGGTCATTTATGAGTTGAAATCTTTTGATTAGTAAATCAGAATCTAGAGCAGATAATACATGATCACAACACTTAAGTAGTATTTACAAGAGCTTATAAAAAAGCTTTCCCTAATGAGTTTACGTTTCCTTTTACGTGGAAGGTGTTTTGGTTCATGCACGAATAAACTAACAATGAATACTTTTTTGGTTTTATTCTCCTTTACCCTTTGGATTGTGCTTTACAACATTGCAGTGGCATGGTTTTGGGAACAGAGAGTTCAATAAATATGAGGTGGAAACTGTTTTTACACAAATATTTGATTCAATCTTTTTGTGTTTTGGTCAAATGGATCAACTACCAGGAGCTTTGGGTACAAGCGTGAGTTTCTTGTCTGTTTTCAACCCCCGCAATCATTCTCATCACTTCAAACATTACATCTCCGAGACGCCACAAATTTGATCAGCCAAACCTTTAGTACTAAAGTTATCAAAGGTAAATTAATTAGTGACATGATGTGTCAAACTCAGCAGGCTAATGTAGGTGAAATATGAACACCGGATTAAGAAAATGCGGTTAGTTTGCTTAATCAGTAGGGTTCTAAGTAACTAGTGAAATATATTAATTCACATAGTGCTCTTATTTACACGCGTGACAACTTTATAGTATAAATGTCGTGATTCATGTGGTTTTCCCTAATACTGCGTAAAGTGTTTTTGTGGCCAGCTATAGAGATACTTCTTATATATCACGAGTAGCAGCCCCGAGGTTTGGAGTGTAATCAAAATCACTCCTCAAAGTTTCAGAAATATTAATAACGTATCCATTTGGTTAACACCATTGACAAAAGTGTCCCATTAAAAAAATTATTTTGTCCTCTTCCTAATATTGGATATATATATTTTAAAAGATAGGAACATGTACAAATATATTACCCAGTTACCCTTGAAGTTAGATTGATCTGAGGTTGAGTTTGAATAGGTTATTGAAATTAAGTCCAATATTACTCGGGCCAATATTTTAATTTGAGAAAGTCTGAAGTGAATTAATGTGTGGAGGTGAATTTTTGGACTTCCGTTAAATATGGACTTACAACATATTGGAAAAATCATATACTTGCGACATGTATAATATTAAACCACATGTGCCAAGAAGTGTACAAAGAGGAGAACGAACTTCTCGCGCACCCTCAGTGGCCTTTTAGGACATTCCTTCGTATCAATTATTAATTAATTAAAATAAAACAAATGATTATGATTTTGAAAAATCGATGTCAAAAAATGGAGTGAAGCCAAGAACATTTGACGTGCTACCTATCAAGGGTAAGGTTTTACCCTTATCCTTACCCAAACTCTTCTAAGACACTTAAAATTTTTATTTGAAGGACTCTTATCCTATCCTTACCCTTACTCTGATTAGACCCTTAAATTTTACACCCTTACCCTACCCGGACCCAAGGGTCGGGTCCAACTAGAACCTTTTTTTTTTTTTTTTTTTTTGCAAATACCTTCCTTACATGCTGTTTGTGAATTTTTTTCATAAAATAAATGATATCGTGGATTGTTTCATTAAGAATATTAAGAAAAAACAAAAAAAAACAAATCAAAGAGTAAGGGTCTAGACCCTGACCCTGTTTTCAAATTTTACAGGATAAGGGTAAGGGACTTGACTCTGAAGGGACCCTGTGAACAGAGTCAGGGTCTGAGTCTAGATCCTATCTTTAATTTCAGGGTAAGATCCTAGCCTTAATAGGCCTACTAGTGCCCACAGAATACAAGCAACTAATCTTGTCCAAAATGATTATCTCTACTTGCGTTTGGAAGAGAAAATATATGACGTGATCACACCTAAACCACATCGCGCCCTGTTTATTAACATTAATGCTTTTTTCCTCATCACACGATGACGTTAGGTAAGAATTAGTTAATTCTAAGTGACTCCGTCATTTAGAATAAAGCTAAACATCCATTGTTCGTAAGAAATTATACACCACAGTTTATTTACTTAAAGTTGCTTAAACTCCTTTTGTTTTTCTTAATTAAAGTGGAGAACATTTGCATGTATTACCTTAAAGCATTAATCAACGGAATTGCTGCCAAACCTAATATAGTTTTTTTACTGCATATTAAGATATATATAATTTGGATATAAATACGTTTTCCTAATATATAAAAGTTTTTAAAATATTCATCGTTGAAAACACGTTAGTACTAAGTAATCCCAAGACTGTCTTTGAAGAAAATCTAAAATCATTTTTTTAATTAAAAAATACAAGTAAAATTTTAAAAGTTATAATTTACCTTTTCATCTCAAGACACTAACCTCCCAAAGTGAAGGCATTAACATATTTTCAATGCAAAATAACGAAAATAAAAAAAGTGAGAAATAAAAATGATAATAAATTGAAAATGGCTTCCCAAAGCTTTCGAAATACTGTTACTTTTAAAATCAGTTTACATTCCATCTTCATAAGTTTTTGTTTATTTTTCTAAAGGCATGCAGAAGTTCAGATATTGCAAAAAAAAATCAAAGAAAACAAAAGAGGTAGTTAAAAAGTTTAAGTATTGAATTTATTTCATATGCATATGTAATGTAACTGATCCATTATTTATTGCTTATCGCAAAGAGAAATTTATAGGTGCTTGTGAAATGTTCGTGTATTTTAGTTTTATTTGTAAGCATTAGTACTCTTTAACGTTAAAAAGTGTTTGAGATATATTGGTTTTCATATTTTAATTGTTATGTGTGGGTACAAATTACTAACTACTTTGAAAATATTGTTGCGTTATAGTAAAAGTTTATACTAATTTCTTGGATGTTCCTGCACATTTTATGTATTTGAAATGATGAATATATTCAGATATTTTCAACAAAAAAAATATATGTTCTACTGATAAATGGAAATTGATAGAGAAGCTACCTACCCCAGCTCAGTTACTAGATCGAAAATTTCAAATTACCGAAAGAAAAAAAAATAGTTTGTTAAATGAAATTTAATGTAAACTACATGCGTGTTTATGTACATATATTTAAACTAATTACCTTAATTGAAATTAATAATTCAATATATTTATATAGAATTATTATGGACTTAATCAACTGGAAAAACACCAATCAAATTGAATTAAATACTTCTCTGATATAGTTTTTGACATTTTGTTATTCTCAAAAAAAAAAAAAAAAAAGATACAGAAAACATAAGCATTCGAAATTATATATAATTATTACAAGCTAAGTACGTACTAGGCCATACAGGTTACATCGTCGATTCAACCAAATTGAACAAAAGCAATAAACGGGTTCTCTATCTAATCGGATTCTGAAAATACTTCTCCATGTGCAATAAAGATCAAAAGCAAAGAACATGTACTCAAGATTTGTCCTTTTATATATATATGTTCAATACTTTACAAATTCAGCAAGCCAAAATTAACAACTAGTATTAATAACAAACGAAAAAAAGAAACAAAACAAAGATAAACTATACATGTTCCGGGAAAAAAAAATGGTGTGTAGGATCTCAAACTTGTTCACTGCGTCGTGCAGTCGCGGGTTTTGCGATGTGTGTGGGGTTAGCGTCTCCTGCCATGATCACGACTCTAGGCTCCATTTCGGGCTGTAAATCGCGCGAAGGATTTAGCGACTTCTCCTTTGAAGATCGATCAGAATTTCTACAAGTGCAAGCGAGAATCATCATTGCTATAGCTATGACTCCTAACATTAAACCCAATCCACCAAACAGATATGGAACCGGTGAATTCCACCCCTCTAATCTCCCACCACCTGCGGTCGGGCCGGGGGCAGTGGGGTGGTGGAGCTTTGGTTTCATCTCTTTGTTGTATTTGTTATGCTCTCTCTCTCTCTCTACTTGTATATGTATGTGTGTGTATATATATATATATATATATATATATATATATATATATATATATATATGTTGTTTATATATATATGTCTAAGCTTGCATGGCTTTATAGTGCGTGTGTGTGTGATGTCATGACTTAATAGTGTATGTGATGTTAGGGGATGGTTATATACATACACATATATACATAGGTGTGTTCTTTTTATGTGTGTGGGCGAGTTTGAGAAAGAGGAGATTGTTACAATGAATTATTTGACGTGGTGCACACAACTCAGTTACTCGTATAAATACACTATATAACATTATAAGTTTGATTTATTGGCTGCACTAGTATAACTTATGCAGCATTTGCATATAATAATTTTTGTTACTTAAGGATTGGTGTGTTACAGAAGCGTCACGGAACTTAAAAGAGGGGATTCTATCTTTTGCTTTGTTGTTTCATGCAATAATTCTTAAGATTGATTTCTTTGCAAGCCTCTTCTTATACTGGTAGGCTTCAAATTTATCCCTTCATTAATCATTGGAGTGGAATAGCGATTTTTTAAGCCATTTTTTTTGTTTATATTTTGTACCAAATAATTTAAAATTAAAAAATATTATTTATCTGTAGATGAAGTTTGGTAGGACACATTTAAAAGTAGTAAATGTGACCTTTTTGCAACATTACTTTAATATTATAAATTAAAGTTCGAACCTAAACTTTCAAAACTATATAGTATGTGAAACTTTATATTGCGGATATATATAAACGTAAGTACTAGTCTAACTGTTTGAAATTAGGGGTGTCAAAATAGTGCAGATTCGGGCCTAATGAAACTATGTTATTGATTTTTGTCGTGTTTGTGTCTAGACACAATAAAGCATATATACAATATTATTGATTAGTGATAATGATAATATAAATTGAGATTCTTTCTTAATCGATTGGAAGATAGCAAGTTTAATTTACTTAACATGTAATCAAAAGTACTTAAGGAATTAAGCATATAAACCGGGAAGGAGAATGAGTGTAAAAGTTATCTTCAGAAAATCAGTGTGAACTTTTGTCAGTATGAGCTTTTCATATGTACACTGGGGCCACTAGACGTGTTCGTTTCGTTCAGGTATCCTCCTGAAAGTATTGCATTTTTCAGTTCTATGCATACAAATGATTCAAATGGTGTCGTCTTTTATTTATCAAAAGAAAAATTAAAATAAGTTTATCCCAAATACTGCGTCATTTCTTATATTCTATTTCGTTTGAAGATGAAGATATTTCATTTTGAGAAAGTTCATCCAGTTTCAAAGGGTACAATCAAACTGTAGTTATAAAATTTTGTTTTTATTTTATTTTATTTTATATTTCTACTGTAATTGTAAAATATATTTTAAAGAAGTGGACGCTATCAGAATTCACACCATAATTAATGGTGTGAGGTGATTATATTGATGTCAAATTAAAGTACTAAACATAAGATATCGCTCCTTAAACTTTATGAAAAAGATTATTTAATTTGTTTTTTGCTTTTTACAAAAAAGTTATTGCTTGTAATTAAGAAGTGTTCTATATATAATAATAATGATTGCATACTATCTCTGTCAACTTAAGTTATTTAGAGAAAGTAAAAAGGAATTTTTGAAGTATTGAGCAAATCAAAGTTGATTATCAGATGGAAGAAAGGTTAAGGAAAGGATTAAGGTAAGGAAAAGGAGATTCTTTTCGTATGATATCAAGGAATTAAAGAGATCGAGTAGAATGGAATGGAATGAACGAAAATTATCTAATTTGATTACGAATTCATAAAATCCATAAGTTATTCTTCCCCGTCACATCTTAATAATTGTTTGATTTCATCATCATATAATCCCAAACATAAAGGGTGAATTTTAATAAAGTTTTTGATTATTACAAGTTAGATATAACATTTGCCATGTTTCAATAATTAAAATATACCTTGTTTCATGATCAAACCTTGCCTAAAATGCTAAAGCATGTAACAATAATATTTTAATTTAGCTTCCTTTCAGCGGTTTTAACAGTCTAATTATTATAACTTATAACTTATAAGTTTTTGAAAATATAAAAAGCTAGATCATCATTTAAATCTTTTGCTTCTTCGTTTTATGAGTACCTTTTACATATTTAATTTTCACTTCTCGCGGTAGTATCACTGTTGCAGTACGTAGCTGAACTATACAATGAACAGCTGGGTTTTGGTTAATATTAACGTACATATAAGAATGTTGTTATAATTAATTAAGGGTTGATAGATTGTTCAATATTTGTCAAACACAAAAGCCACTTTTTCCATGCTTTATAATTAACTTTGGCTGATACGATCACCGTATATTGGTAATTAACTAATAGCACCAAAACATGTTAAGCTAAGTATATATCCTCTACCTGCCTAATGTTGCAACAAAGACTTGGTGGTTTAACGTGACGGAAGTTTAAATGTTTGCTACTATTTTAGTTTTTTTCTTTTCCTTTAATTAGTTTCAACTACTCATTCTTCAGTGGATTAGTTAGATATTAGAAAATGTAAAGGTGTTGACTCGAGTCAAGTCCAACGACTTGTAAACTCTTAAAGAAACAAGTTTTATGACGTTATGGTATTTGATTAATTTACAAAAAATAAATAAAAAATTGTAATATAAAATAGAGTTTCTTTATTTTACAAAAAAAAAAAAAAGTCTATTATCTTTGGGGACAAGCAATAATTTTAAATTGATATTTTTTAATTTGACAATGTTAGAAAACTTTATGAGTATTTGATTAATAATATATTGATACTTTTCCAAATAATATAATGAACTATAATTAGCCCATCCAGAAGCGGAGTTCCTTAGACTTGTTTTTCATACGAAAAAAATTGCGTTTGATTAGGATATTTAGGTGGTGTTTGCAAATGCTTATAAAAAGAGCTTGTTCATTACTTTTACTTAAAGTCACTTTAAGTGACTTCTAATAAAAAGTCGGGAATGTTTGCAATTTTTTTTAAAAAGCTACTTAAATCATTAATTAGGTGTTTGCAAAAATTAATGAGAAGTAACTTTTCTATTTAAAGACCTTTCAAAAATAACATAATTTCATAAGCAGTTGGGGAAGCACCCCTGGGCATGCTTTTGCGGCTTGTGCTTTTTCTGACTTTTTTTTAGACAAACAGAAGCAAAAGTCAGTATTCCAAACACTAAAAATGTGCTTTTGCGGCTGCAAAAGCCAACAAACTCCTTTTATAAGCATTTGCAAACACCACCTTAGTCCAACTAAAATAAAATCCTTGAAGTTTTTTAATAATTTTACGAGCACTCATAAGGTTTCTGCAGAAACTATAGATATGTCCATAAGTTTAAAATTCTGAGGGTAATTTGTTGAAGTCGGCCTAAATTTGAATTTCAACAATGTAATCATAATTTTATCAATAAAAGCATACTTTTAATTTAAAGAACTCCACATTTTTCTCATACTTGTATATAAAACTATACAATACAAATCAAACTAGTTTAATAAGCCCTTAATTCCAATCAACGAGCGTGCTCCTAAAGTAGCTGAGGTGGAAGTCCGAGTTGGACGATTAGCATAAAAATTGTCAAAATTCAAGTGGGAAATATGACCTGGGATGGAAATAATGTGAAAGAAAAGTGGGAGTGGGTGGATTGGGCCCCTTTAATTAGAAAGCGAGACAAATAGACTATGTTTAATGGGCCTTCTTAACAATCAATTAAATATAAAAATTCTATTTGTGACAATAATTATCTTTCTTTATGAGAATGGGATCGAGAAAGTCTCTCATGAAGACTTTAAAAGAGGACAAGAAATCGGTCGTTATGCCCGATTGCTATTAAGGAATATGATTAAACTAAGCGACGCTTCGATAGTGGTTTTATGGTTTGACGTGGGGTATCTCCTCCTAATAAAATATTTCACATCGACTGAATTAGGTTCTATGAGAGCTATGTTTCAAAAAAACTGTACTAAAAACACTATACATGATACTAAGATGAGATGTTCTGGTGTAGACATTTTAATGCCTAAATTAGTTTGGTTTAACTAAAGGTCAAACCATCGACAGGTCACGCCTGTTCGGGATCGGATAATCGAGTTCTTATACTAAATGGTTAAAAATGATATGCTTATATATAATACAAAATATTTATAGGTGATTAGCTCTAATAACCTCGCAGATGATCTGGTTCACATTGTATCCATGTGTCATGCTTTTGTGAAGGACGATTGAAATCGAGCACGAGTCAACGTACGGACAATCGTGCCACTTAACATGATTAATTAATCATGTTGTTCAGATTATCACAGTTGATTAGATTGATTTATGTTTATTTAAACTAAACATGATCAATTAAGGAAAAAGGAACAATTTTGTATGAGATACTGAATTAGATTATTCATTTATATACAAATATAGTTAATAATTCCATACAAGTAATTTTACCATTTTTCTCAAAGTTTCTATAACTCGTAAGTTAAAATAATTACTCAAAAGATTATATAATGTAACCTTGTATTTCATTTAAGTTTGATTTCTATTGACTATTGAATGGAACTGAAACGATAGTTTAACCGGCCAAGCCCAATGCTACGTTCTTTAGTACACCCTTTAAGCCGTATACTTATTGGCTACTATATTATCTATTACAAGGCTTTTACAAGGAGTTGGCCTTTTAGTAGAAGTTTATATCCATCTCAGAGGGACTCAACTCTTACTCTCTGTGCAGCAACACGGCCTGTATAATAGAAAGGGAATTATATCTACTCTCAGCCCTATTGTAATGGGCCTTTTATACAAAGCCCATACAGACATCAATCCTTTAATATGAGGAATTATCTCACATTGGAGGTGCATATGTTGCGGTCTTACATAATTCAATAACAGAATTGGTGTTCTATATCTCTGAAATTATTCAACACTTGATCAAATGCTATGCAACAAGTTACAATGCTCACGAATATAATTACAAGTCATTTTGAGCCGGAGAATAATAACCATGAACATACATAAATAATTATATATACATGACACTAAAAAAATCCAACAAAATTGATACCAAAAATTACAAACAACATGCAACTATAAGAACACACGATAACACACGAACTTAGAATGTAGGAACCACACCATAAACACTTTCTGCCATCATTGAACTAGAAAACATTTGATCCACTTCACTCTCTGAATCTGTTCTCTTCGCGAACCGGCCTTTGATCCTCGGCCTAGTTTCCGCATACGCCTTCCGCGAAGCATACCTAATCGTCTTCTCAAACTTCCTCGCCTTCTTCTTCTCCCGATACCTTAAAACTCGAGCTTCTCTGTCCATTGGAGTTAGTTGAGTTGGGATCGGAATGGGATTGCCCGAGAAGAGTTCAGTGATCCCTTTCGGGGGCCTATTATGATGTGATATCGAGCTCTCGCTTATTGTTGATTCCGGAACAACTCCAACATCCATTTGAGAAAGGGAAACCTGATAATGCAAACAGAACAACTGTTAGGACAATTTGAGGTAATTAAGAATCTACAAATATACTTAAAACCATAATCGCAAACACGGTTGAGTTTTGTGTCCTACTCTATGCTTTAAAAAAACGCTTAAAACCATAGTTGTGATTATGACACGTGTCATGAATCTTAATACATCGACACACAGAGGACCACAAAATGACATAGCAGATAACGAAATCGCCAACAAAACTCCATGAATAATGAAAAATTAATATAAAATTAAAAGAAATCCCAAACCCCAAATTACAAGTAACTAAGTCTTCACCTTATAACATTTGTAATTGTAAACTTACAGCCAGTCTAAATAACAATGAAAGATGATGAACTAAAAAACGTACACTGTGAGACATTGAAACAGAGCAGTTGTAGCCTGTATTTGAGGCCTCATCAAAAACATGCTGCTCCACCTCATCCTTTGCATTATGATAATTCATTTCAAACCCATAACTCTTTTGAGGAACACTGTAATATTGCTGATGATGTTCATACTCTCCACTAAACTGACAAGAATTATAGTCATCAAGGTCCAAATACTCGTCCACGTCTCCTCCACCAAACAGCCACGACGCCGTTTCATCGTCGTCGTAAAAACTCTCATTTTCCTCCTTATAACTCAACAACTCAGCACCAGAACTTGTCTGAACAGGGACACGCTCGTGTCGGGCCGCAACTTGATTGGCGGCGTGTATACGAGCGTCGCAGGATGAGCAGAGGTACGCCAAGTCGGCACGACAGTATACGGTGGAGGGGTTCGACGTGCAAATGTCGCAAACATTGGTGGTGTTTTCGATTTTCAGCATTTTGGTCCTCTGTTTTTTGCTCTGTTTTTGCTCTGTTTTGCTCTGTTTTTGCTCTGTTTTGTTGAAGAAGTTTTTTAGTATTTGGAGTGTTGGTTTGTGATTTTTGTGAAGGGGGAAGGGGAACTGAAGTAGTGTAGGCAAGTGGGGTTGGGAGGATTTGTGGGGCGACACGTGGAGGGAAGTTAGTGGGTGAGAAATTTGTTAAATAATTTTGTGGTTATAAAAAATTCTTGATTGGGGCCAATTGGGGTCTTGAGTGTTCGAAATGGGGTCCATTGGATTTGGCTTTTGGAATCAACTAGTTATGGGGGATCCAAGTTGTCGCATCTGCGGGATTAATGATTCTTTGGGGTTGATTGTGATAATTATTTTTTAAAGTATTTGTTGTTATTGAGACATAACTATTCTTAAACCTATTCAAAATATTTCTTGGATCTATCAAGAATTCGCTTCTAAGCTTGTTGGACTATTTTAAAGTCATGTGTATGGATGAAAAGGTTATTTGCATGGACTTCAAAAGAAGGAAAATGAAATCTTTTACTTACTAGTGATTGAAAACATATTACGAAGCTTTCTTCTCGTTGGCTCGTCGTTAATTATGTGTGATATGGCATTAGTCATCACGAAACATAATGGGACTTAAGTGGACCACGACGGAAGAAAAATGATCATCAACTGACCTAGACAAAGATTAATTAGACCTCGGTAAGATCAAAATGACCTTAGCTAGGCTCAATTCGACCCTTAGCCGCGATCAAATCAATTGCAACCCTTGAAGATGTTGTCTTGACTTGCAATTGGATCATAGCCCATGAAGATGTTGCCAATGCTGCCAAATCGATCTATCAATTGTTCGATTTTGACCATTGATTCGATTGGCCCCCCAAGTCAACATAACACACTGTTACGGGTGAGCCTTAATCATCCATCCGACAACCTCAAATCCTATTCATTATAAATACTTTGAACATTAGATGAAATAATGTATGTCATTTTTACTCAGCCAAATCATGAGCTCGATCGTTTGACTGAGACTCAAATCGACTGATCGATCGGGCATCAGATCTACTGATCGATCGTGTTTAGCCTCAAATTGATTGTGCCCAACTTCAGTTCAATGCTTCAGTTTGATCATGCTTGCTACTTTTAGTACCTTGTTCACTTAGACGTCAGACAATTCACTTTCGGTCAACTACAACCTAGCTGACCCAGCTCATTTGTTGTGAGTTGTGAATTGTGATTGTATGCAGAATCTCGATTCAAGCTGAAAATGACTCTAGAAAAATTTGTATCAAGAGAGCAGATGAAAATATCTCGCACCATTATGTCTTTCAGATAAAAAAACCACTAAACCAGCCGATTAAAGCATTTTAATTGTAATTTAATGAAACTACGTGGTCTTGATTAAGGAAACAAACATGATTTGAAACAGACATTAGTAACTAAAAATATTATTAGTTCAAGCTTAATCCTAAGTAGTTTGCAACCCTACCACAAACAGTTCTTGCCACCATTGAATATGTTGCATGTGCCCTATTGGGATTTCAACTGCAGTCCCCATCAAAGTCATCAATAAATAGCCCCCACAACACCAGCACAAAAAGGCTAGTCAGGCAAAGTGAACACTGTGCAACTGTATAAACTGATTTTCCCTTTGTCTCTATGAAATATGAAATGGTGAACGTGGATGCAGTTGAGTCACTCGTGTCTTTCTTTTTTTCCTTTTTTAGATAAATTGAGTAACTCGTGTTGTCTTGTTACAAAATCCTGGAAAGTAAGTAAATGATGAGTAGGACGAGTTTTCCAGAACATAATCTGAGCCATGTAAGAGAAAAGGCCTTGTAAGAAAAATTGTGGGATTACTATAAATGTGAGCCACGAATTCGGACCAGTGACTCAACAACAATAAATTGGGACTGTTATTAATTATCATAATCATGTGAGCCCAATGAAAGGAACGGGTGTGCCTTTGCTCTTTTAACAACCGACGCTGGTCCCAACTAAATTGCCTGTTTGAAGTTTAACTAGTTTTGGTTTGGTTTAGTCTTTAAGTTTGAGTTTTTTGACTGGAATTTTGGAAGAATTTCTTTGAATTTATTGCAATTATGTTCTTTTAAATTAATTCTAAAATTATTGTTGATGATAAATGCATAAGTTAATGATTAGAATCTTAGGACATGAGCTCCTTACCGGTGCTTAGTGAGACCGTGTGTTAAAAGTAGTTTTGGTTGGCATTAGATGTGTAATTTTAAGTTTGCAAGAAAAAGGAAACAGATCACATAAGAGTCTTTATTGGGAATAAAGAAGTTTAAGGAGGAAAAGGAAAAGAAACGATGAAACAAAAACTAAGGTCATTAAGATAAAACATCTGGTCAGGGTTATAATCACATTGATAGATGCTTAAGATCAAAGATATCACTAATAGTTATGTAATACCAACTTACATTCTGCAAACGATTTAGGAGCTAATAACGAAAAGTAACTTCAAATTCCATTACTGGCACAAGAAGAGTCGAATCTGTTACAGGCGCAAAAGAATACATGGAAATCACGAAACAAGAATGGGTAGGTACTTCATGAAACTCTTACTCTTCGATCATCCATTACCGATTCCATTGAAACGCAATTGATTTAGTAGCCGATGAAGAACACATAAAATAGTCTCCTGCTAATTCCTACTTTTGAATAATGCAATATATTCCATGTTGACCTTTTTGTCATCTGACTTATGAGCTTCACCGTAGTATGCAGACCAAATACGACTCTATGAAGTTATACATTGATACTTCCTCTGGCGGTTCAAGCGATTCTCCTGGTGAACTAACCATATACCACAAACTGACACAAGAAAACAAGAACAGAATAAAACAACGGGCAAGAATTAGCACTAACAACGATGAACCACTACGCGCAAGCAACCCAGATTCAACAAGATCCTACTTTGGCTAATTAAAAAACACAGGATGTCAGTTAATTAACACAAATACTATAAACACAGCAGAGAAAAAGCAAAGAAAACAAAATATAACTCCAGCTCATCACACTTAGTGAATCATGTGTTTTGATTCACTTAACACAAATTTAATCCTACCCAAAATTCATATAACAGAATCCACCAACTTTGATTAAAATTTCCTCAGATAAACACATGAGATTCAGAGTATCTACCATTCCCTCTGATCATAACAAGTGATTAGTGATGGATCACAACAACACAACCAACCTCTGGTAAGTGATGGATACGTCACCAGAAAGATAATAGTGTGACGTAAAAGGATGTAATCAAGAAACAAATATTGCTGCCATACTAGATGCTAATTGGCTTTGAATAAGCGCATTGGTAATAGAGCTCAAAATAGAAGCAACGGCTATAATTAGCTAAGAATCAGTTGAGAAGGGAAAATAAGAAGAGATTCACAATCTTCTCGCAAATATGAAAAATGCAATGCAGAAAATCATGGGGCAGATAAAAAATATTGGCGAATATGTGGAACTAACCAGCTAAATATTGGAAAATAACCAAGATGACTTTACAATTTTTTCCAGAATTGATAGTACCTTCCATTTTTAAAAGAAGCTAAAGTGTTGTGCCTCCACCATCTGACATCAAAGATGCAGCAGCTGCTGCTGCAGTCGGAACAACTCCTGTTGAGACACCAGGTTTTGACAGATGGAGTAACCTGAAATTATAAACAGATTTCCTTATTCTTTACTATGTATGTATAAGGAAGAATTTAGCTAGACAAGATGTAGAAATTCAAAAAAATAAAAGTAAGGGAAAGCCTCAAAACAAAATCAAAGATCGGTAAAAGATGAGCGCTTGTGAATAACAGCTACATATTAGATAAAATATAAATCACTCATTTCTTGAAAAGAAAAACTAAAATTTGATTGTGGTAACCATGATTTGAGGGTTGGATTGCACCGCTAGCTCTTGAACACGCACACTTTGCATAATCCTAAACCACAAAAAAAGGTTTAGACAGTTCAAACAATACCCTTTAGGAATCAATCACCATTTCTCGAATTTATTTTAATAAATTTAGTGCGCAATCCACTCCAACCCTCTGGCAAGAACTTAGTCCTCCATCAAGTTCACGTACGCAGAAAGCCACTATATAAGTCTAAGCAACTACTTCAGTGATTAAGATGGATAATTACTAAAAGCACAGTCAAGTAATAGTAGCATAAGCAACAACCAAGAATATCGAGTACAGGCACTTACGGTGCAAGATATTCACAAAATGACGACACTGCCGCAACAACTTCATTGTAATTCTCAGAAGAAGCAGGGGCTGTCACCTCAACAAGCTGTATACCTGGAGTCACCGGCACTGCATCATCCGTCGCGTGCAATTTCAGCATTTTATTAACCGAAGAAACCGTAACTGTTATCGGAGCGCCTCTATTGAAACGGAAGCCAAACCCCACTCTCAATAGCTCATGATCCAGTTTATATCCAAGAGAATAGAAAAACCGGAGCGCATTCTTGCTTACTTTACTTTCCATCATTGTCCTCACCAGCACCGCAATTTGCTCTGCTCCGGCGCCTCTCATCGCACCACCAATGTGCCGAACAGTCCTAATCATATTACTCAATTAAATTTTTACAATAATTTTAGGGTAAAATACATCAGAACCCCCAATCTATACCCTATTTACCAACTTGCCACCTAAAGTAATATTTTTTACGACTACCCCTCCAACCTTTCCTTATCATTGCAAATTGCTCCCTGGTCAACTTTTACGACGAAATATTTTCGCCGGAATTCGAAGCGTAAACATGGGAATTCATCTTGGTTTAACCTGAATTTAATAAAATGCCTTCGTATCCCATCGATAGGTTATTTTCAACTCTAATTTCGGAAAATGAGATGAAATTGGAAGAAAAAAGCGGGGCTTTTAAGTGAACTAAGGATGCAATCAAGACGAAACCCCATGTTTGCGCTTCAAATTCCGGTTAAAACGAACTTTCCGGCTCAAAGACTCCGTCAAAAAGTTAACCGGTGGCACTTCGCACCGACTAGGAAAGGTTGAGGCTTTAGTCCTAAGAATATATACATTAGGTGACAAATTATAAAACAGAGTGTACATTTGAAAGTTTGATGTTTTTTATCCATAACTTTTAACACTTAAAAGTCACAAAAACATCCCTTCTCACCATGTAGGTTCAGGCTGCTCAAGATCACATAAAAGCCTCACTTCTGATGATACTAATCCTAAATTAACAAAACCCAATAAAACCCACATTCAGATACTCATAATTAACAAATTACAACACAAAACAACATCGAAAAAAAATAATGCAATTAGGTCACAAAAAGCTCAATTTTACCTAAATTGGGGGCACTTTTCAAGCACAATTCATGAACCCTAAGACTCTCTCGTTGAACGCCACAAAGCCCTTGAAGAAGAACCTCTAGAGCCTCCACGTGCTGCAAAAAAAAAATTAACCAATTTGTTAATTGTTCAAATTGAAAAAAAAAAAAAAAAAAAAAAAAAAAAAGATTTGATTTTGTGAGTGTTTTGTTTATTTACCTTTGTCTCTATGATTCCTTGAACAACACACTCCATTTTTGACCCCTCGAGTTTATATTGTGAGCTCAACAATTATTTTTCAGTATATATTATTTTTTTTGCTGTATAAAAATGCCTAACGGCTAATTCAGTTAGAGTAAAACCAAATTTTTCATAAGATTTTACGAAGTGTAAGGACGGACAATCTAGAAAATACAGACATCGTTGTACTTGTCCAGGTCGAGTGAGGATTGATGGGCTTGGGTGTTCTGTTGGATTTGATTTTTCCGGCCCATTAAGTAATTAAGAATTATCTGATTTCAAAAAAAAAAAGGCATACTCTAGTTTTTTCGATAATTATTTCATGCAATTGTTGCAATATGGGTATAATTCAGCTAATAGAAGTTTTTTTATTTTTTCTCAATTAATATATTATTGAGATGGAATGACGAGCAAATAGTGTCATATTATTGAGAAAACTTTACAATCATATTCACTTGTTGCATTAAGACGGGAGAGATGCATAAAATTTCTCGGTGTTTTCAAAAATTTGCACCAAATTTTCGTTTGTGTCGTGTTTTTTTTTTTTTTTTTTTGTATTGAATCTGTTTATGTTTTCAAGACTATGCACTAAACTCTTTTTCAAATTTATTTAATGAAGTATGTATTACCTTCTTGCTCTATAAGACTTGTTTTTTTTTTTTTTTTTTTTTCTTTCTGCACTTTTATACCTACTAAATTAACTAAAATACCTACACGGAGAACGGAAACTTCTCAAATCTAACAAACCGCACTTGTTACATAAATTTGATCAAACATTTTCCTGGAGAATGTATTTTGTTGTAACCTAGTTGTTTCATGTTTAAAAGACATGTTTAACCCTTACTGCGGCGTTGGGCTATATGCTGAAGTATACATCAGTCATATTAACACAAATGTATCCGGGTCATTACTCATTAGTGAAGTAAGAAGATGTGAATTGTCATTAATACTTTAGTAATAAGTATGTAATTGTTTTTCGGATATTCTAATATTCCAACTTTTTTTAGCTCTACTATATATGTTCATTATCGTATCAGTTAATTAGGACATATGAGCTGAATATAAAAGCGATAAACGAATATTGTATCAGTTAAGGACAGATGAGCTAGATGTAAAAGCCATACAAATAAAAAGAGGAGAACCCAAAGTAGGAAAATGAATTTATTTGATCATCAAAACAATAAACTTGAGGCCATGTAGGCTCTTCTTTTGCCAAACATAGAGAAAAACTTACACAAATGTTCTCATTTTCCAAACTAAAAAAATAACTCAAGCCCTTAAAAATCGAACCCAAAAAACATCAAATGCAACACAGAAAAACTAGAAGAGAAATGAAGCAATAGCTAGGCAGCAAAAAGGGTCTCATCATTTGTTCATGCCAGTTGCATTCTTCACTGCATCAGCTGCACCTTGTGCCTTGGCCTGCATCTGCTGTCCAGCCTAATAATACCATATTTATCCAAAAGATTTAACAAAAAAGAAAGTCAAACACTTAATTAATTTGTACTTATTAACAATTTTAAAAAATACCATGTATAAATTAAGAACGACAATTTATCAAGATTAATAATTAATTACCTGCTGCATTGAGTCCTTGGCAGATTGTGCAGCATTGTTAGCCTTGTCCATCATCTGGTTACCTTTTTCCTGCATTTATAACAAAGTTTAAACAAAATTCAGCTAAATGAACATTATTATTTCTAGTGTATATATATATATATATATATATATATATATATATATATATATATATATATATATATATATATATATATATATATATATCAATTTTTATGTGAATTTATATAGAAAATTGAAGATGACCTGTGCTTGGCCCCTGGTCTGGCCAGCTTGGTAGCTCATGTTCGTGGAGTTATCCATCCTTTGCTTGAAATTTCTTTCTTAAGTGAACAATAATAATTTGAGAAAACTTTATATCAAAACTTGGTAATTGATACTCGTATTTGTGGTGGGATATTTGGGCCTGTGTGCACTAATATTTATAGCATTTGAGAAGTACTAAGTAATTTGCAAAATGCCTTACAATGCGATGTTTTGCGCATAAAGTGGATCAAAAAGGTAACTAATTCTAAGAGAGGAGCTAATCAAGAGGGAACCTGTTGAAGAATTCAGTTCCTAGCTCCGAAAATTATTTATGTATAGGAAATTTTCTACGGATCCAAAGATGGTATATATACTCGTGTTCTGATACATTAAGTAATTAGAGATAATTATATATATATATATATATATATATATATATATATATATATATATACACACTCCTAAAGTTTTGTTTTCTTAAATTTTAATAATTAGAGATTCAAAACCAAAAGTTGAGAAAACATTAAAAATGGGTCATCCTACAGTTGGCATGCCTAGGTTGACGCACCCCTAAAGTATAAGATATTACATAAGGTAAATAAAAACATATATAAACTTATATTTATTATGACTTTTCCAATTTCAGTATTTTATGATTATGCATATGTACACTAGTAAAAGTTTATGTAATATAAAAAAAATGACACAGGGAATATAGAATCTACAGACTTCGAAATGAAAAGTTTTTAACTTTATATAACTAAAAGATTATTAGCACGAAAAAAGAAGATCAATTAATCCAAAATATCAAAATTTATTCCATAAAATAGAATCTGAAATTCGCTGTTACATAGACGTCCAGCATTTTTATATCATCTCCGAACACAAAGATTGTTCAGACAGTAAGCAAAAAACATCAAATAAAGACATAGCATCAACACACTACTAAAATCTAGAATAAGAACTTATTTTTTCTTCTCGACTTCCTCATCATCGCTGCTGCTATCACTCCAGCAATGCAGAATCGACCTGGGAGATCCACAGCCCCTTGTACTGGTAAAGCTTCTGTATACAATGGACCCTCCTTCTCCAAACACTTCACTGCACCGTTCTCCGCATGCATATCCCTTCAAGTCCAAGTTAATCTCAGAATCAAGTTCCTTCCTAGTAGCAACGGAAGAATGCAAAGCCACAGAAAACTTTGCAGGACGGAAGCAAGCCAGCACCCTCTCCACCAGCAGAGACAAGTCGACTTGTTTAAAGTCATAACCGAGTGCTTCAAAACTGGCATAGCTGAAGCCATCTTCTGGTGTGACATGAATGGTAGAGACAGCGGCCCCTTCTATGGCATTCATGGAGTAACCACAAGGATCAAATTCAAAGTCGCATATGCTAGAATGAGGAAGGATCTTGCTGATGCCGGAATCTTCAGTCATGATGGCCGCGGAGCTTGATTGAGTCTTGAAAAACACAGAGGCCTTCTTTTGGTCCAAATTGGTCATACACATCTCGAGGGTGTAGACGGGATCCAAATCGCTGGTTGGTTTGGCACAAGCAGAGTAAATGTGCCATTTCTCATATTCATCAGCACCACCCATAACATATGCTTCGCTGCTCAGACCAAGTTCGTTGAAATGGTTGTCGAGAACAGCTACTTCTTCAGAAAAGCTACGGTGGGGGAAAGGCTGGGCGCCAGGAAATATGAAACTTCCACGAGTGTATCTAACAGAACTCACGGTGAGTCCGAGTGTATCAGCCAGCTTCAGGACAGGTGGGATTGACAGCAGCAGTTTGGTCGTCCCACAAGTTTTCAGTATTATCTTGTATGAGTACACAAAGAGGCTAGACTCCGATAGGACATAGGAATCAACGTCATCATTCTTCAAAGAGGAGACGATTGTGCATTGGGCTGGATCCAGAATTTCGTCCAACTGCGGTTTGGACAGGGATCGGAGGCCACGGCCAGAAGGATCAGCAAATATTCCAGGCTCATTGAAGGAAATCTCGAGCCTTTTCTCGTAACCTTCAAATCCGATAGCAGAGACTTGCGAGGCCATTTTGACTTGAATGAAAGGAGTGATGTTTTGAGGAAAGATTGAAAAGGAGGAAAAATGCAGAAAAAAGCTGACAGAAAACAGAATTGTGAGATTGGAAGACTTATTCTAAACCACTGGATGTGGTTATTGAGCAACTTAGTGAATATCAGGATGGTTTGCGGGCGCAGTTGGAGTATGCAGCAGATTTGAATTTCTGAATTCCTCCGTGTGGTCGAATGTCTTCAATGCAGTATCCAAGGGGAGCTTCGTAGAATAAGGATTTACTACTGCTAGACTCCATTAGTACATTTCCGTTTTCCTGTGCAAACAATCAGATGAAATTCAGAGACGAACACTAAGTCATTAAGCCAAAAAACAGCATAGCATGAAAAAGGAAGATACTAATCCCAAAATTCTACTGATACTCAGGGAATTGCTATATTTCACTGTGGCAAACAATTAACTAGTAAAGTACTATAAAGTCCAACGAAGATGATTCACCGAAACATTCAAAAGCAAATCACAACAGCTCAACAAATTCTTGTAAGACTCTTGATTGAAATTCAGTTTTTCTTTATACCAAATCCATTCAATTCCAAAAGGGATGCAGGTAGGCAAAAGAGGCCATGCGAAACAAGGATGAATAAACTTTCAATTTATTTTGACATTGCACAAGAAACCTGAAACTGAAAGTTTCATAATACCAATTTTTTACTTCTTGATGAATAAGATTTCAAACTAACCGAGCGACAAGTTTAAGCACAAGAAACGTGAGATTAAAATTATCAATCCTAAATTTTACTTGTGCTAATCTCTACCGTAACAAACTCCTTAAAATAAACACTACCTTCAACAATTAAATAACTAGGCAGAGCTAGCAACAGATCAAACCTAATCCTAAACCAACAAAAGAATCTGAGACTACGGCGCAACATTACTGATTTTACGTATATTCATAACAATAACAACGAATTAAACGAAAAAACTACCGTATCATATATTAAAAGGGACCTATATAATCTAAATGCTTATATCAACAACATAAAGAAACAAAAAACGAGATTACAGATATTTACAAGAATTACCGATCAAAACGTTTAAAAGAATTACTAGAACATAATCAAGACTCAATTTGTTTTCTTAAAATCAACAATGGATAACCTAAATTATGAAATAAAAACCATGATCAATCAACATAACCGCACAAAGAATACATAACAATGCAAAAGTTGAAATCTTTAGGTGAATGCTTACCAAAAGAATTACGAGAGATGAACTTTAATCAACGATCTTGATCGGCGAAAAAATATTTGGAGAGATTTTTGATATAGTTTGAGCTAATAATAATGAATGAGGAATTTAGTATGAGGAGGACACTTCTTAAATAGGGCAGAAAAAAACACGAATGTGTTTTATTTAAGTTAAGTTAAGTGAATTGAAGTAGGATTAGGAGTGTCATTAAATTAAATAAGGGAAAAAAACGATCGTTTTTTTTAAGTTAAGTGAATTGAAGTAGGATTAAGAGTGTAATTAAATTAATTAGGGAAAGAAACATCGGTTTTTTTAAAGTAGTGACTGTTTTAACCTTGGCGCGCAGAATCTGTGTTTGTTATTAGTTATCAGTACTTATTATTACTTGCTTGACAAGGTATGTAATTGTATTCCTTGTATCTAATTCTTTGTTTAGTGAAATATTTGTTTTTCATTTTTAAAAGCATGTTTTGATTAGTTAAAAAGTTAGGCACACTAAAAAATAACGAATAAAGAGTATGTATCGTAAGAATAGATAAAGTAACAGTTTTGGCATTATACTTAAATATTTGAAGGAAATAAAGTACTTATATTATATTTATTGCATCTTGTTAATATAAGGTATATTCAAGAAGAAAAGATTGTTAACAAATTTATTTGAAAGTGAGAAAAGTTGCCTCAGCTTAAATTAAGAAAATTCTATTTAGTATAGATGCAATTCATCTCTTTTTTTATAATTATTTCTTAATCAAATTTTTACGTACTATTAAATTTTAAAATAAAACAGGGGTTTACTATGTGTTGAAAACAGTGGGTCACATCATAAATAGGCGTCCTACACGATATCGGAAAAAACTAATGTCTTTTAAGTTAGTGAATTGAAGTGGGATTAGGAGTCCTTAAATATGGGAAAAGCAAACATAGTTTTAAGTAAATGACTGTTTTAACGCTGGCACGAGGAATCCGAGTTAGTGTTTACTTGCTCGAAACGCATGGAATTTTATTCCTTGTATATAATATGTTCTTTAGACGTTGGTGTCATATTTTTTTCTTCATTTGTAAAGCATGTTTTCGACCATAAAAAAAATTAGTCAACAAAAGTTAGACGCGAATAGAATAACTAATAAAGGAGTATGTATCATAAGAAATTAAGAATAGACAAAGTAACAATTTTCACATTATATTTAAATATTTAAAAACTTAAAAATGATTATACTTTATTTACTGCATCTTATTCATATAAAGGAATATTCAATAAGAAAAGAGTGTTAATAAATTTATTTAAAAGTGAGAAAAGTTGTTTGTGCTTAAATTAAGAGAATTTTATGTAGTATTGAAAGTTGGAGGCAGTGGGTCTCATCCTTAATATGTGTTCTACACAATATTTAAAATTTTATTTAATTTTTAATTATTGAAAACACCATGAGGCGCGTCTAACATGTATTCAAGGAGTAGTGATGTCTGATACATATCAACACTACATCGTATGCTTTTATTAAGTGTCAGTACAACATAAGTAACAACTAACAATGATGTATACAAGTTTTTCTATAAAACACAGATTCTACTCATCCACAAAAAATAAATTGATTTTTATCTTTCATCGCATTCCGGTTTGATTTAACATGGATCGAACTTATTGTCTTGGGTATATGTTTCGGTCCACTAAGTATGTAAAATTTTGCAGTATTCACGATCTTTTCAATATGTTTTGAAAAAATCGTAAATTTTGTTATTGTAATGGACGTAAAAATACTATTTTTTGTTTACATAGTAAAAAATAAGGCATTTTGATACCTTTTGAAGAAAATTTTAGAGACGTTGAACCATGCTTAGTTATTTCCAGACTCCCATTATTTAATGAATCTAACGAAAAAAATATGAAATATTATTTCATGTAAGACTGAATAGAAAATGCCTTTTTTGCATTGACCGAAGGTAGATGTAGTCTAGAGTCTTCTATTTATCTGCATGAAGTGAAGATATAACAAAAACGACATTCAAAGAAACTGAAAAGGATTTCTACTTCCATGCTACGCGGGACAATATATGTTAGGAGATGTAGAACGTTGTTTCACATAACTCGATATGAAATGTAAGGTATTTCACTTAAGTTTTCTTTCTCTGTTAAATAATACCTTTAAAATGCAGTAACAGAGATTGGTTTGGACTTTGGAAGCCAGGCCAACAAGAAAATTGCTTGTGTACAAGAGGCGTTCAAATATTATTAAGATTCCCTATGACTTCAAAACTATACAGAGGTAGTATTTGTAATTTATTCTAAAAAGTATGATTTTATAATTTAATGCATAAGTTTGAGGTGTTTGCAAAATCCATAAATCCCCCAAGTTATCCTAAATCGTAATGTTTTCATTTAGTGGACTCTTTGAGCGGCTTAGAATTAAAAAAGGCAGGTGACTTGACAACAACGCTCTTACATAAAACCTAAAATATCTCTAAGGAAAAAAACTAAAGATCTCATATATAAAAACAATTCATATCTGTGTTTTTTTATTCTTTCATGTTCTTGCTTTAGAAAACTCTACTTATCCTACTTTATATTTTAAACAAAGATAAATGTGTATCTTGATCAAAACAAAACGTTATACTCAATTCTAAACCTCTGCTCACACAATCTTTTCAAATAAAATCAGCACAAAGACAGTTCATTCCATTTCCAAGTAATAAAATATATCTAAGTTCGCTGAAACAAAAAAGTCTCAGCATTTTATTTCATCCTCAAACACAAAGATAATTCAGGCTATAAGCCAACAACTTAATTGGAGTCATAACATCAACACACTACTAAGACAGTAACAAATAAGAACACACTTAATTTTTCTTCTCGACTTCCTCATCATCGCTGCTGCTCTCACTCCAGCAATGCAGAATCGACCTGGGAGATCCACAGCCCCTTGTACTAGTAAAGCTTCTGTATACAGTGGACCCTCCGTCTCCAAACACTTCACTGCACCGTTCTCCGCACGCATATCCCTTCACGTCCAAGTTAAACTCAGAATCAAGTCCCTTCCTAGCAGCAACGGAAGAATGCAAAGCCAGAGAAAACTTTGCGGGACGGAAGCAAGCCAGCACCCTCTCCAACAGCAGAGACAAGTCGACTTGTTTAAAGTCGTAGCCGAGTGCTTCGAAACTTGCATAGCTGAAGCCATCTTCTGGTGTGACGTGAATTGTAGAGACTGCAGCCCCTTCGATGGCGTTCATGGAGTAACCACAAGGATCGAAATCAAAGTCGCATATCGTAGAATCAGGAAGAATTTTGCTGATGCCGGAATCTTCAGTCATGATGGCTGCAGAGCTGGATTGGGACTTGAAAAACACAGAGGCCTTCTTTTGGTCCAAATTGGTCATACACATCTCGAGGGTGTAGACGGGATCCAAATCGCTGGTTGGCTTGGCACAGGCAGAGTAAATGTGCCACTTCTCATATTCATCAGCACCACCCATAACATATGCTTCGCTGCTCAGACCAAGTTCGTTGAAATGGTTATCGAGAACAGCTACTTCCTCAGAAAAGCTACGGTGGGGGAAAGGCTGGGCGCCGGGAAATATGAAACTTCCACGAGTGTATCTAACAGAACTCACGGTGAGTCCAAGTATCTCAGCCAGCTTCAGGACAGGAGGGATGGACAGCAGTAGTTTGGTAGTCCCACAAGTTTTGAGTATTATCTTGTATGAGTACACAAAGAGGCTAGACTCAGATAGGACATAGGAATCAACGGCATCGTTCTTTAAAGAGGAGACGATGGTGCATTGGGCTGGGTCCAGAATTTCGTCAAGCTGGGGTTTGGACAGAGATCGAAGGCCACGGCCTGAAGGATCAGCAAATATTCCAGGTTCGTTGAAGGAAATCTCAAGCCTTTTCTCGTAACCTTCAAATCCGATAGCAGAGACTTGCGAGGACATTTTGACTTATAGGAAAGGAGTGATGTTTTCAAGAAAGATTGAAAAGGATGAGAAAAGCAGATAAGCTTGAAGAAAACAGAATTAGGAGACTATTATTCTAAACCACTGGAGGTGGTTATTGAGAAACTTTGTGAATATCAGGATGGTTTGCGAGCACAGTTGGAGTAAGCAGCAGACTTGAATTTCTGAATTCCTCCATGTGGTCGAACGTCTTCAATGCTGTATCCGAGGGGAGCTTCGTAAAATAAGGATTTACTACTACTAGACTTCTTCCCAGCCTTTGACTCCATTAGCACATTCAATTTTCCTGTGTGAACAATCAAACGAGAGTCAGAAGCAAACTCTATAATTCTATAGACAAAAACGTGATGGCATTAGATGATTATACAAAATTCTACCGAAGCTGACAAAACTCAGATATATCACCATGGCAAACAGTAAATCAGTGCAGCTCAATCATGCAATCTTGAAAAGAGAACAAGAAGGGAGTATGAGGTAAATGACCATATTCAAAAGCAAAAAACAACTCATCAAATTCCTATCTGGTTCTTGATTGATGTTTTAGTTTTATAGTACCGAAGTCATAATTAGTGCAGCAATATCAGAACAGGTCACAAAAGGAAACAAGTCTAGACAACCATATTCTTTTATTTTATTTGCATAAGAAACATAAAAGTGATAGTTTCAACATGATTTTTTACTTCTGTTGATTGCTTACCGTAAGAAACTGCGAAAAAAACTAATTTCAACAGTTAGCCTATAGCAGGTGAAGTGAAACACAGATCCATCATAACACAAACCAACAAACAAAAACTCTGTGACTATGGCTCTATTTTGCTTCATGTGATTCATAAAATCGAAACAAAACGATATTGCCTTAGACATGGATCAAAATTTCCATAAGTTTCGGGTCTACTTTGCTTCATGTAATTCATAAAATCGAAACAAAACGATATCGCCTTAGTCATGGATCAGAATTTCCACACGTTTACTCGATAACTACCGTAACGTTTCCTTTTTTACTTTGTTGAAACGAAACCTATGAGTTGTTTTCGATTTCATTACGACCAAAACTTTTAAGAAGTTTCCGAAACATGTCGAAAAGCTTTCGGAAAGTTTCTGATATTTAGTAGACCGAAACTAAATTTTGATCCATGCCCATAGTTCTCAAACAAACGCAGAAACTAACAAAAAAAAAAAAAAAAAAGCATACGACATTAAAGAAAAAAACATCTGATATCGATCGCGACAATTAATAATTAAACGCCATCAAATTAACAGCATAAACGAAACCAAAACGAGTTCGCCATAACTTACAAGAATTGTCGATGAACGTATCAAGGATATTACGGAGATTCACTTTCTTTTGGCAAACTTCAACAATCAATTAACCTAAATTTCGACATAAAACAATAAACTCGTGAACAAATTTGACACAAATGATTCACAATAACACAGAGATTGAATATTTATGGAGATACTTACGAGGCAATTGGCGAGAAATTATTAACCCTAGATTGAGATCTTATTTGGGGAAAATTTGGAATTGATGAGATCTTTTGGCTAATAATGAACGAGAATTTGAGGCGGGTGAGGACTCTTTAAATAGGGGAAAAATCGCAAGGGGAGTGAATTGACGGTTTTAGCCCTGGAGCGTAGATTGCGTGTTAGTTGTTACTTGTTGGAAACCTATGGAATTGTATCCCTTGTATTTAATTTTCTTCTTTATAGTGGCCATATTTTTCAACTCCTAAGTCCTAACGCATGTTTCATTAATTATTTAAAAGGTTAAGCACGATAATAAAAAAAAAAAAAAAAAAAAACAGAGAGTTTTGGAATTTTATATTTAAAAAGTTCAGATTAAATAGTGATTATGCTATATGTATATTGTAGAAAGTGTGGGTTTTTTTAACTATATACGGGGAATGCACAAATTCCCATATGTTTTAGAAAAACCTACATCTAACCCTCTTGTGATGATTTCTTTATACGAAATCGCTTTTATTATCAAAAATCATGCACCAAACCTTATGATTTTATTCCCCCGTGCTATCATAAACCTTGCACTTTATGGTGCTTAGTTACTGACAATATGAGAGGATTTTGTGAAGATTTCTAATAACACGTGGGAATTTGGAACAAAAGAAATAACACGAGATGGTTTGTGAAGATTTCTAATAACAGCTGGGAATTTGGAACAAAGGAAATAACACGAGATAGTTTAGTGTAGGGCTTTTGAAAACACAATGAAATTTCATGAAGAAAAAAAACTAATATGATGGGGCTTGATTCATTTTTTTTATAACACAATGGAGTTTTATGCATTTTCCTCCACTATATGATATTAATTATATTCCAACATTTAATTAGAGATATGGTTATTTGATAAGGTTAAATTAGTAACCAAAACAAAATAAGAAATTGTGAACTCAATCTCTAGGTAAAGCAATTTGATTTTATGTCTTCTAGGTCTTTATTTGTCATACTTAACTCACCAAGTGCGTTTTGCTTGGTTGAAGAAACTCTAGGTAAAGCAATTTGATTTTATGTCTTTCAGGTCTTTATTTGTCATACTTAACTCACCACGTGTGTTTTGCTTGGTTGAAGAAGTTTGCAGACTATTACAGCGGAGATTTACCTAACGCGCACCTTAAAGATAGCGGTTGTGGGTTCGAACGTAATCAAATAAAAAGGAAAACGAAGGTGTATGCTGGTTTTCCTACAAAACAACACTTCCATTTCATTCATAAAAATAAATTGTTTTTGCTATTTCCCTAAGATTGTGTATTGCAATTCATAAAAGTCTTACAATATATTCGTAAGGATTGTAGCGTTTGGGCCAATCCTAAACAATCATTAAACCTGCTGCAAACATAAAGTATCTTACAGTCTTACTATAATATATAGGAGATTCAACAATATTATTACATAAAGTTTATTTTACCTAATCTGTTAAACACATTGCAAATTTAACGTGCCTAAACTTCTTAAGATTCCCTATAATTTCATATCCGTAACTTAACTTATCGACATATTATTAATTACCCAGAAAATCTAAATATTTACATTTATCAATAAACAATAGATATTTCTTCGTGCTTATTGTTAGAACCAAATTTGTGTGGCTGTGTGCATTAGTAACTTTAGGAATCAATGGTTGAATTTGAATGAACCCCCACCCCTCAATTAAATTGATGCATCATTACGTGCATGGTGACAAATAAATGTGCAAAATAGCTGGCCTTTTCTTATCCCCTTTTTGATTCTCCACGCTCTATCTTCCACGGCTGCCGGCAATTATGCCCCCACCATGATCTTTATCTCCATCTCCATCCAACTGTTATTAAAAGCATTAACATAAGTTTGCTATAAAAAAAAAAAAAAAAAAAAAAAAAAAAAAAAAAAAAACACATTAGCATAAAGATCTTTTGCCGTTGAACTGTGGCTTCTAAGTTCTGATATGTATTTTAAAGTTTGTTATTAAAAGCATTAACATAAGTTTGCTATTAAAAAAAAAAAAAACATTAGCATAAAAATCTTTTGCCGTTGAATTTTGGCTTCTAAGTTCTGATATGCATTTTAAAGTGAAAAACTTAGGAGGATTAGGACAGTCATCACGAACTGGTTTCCCATGAATTATTAGAAATATCAAATAATCTTGCGTGTTTTGATTATTAATTAAGCTTGCTTTTTTATTTTTGTGAACAAATTAAGCTTGCTTCTGCTAAACAATAAGATACTCAAAATTATTAAATTATACATTGGATTTGTTTTAGATACTCGATATTATCTCAATCTAAAGTCAGTCGAGTCGATTGGTCTAATCATTAGTCTTTATCCATACTTTAAAAGAAATTTGTATCACTAATAACTTTAACATATAACAATCAGCGGAGAAAGTTGGACAATAAATAGAAAGAAAATTGGGAGGCGAATGGTTGCTATCGTCCATGAAATAGTTGTTCATAAACACAAATAGTTTATGAGACAATGCAGAATCTTCGGATTTGATTATGAGGGTTAGTCTTTATTTCAATTTTCGGTGCTAATATTAACACCAAAATCCAGTTTCATGTTCATTTAATCTACTTTTCATTTTAAGGATAGAATAAATCTCAAAAGCTCACTCACTAAAAAAGTGGAATTGGATTTAAGTATAAGCTTACTTCAGCACCTATGTACCAAAACAATCAAATCTTAAGAAGGCTCCGAATCTCACTAAAAGCTACTGAACAATCAACATAACAAAATTTAGTTTAAATTAAATCAACATAACAAATTTCACTTGATGCAGTAGAATATATCGAAATTCGCTGAAACACAGAAGTCCAGCATTTTATTCATCATCCTCAAACAAAAATATTAAATAGTCATAACATCAACACAATACTAAAACAGCAAAACAATCTCAAATAAGAAACTTATTTCTTCTTCTCGACTTCCTCATCATCGCTGCTGCTCTCACTCCAGCAATGCAGAATCGACCTGGGAGATCCACAGCCCCTTGTACTGGTAAAGCTTCTGTAAATTATGGATCCTCCATCTGCAAACACTTCACTGCAACGTTCTCCACAGGCGTATCCCTTCACATCCAAGTTAATCTCAGAATCAAGTTCCTTCCTAGTAGCAACGGAAGAATGCAAAGCCACAGAAAACTTTGCAGGACGGAAGCAAGCTAGGACCCTCTCCACCAGCAGAGACAAGTCGACTTGTTTAAAGTCATAACCGAGTGCTTCAAAACTGGCATAGCTGAAGCCATCTTCTGGTGTGACATGAATGGTAGAGACAGCGGCCCCTTCTATGGCATTCATGGAGTAACCACAAGGATCAAATTCAAAGTCGCATATGTTGGAATCAGGAAGGATCTTGCTGATGCCGGAATCCTCAGTCATGATAGCCGCGGAGCTTGATTGGGTCTTGAAAAACACAGAGGCCTTCTTTTGGTCCAAATTGGTCATACACATCTCGAGGGTGTAGACGGGATCCAAATCACTGGTTGGCTTGGCACAAGCAGAGTAAATGTGCCACTTCTCATATTCATCAGCACCACCCATCACATACGCTTCGCTGCTCAGACCAAGTTCGTTGAAATGGTTGTCGAGAACAGCTACTTCTTCAGAAAAGCTACGGTGGGGGAAAGGCTGGGCGCCAGGAAATATGAAACTTCCACGAGTGTATCGAACAGAACTCACGGTGAGTCCGAGTGTCTCAGCCAGCTTCAGGACAGGTGGGATTGACAGCAGTAGTTTGGTCGTCCCACAAGTTTTCAGTATAATCTTGTATGAGTACACAAAGAGGCTAGACTCCGATAGGACATAGGAATCAACGTCATCGTTCTTTAAAGAGGAGACGATGGTGCATTGGGCTGGGTCCAGAATTTCGTCCAGCTGGGCTTTGGACAGAGATCGAAGGCCTCTGCCTGAAGGATCAGCAAATATTCCAGGTTCATTGAAGGAAATCTCGAGCCTTTTCTCATAACCTTCAAATCCGATAGCAGAGACTTGCGAGGCCATTTTGACTTGAATGAAAGGAGTGATGTTTTGAGGAAAGATTGAAAAGGATGAGGAAAGCAGAAAAGACTAAAGAAAACAGAAACAGGAGATTGAAAGACTAATATTCTAAACCACTGGATGTGGTTATTAAGCAACTTTGTGAATATCAGGATGGTTTGCGAGCGCAGTTGGAGTATGCAGCAGATTTGAATTTCTGAATTCCACCGTTTGGTCTAATGTCTTCAATACTGTATCCGAGGGGAGCTTCGTAGAGTAATGATTTACTACTGCTAGACTTCTTATTCCCACCCTTCGACTCCATTAGCACATTCAGTTTATGCTGTATGAACAATCAAACAGAGAGTCAGGCAAACTCCATAATTCTACAGCCAAAAATGTGATGGCATGTACAAGGATCATGATAATAGAAAATTCTACTGAAGCTGACAAAAATAACATATTACACCATGACAAGCGATAAACCAGTAAAGTACAATGAAGCGTAAAGGAATATCATGCAATTCTTGAAAAGAATACAGCTAGGGGGTATGAGGTTAATGATAACTCATCAAAATCCCATCTGATTCTTAATTGAGGTTTCAATTATATAATGCAAAATTCCAATTAATACCAGATGGGTGCAGGAACACCAAAACAGGTCATAGAGGGAAACAAGGCTCGATTTCCGTATTCTTTTGGATACGGGTTTTGTTTTAATTACACAAGAATCATGAAATTGAAAATCTCACAAGGGGGTATGAGGTAAATGATGATATTTAAAAGCAAATAACAACTCATCAAATTCCTGTGGATTTTTTAATAAAAACTATTTTATCATCCTTGATTTTCCGTAAGGTTTCTGTTTTGTAACTCCAAAATTACAATTAAACCACAACGGTGCGGCAGTGTTAAAGAACAAGGCTTGACAACCATATTCTTTAGGATACAATTGATTTAAAAAAAAAAAAAAAATCATAAACTAGCAGGTGAAACACAGATTCATCGTAACAAACCAACAAACAAAGCTATAAGCTCAACTTTAATTTATTTTATTTCACAAAACTAAAACAAAACAATATCGCCACAGATCTCAAACAAAAACAAAAAATTACACGATAAATCATTCAACATTAAATAGAAAAACACCGGATAAAACGATATCAAACACGACAAATTAACAATCAAACGCCATCAAATTAACAACACAAATCAAAAACCAGAACGAGATTCGGATCACTCACAATAATTGTCGATGAAATTACAAGCGGCGATGAAGATTCACTTTATTTCAGCAAACCTCAACAATCTGTGACCTAAATTCAAAAAACAACGATCGGTCAACAACAATACGCAAAATTAAACCACAATAAACGCAAAAATTGAAAAATTAATCGATGCTTACGATTCGTAACACAGAGACGAACACAAATTTGAGAGATCTCAGCGAAAACAAAAGCACTATTTAGAGAGAGAATTTTGTGAATCGATGAAAACTTTGAAGCGTATGAATGAGAAATAGAGGTGGGTGAGGGCTCCTTTAAATAGGTCAAAAAAGCATACAAGGGATAGGAATATGAGCTCGCCACGTATTTAGTGAATTGACTAATTTGCCCCTGTGTAAAAGTTGTTAGAAACGTATGGACTATGGAGTTGTATTCCCCTTGCTTTTCGTGATTGTTTTTACTTTCGTGTTTTAATTTGGTAAAAAAAAATTATGTTGTGCACGATTTTAAAGTTTTGGGGTTTTTTTTTTAATAATGTAGGTATTAAAAAATTTAAGGTAATAGTGAATATGCTATATGAAATAAATTTAATGGTAAGTTCTTAATACATAGGTTAATTGTGGCCACATGATTTTATGGTAGATCTGGTTTATGTATTATATTCAATGTATGGAATAAGTATAGCCACAAGTTTTTAGTACATGAATCAATTGTGACCATAAGATTTATTGTTAGATTGGGTCTACGTAATATTAAATACGTTATGTAAATACCGTCACTGGTTTTTCATACATGAATGAATTGTGACCACAAGATTTATTGCTAGATCTGAGCTACGTAATATTAAATATATATAATAATCGTAACAACAACTTTTTAATTTATATAGAAAATAAATTTATATACTCAAAAGTTTTATTGTAAATATCGTTTTGCAATATTAAATGTACAAAATAATTGTAATACTAAATCAGTTTGAGTATAAATATTTTGGTAGACGTGGGATATGTACTAAATATAAAAAAGGATCAATTGTAACTGTAAATTATAGTATACAATTCTGACCACGAGTTCTATAACAAATCTAAGTTTATGTGAAGAAAAATAAGTCTAAATTTTATTTCTCAACTGAATTTGACAAAATAGAAAATGACGCTTATCTTTAATTAATCACATTTCTTCGTGGAGCATCTTTAAAATCGGACACGTGACTCGGTGTCCCGTCAATTGAAAATTCGTGTGGCTGTGTAAGATTGTACCTTTGGGATGAATGGTTGAACATCAGTGGACCACAAATGTTCAATTAATTGAGCCGTTTTAGTAGTTAATTGCATGGTGACAAAAAAAGGTAAGTGCATAAAAGCTGGATATGTTCTTCTATTGTCCAATTTTGAATATTTTGATTTTTTCAATGCTCATGTGACATTTTGCGTGGCTAAGAGTGCTTCTGCTCTCAACGAATATATTCTGATTCGTTCCATGCTCATCTGTCATTTTGCAAGGCTGCTAGAGCTTATGGCCCCACTAAAATCTCTATTTTACCTAACGTTGAATCTGGCCCAATACTTGTCTGGATAATATCGACAACCGCAAGTTCCAAAACAATATCAATTACCCCCCAAAAAAAAGAGTTCCAATAATATCCACCTTTCTCGAAAAAAATAAAATTTAATAAGAATAAAAATATCAGTAGTCATTACCTACATTTATTTAACAGGTAACAAAATTATTACTGAAATAAGAAAAAAACTGGTTTTGTTGTATATAGAATTTAGTAATGTTATTTAAAATCGAATAACAAAAATATGTTACACTATTTCCAAAATATAAGGGATAATAAAAACAAGAATCTCATACTGCTGCATAGGCAGGGTGAAGCACCGTCGAGCGTGCCGTGTGGCCCGTTGTGGGGTTGTGGTTAATATTTAATAAATAGAACTAATAAGTGGGATTTAATTTGCTTGATGAATAACTAAGATTAAATTAGACGATCATGGATCAAAATTTTGTTTCGTCGTTATGTTTTAATGCTTTAAATATTAGAAATTTTTCACGACGTTTAGAGATCTTTTTGATATGTTTCGGAAATTTCGTATGTACGATAGATTTAGAAAATATTGTATGTTTTATTAAAATAAAAACGTTTCGATAGTTTTGAGGAAAATAAAAGAAACTTTGATACGTGAATGATGTAAAAATTCAAGTATTAAATATTTATTTAAACTATCAGATCACCTGATCAAATGAGATTAGACTGAATGGTTGTGTCTTTTTGTAATAGTCGTGTGAAAGTTTCGCGTTAAAATATATGTTTTTTTGTTTTTTTTGAAAGGGCGTTAATATATATGTTGAAACATAGAGAATGGGTTAAAAGAATTATTTGATTTATTTCAATCCAAGGTTTGTTGATGTTGTTAATTAAGAGGAGTGTCATAACAATATTGAATATACTAGGAATTTATTTAAGAACGTAGCGGGTAGTACCTTAAATCTAATGAGATGCCACTGATATTGTCCCTGTTTGTGAATCAATAAATTAATTTTATCAACTATTTTTTTATTAATTACGAATAGTCAATAGTCACTAAGTTTAAAAGAAATAACAGCGTGCTAATTTACCAATCTTGAACTTTACAATTTATACAACATTCAGGAGAATTCTTACTTTGGGTTTTTTCGTCACTTAATTATCTCAAGTACACGATTCTAGTTAACGGTGCAGGATAGTTAAAGGATATTCACAAGATAATCTGTATCTGTATAATAATCAAAAGGACTCCTAAGTCCTACCACTTCATACTTTAAAAAAAATTATAATAATAATAAGAATAATAACAATAATAAAAAAAAAAAATCAGTTACTCATCTCTACTCACAAATTGTGGGAGACTCAAACTTAGTGGTCTATTGACTACTATATAATATGTGGAAAATGTCACACTTACTCTCAGTTAATAAGTTCTGATGTGTATTTAAATCTTAGAGGATAAGGATGACATATCAATGGAACAATCATCATGAGCTGGTATCCATGAATTATTTAGGAATATTAAATAGTCTTGCATTGTTTTATTAATTAATTAAGCTTGCTTTTGCTGAACGCTAAGATTTTCAAAGCTATCAAATGACACTCAATTAATATTTGTTATATATAGTGTACTATCTCATTCTAGATTCATATGAGTTGATTGGTCTTTTCCCTACTTTAGAGGAAATGACGTATCACCAATTTTACTTTATCATCGAATCAATGGAAAAAGTTTCACAATAATTAGCAAGAATTTAGGGAGAAAGTGCTATTTATCCGACAACTAGTAATTATTATCAAAAAGAAATGAGGTATTGCGTAACTTTAGCACCGGGTGAAAAGAAAAAGCAAGTTCCCTTGAAAATGATTATATTTTGATCAAAATAAAAATTGGTGAGCTCAACCATGCAATGTCATTGGAATTTAAAGAGGTTCTCAACCCCCTCCCCTCCCCCCTCTCTTAATCTTACCCCCTCTCCTTACCGCACCCATTTTAATGCTTCATATATATACTATATATGAGTGTGGAGTAAACATATTGATAACACTATCATTTTAATACGAAGAAAAATGGTGAAAATGTGTGTGGAACTATATTGCGTCATCGTTTAAATTCATAAGTTTGGAATGCCAAATTTTGAACGGATTAAGAGTATGAGAGGCATACAAGTGTTTTCAATAATACACTACTGGACTTGGATTGTTCATAGATGTCTACGTATTTTACCAGGGAAATCAAGTCATATGTAGTTCATTATTGTGAAAGTGGAGAAGAGTGTGAGCATATTTAGTGTAGAGTGTATAGATTCTCCTTTGATTGTGAAAATCCTTCCTTTTCTATAAGGAGCTCGAGACTTAGCATAAAGTACAAGTGTCAAGTGTAGTATGTGTGTTGACAAGTGGAGGGATGTGGAATGTGTTAGAGTTGGTCGTGCCATGTGCCAGAACAGTAGTGACACGTGACAGAGGTCTGGTGCCAAGTGGTAGAGTAATGTTTAAGTTAAGATCTAGTATAACTAGATGAATTATATTATGGGTCCTATATCGAATCCTCGTACCCGTATTTCCGATGAGGAATATACTGACATTACATATATTTTCTCCTACTCCCTCCTCTAAAGGAAATAAATGAATAAAATATAATTTTTACATTCATATTGTACATAAGATAGTATGCAAAATAATATGGACCATCGTTCAATTCACAACCTCTTTGACTTGGTTATGAGTTTTATTCCTATTTTTCTTCCTAGTTTGGTGCTAATATCACAAAAAAAATGTAGTTTTGCGGGCTATATATTTCCGATGTGATGTTGGACTACGTCGTGGCAGTATATGTACATTGAAATTCAAGAAGAATTGGGCCTTTTCTTTTTCATTTTCAGGATAGAATAGGGCCCAAGAGGGACCTTACTACACGGGCTGACGGGCTCCAAGTATGCATAAGTTTACATCACAATATTGAGTTATTGACACGAATTGACCCTATTGTTGGACCAATTTATCTGATGAAGAGTTAGGTGATTTTGAAACAAATGAAAGATATATAGAATTTAGCCTCTGAATTTATTTAGATTTAGTATGATAATTTTGAACATATGCTTCTATGGTAAGTATCAAATTTCATCCATATTATAGTAAAAACCTTATAAAGCACAAGATTATATGAAATTCAAAGTTTGATTTTCTTAATGCAATTCAAAATTAGATTTAATTTCTGTAGATTCGTGGAAAAATATTCCGATTTCTCGTAATGCTCCTTTAGCTGGCATCGAATTTCAAAGTCAGCACTAACATAGTATTATAATTCATAACCATAACCAAGATTTATAAACGTGTCTTTTTTTAAGAGTACTAAAACTTTTTCTTTTTTTGACTTTGTCGAAACGATGTCATTACAATAGTCAGTAACATATCCAAAGCTCTCAAGAAATTCCAAATATTGATGTAATATTTGGCTTCTTATACCGAATCGATGACTATGTGCTTGAGTATCTCTAGTACTTCTTTTCCCCAACTTAATTTGCTAGGCATTTTCAATTTGGGACTACCACAATTATTGACGTGACGTATAGCAACTATTTCCTTAGTTGGTTACACTACAATCTACATAATACAACTTTGTGTGATTTTGACATGTCAATTGTCCAATTAATTATGATTCTGAGATTCCGATGTTTCACTATATGCACTTGGAATCTTCCTTATTCCGTGGAGCACTTTGCCTTTCTATTACCTCGATAGTTAGTCCCACTTCATCTCCAGGACCACTATCTCCATTATACATTTACAATCCATTGGCCTGTTAAATTTTTGTGGTACCGAATCGCTTTCTCAAATAAAGCTGGAAGCAAAACTTTTCATATTTTCTCAAGATATACCTATCATTAAAGGTTTACGATCACCTCCCCTATATTTCATAGTCGATGCACATTAAGTCTAACCTATTTTTTGACCATCCACCATAAAGTTTATTTTCCTTTGGATATTAAACGTACACATGAGAATTCGTATTGATTTAACCATAATTTCAATTAAAGGGTTTTTTTTCTTCTTCGATTTCAAATAAGTTTCAAAAAATAAGTTTGAAAATGAAGAATAATAAAATTAGGAAATACTAAATAAAATTTGAAGAGTAAAACGACTCTTGATTGAAATTAAGTTTAAATTGAGATAAATCCCCATATTTATGCTTAATACTTTAGCATAACAAATATTTCAGCAAAAATATTTATTAAGTAATAGAGCAGATTGTGAGTATTTAAATGATAGATGAGGCTTGCAAAATGTAGTTCATAACGAGGAGTTTGACGCTTTTTTACTTAGTCTACAATTAAAATGTTTGACGCTTTTTAACTTAGTCTACAGCGGTATTTGCAAAAAAGTTAAAAAAGAGACATTCGATGTAATTAGACGAAATTTAATAATATATAACTTAGGTTTTAATATAAGCTCTGTTCAAATGTTTCTGCTCTCTGGGGTGCTACATATGAATTAGAGAAGTGATACAATTTAAAGGCTGTGGGAGATCAAATAATTAAATAGTTGAGAATCTTAAAATAGCATTATCATCTTGTAAATTATGCAGCACTGAATTTGAAGCTAGATCAAGTTCTTTATTTGATATATCCAGCTATGTGTAATGGATAGCACAAGCACAGACATGTCACATGTTTGCAATCAAAATGACTGCAATTCCATTACCTTATACACATCTAATATGTACAATAGTACTATTTCTTTTCTTTCCTTTGCAACCTATGCACAATTGCACTAATCTTAATCTTTTCAAATACTTGTCCACCCAACTTCCACTTTGTACACTAACATTGAAACTTCCCTTTTTCAAATTGCAAATAAATCTGTGTCAACTTGTTGGTGATGTTAATCTCCTCAATAACTCCTTCCTGTTCATAAGAAGAGAATAAAAATAAGCATTTTTGTGAAACTTCATTAAATCAACATATATGGATGTTTAAGTTGTTTGAATTACCTCATAAGTTGTCTATCAAGTGATGATGCAGACAATAGACCTTTATTTTCTTCTGCCCTTCTTAAAAGATACGGTATAATCTGATCAACGGGTCCGAATGGTGAATACTTGCTAACTCTAAAACCCGCGTTTCTCAAACCAAACGACATTGCTTCCGCCATCCCATAGAGTTGGGCGAATTGGAGTTTCTCGCTATCCTTTTCGATCCCCAGATCGCTTGCTTTAGTAGCCGCTAATATTCCTACATAACATCACCAACTTGTCAAAATACTTCTAGAAGTAAAATTCCGTTGATATGCAATGTAACGTTACATAACAAGTTTGATCAGGTCTATAAACATTTTGACTATAATTTTGCCACATCATAAAAAAAATCTGACGTATTGAATAACATGAATTATGACCATATAGACTAGCATATAGGTAAAAAAAATAAAAGCTCGTAACATCTTTACCTGATTCAAGATTGTGGGTCGCAAGAACCACCGACCCCTGTCCATTGGCAATTTGCTCGAGCATAAATTCAGCACACTCGTTGTAACAATCGTGAGTGTCGTTGATACTTTCGTGAATCGGGGACCTAACCCCCAATGAAGAAGCCAATCGTGTCTCACTCGACATGTACGCACCTCTAACCAACTTAAACCCCACGGGCAATCCCATTTTGTCCGCGGCCTTTTTGGCTATTACCAATCTCTCTTTCGCGTCTTTCAAATAAGCCTGAATCGTGTTGAAAAGCAGAGGACCGTCGTCTTTGTGGTACTTTATCGCAGCAGAGTACGTAAAATAGTCGATCGCAGGCTGAATCGCTGTATCCTCCGCATCGATAAGTAGAGGGACGTCGGCTTCTAAGCTTTTCTTACAAATCTTTTCTAGTCTTCCGTAAGCTAATTGGAGATTTTGCTCTTCTTCAGGGGTTAAAGGCTCTGGTCGTTTTGTGGTGTGATATAAAGGGCTCGAATCGGAGAATATTGGAAGAGCTTTGTGCTTCCATGGGAGATGCAATGACTTGTCCTTGAACTCCCATCTCAACAAATCGCTCACTCTGTTAAGCAAACTAACAGGACAAATCGCCGTGATCTTTACCACCACAAAGCTAACCTATACATCAAAAAATTTAAACAATTAAAACGAAGTTCATAGATCAAGATTTGCTTAATCAAGAAAAAGTTGTCATCAAATCAATGAATTTCTACCAAAACTTTGAATGGCTACTCTGATTTAGACTTTTAGTGCAAATCACATTTCACAACTACACAATCTTATATGTCATCAAAAAAAAAAAAAAACAATCTTATATTCCTAAATTCATGAATTAAAAGTATAAAAATGTTAAAACATTTAATTTACGTACTAAACAAAAGTAATAAACATTTGCAAGTCATTGTAATAACAATAATCATATTTTATAGTACTTGAAAAAAACATATCATTTCTTTCAAAAAAATTCTAAAATCCCTAATATTTAACTAGCCGAAACATATATTACCAAGAAACTTTAGTCCATGTCCAAAATTCAAGCAGGCTAGAATTTTTGTTTCCTCATTTTACAAGAAAAGAAGAAAGCAATTTAATACGGCGGTCACACCAAGTTTGCATGACGTGGTTTATCTACTAACGTTATTTGCAGGCTATTACTTCTAGCCTGTTTAAAGTTAGTCCGGCTGACGTTATTAGCAGGCTACTGCTTCTACCCTAAGATTTACCCCGATTCGCACCTAAAGAGTAGTGGCTGCAGATTCACGCGACATAACCAAAACAAAGCAAGAAAAAAAAAACTTACAGGGGAAGTAGGTTGCGACGACATAGCCGATTCAATAGTCCGAACAAACACATCCAAATTCCGATCACACGACAAGTTATCATCGGCATGCTCCAACCCATAATCAAGCATAGTCCTAAGCCCCGCGTCCCAAAGGCCCGCCACGGTCCTCCCCGCCTCCTCCAAATCCTTTCCCGCGCAAAAATGATCGTAAAAAGTCCTCTCGATCGCCTTCAGAACCACCCCCCTCAACGGCCGGACCTCCATCAGCCTCGAATTCAAAACCCACGTGCCCAAATCCACGACGGGGCCCACCGCCGTCGCGTGCAGCGTGGCGGACGATTTGATCAGCTTCGGCGTCGAAATGGACGAATAGAGCTTCTTGGGATCCTCGAAATCCAAGAGGCTGTCGGATTTTGATGCCGAGGTGGTCGTTCTTTTGACGAGGTTGAGGTTGTTGTTGTTGTCGGGTACGGCGGCGGCGGTGGAGTAGAGGCGGCGGAGGAGATTCCGGCGGATGCTTCGGGTGGTGGCCATGATCATGTGTGTGTGTTTTTGTTGTTGTTGTTATTTTTGGTTTTGCTAAGTTTTTGGTGATTTTGTGTGCTAAGTTTTTGGAGAATATATTGAGTGATAAATGATGACAGCCTACCGTTTTTATTGGTAAAATGAAAAGATTTACTTGCCGCCTACTTGTCTGATTATTACAGCTGTGGATTTGTTGTTTTAATTGTAATAATTACTAATAAGAGAGGCGTTTGGAATTTTTTTTTTTTATAGGAAGTGATGTGTGAGAGAATCGAATGTTTTGGAAAGTGTATAATGTTATTTATTGTTGTTATTTATTAAAAAATTAACTACGCATTTTCTTCTCGTCGGTGGGATTAGATTATTATTGTAGGGATAGAGTTTGTGTCACGTGCAAAATACGTGTTAATGGAAAAAACTTTAAAAAAAGAAATTATTAAATTTTTGGTGGAAGGTGTGATTAGGTAAAAAGTTAATGGAATCTCTAATTTTTCAATGGCCAATTATGAAACGGACTTATTTTTTGGAGTAAAAGATTCAGATTCAATAAATTACGACGTTCATTATCATTTATCACGTGATAAAATAACTTGAGATATTATTCATAATAATCGTTGGCTATTTTTAGTATGAGATCAATGAAACATTAAATTGATATTTTGTGATTTGATAAAAAGATTTTCGGATAATTGAAAGTGGTAGACCAGTCGTGTATATGATTCACATAGCTACAAATACCTTAAACAAGAGAAATGCCTAAATAAGTAAATACAAAGGTAAATTGCAGCTATTTTTGAGGAAAAGCAAAGGTTATTTGTTATTGTTAGATTCTTTATTACTGGTGGAATTTTGTTCATACGTATTGTTGAGATCCTTTATGTTTGTGGGGTTATCTTTGGCGAAATGAGATAATATTAATTATGCACCGTCAGCGCTGATGCTGTACTCAATAGTCACACGCTATTGAAGTCATGCACTTCACAAGTCCCACTTGTTTTGTGGCATTGATTAAAGAAAAAAAATGTTGAAGACAAGTAACACTTAAAGTGCCAAAACCTAACGCCTAATACTTGTAAGGTAGAGTTGTGTATACCCAATCTATACTTTATAGAGAATACAAAAAGCATATGAAATGTTCACACATTTTTAACAACAAATTGTAGAAATATATATTTATTACTGGAGATATTTTTCTCTAATGATATATCAAATTTACACATATGACACCGAACTATCTCCACTAATATGAACTTGTCATGTTTCTTTCAAACCGACCAGCCAAAAAGATAAGTGAGATGTTCGAATCGAAGGGTCGACGTAGTCGAATTAATAAGAAGTGCCACGGATCATCCATATAGTCTAGCCAAAACGACACTAAGAAATGTTTGGACTAATGGGTCTGTCTCATCCATATCCTTAAACACTAGGTAGAGCATTTATCTAATCAAGAACATATCAATGGATTGTTTGTACACCAAACGTTTGAAACTTGGTGTTGATCTCTTAAGATCCCCAACTATCACTGTGGGTTGGTATTCTTGAATTCATCATCGATCCAGGAAAATGTACATCCAGCTGTTTTTGCCAATCAATTCGATTTGCTCGATTCAAGTAGGATTCTGGTCAAATTTTGACTTGAGGAAGCCTATTTATACCTCTTCCACAGTGAAAAAAATCGCGATTTTTATCTACTCAATCAACATTTCTCTTAAATACTGACTTTAGTATTAAAGGGATTTCATTTGATTACTCTCAATAGGCTAACGAGTTGCTTCAGTAATTCGAGTGCATATATGTTCTAGAATAAGCTAGGACTAGTTCGTAAAATGTTTATGTTGAAAGAGAACCTGATTTGACATGGAATACGGTCGTACAAAGATGCTCGCATCATTCTCAATGATGAATAGTAAAAGATATATCCATGGAGTAAAATGGTAATTCGTCTTTATTTTATTATTACTTATAGTGTCGCACGATTAAAAACAGACGAGGTTAATTTTGTTGGCTATTTATAGTGAAGAATTATCATCCAATACAAAAGGTAAGTGAACAAATTTAAGTACAGTGGTAGAGACCATTCACTTGCCCGGATTTTTGCACAGCTACAAACTCAGTAAAACATGTGAATGCGCAGATTCTAAGGTATCTAATTTGCAGCTGTTTTTTATGGAAAAAAAGGAACGTACTATAGTCTTTTATTGTTTTTGGAGATATCTTCAACAAGTAGTGCTATAGATAATAATATGCACCGTCAGCGCTGATGTAGTACGTAATACGTACTCAAGAATCTTCACGCAATTAATTGAAGCTATGTGTGTAATATATTCACCAAATTCCCACTTGTTTTGTGGCGTTGATTAAAGAGAAAAAAATGTTGAAGACCAGTGAGACAGACAATGCTAAAGCAACGCCTAATACAGTCACACTTGCGTGGACGGCAAGGTCTAGGACCGTTGACCATTAATTATTTTGTAGCATTCTTTTTTATTTTTTATGATCTTATATTACAGCATTTGAAAAGGTATAAAATATTTAATAAATGATATAAATGTGACCGTAAATTTAAATAAATCTACTTGATTGAGACTTTGAGAGTATTTTATCGCTGACCGTTCGACAGTGCATATTTATCTAAGAAGAGTTCGTGGATACTATTTTCAATTTTTATAGTGGTTTACCTCAGAATATCAAAGGAAATGAGATAATATTTCAATTAGACAAATAAAATGTGTACCAATTTCGTAAAAAACGAGCTAATATGCTAGTAAATGTACCTTCTGTTGTCCTGGAAACTATTCAAAATATTTAAAAACCAAGTCTCTTGTGTTTGCGATCACAAGTTTAAATTTTTAGATAACACGATCATCTCATACATGTATCAATATTTTAGCAGATTTTTATTTTACAATTCCTAATGAAAAAATAGTTTTCGCATAGGCATCAATTAAAAGCGTCAATAATATTAATTTATTTATCTAACTATTTATTTACTTACTTGCTGGTTTCTGAATTAATTACTAACCACGTAAAGATTTGTGCACGTGAGCAAGATGTAATTTATTAATCAATAAATATTTCATTGCAAGTGAATATGAACAGAAGTTGCTTCCACTTAAATTTGATAAGGTAGTCGAAAACAATATTATAGTTATTGAGGTAAAATCACAAGCCTCAATGGATAGTATAATAGATATTGGATCTGTTAATAACAAACTGGCCTGTTACGCTTATTGGCCCAATGGGCTATGAGAGATTAAGAAGTAGAGAATAATATTTTTAATATTTTCTGCAAGTATTTGGATTTTTGAGAGACTACTATTTGAAGTTGAGAGGCAATTTTGGCCCAACTCTGCTTAGTCTTTGTGAAAAAAGCATCAACCACAGACTTGTGATGTAGAAGTTGCATTTGAATTTAATTAGGAGTCATACATAAGATTTATCTTCATTTGAATTTTAAAATATAATGCTAATTTTATAGTAACTTTGTCTACTCTAATTATATGGTGTGCATAAATTTATGACATTTGCACCTTATAATTATTATGATTATATAATTCATGACGTATCATATTTCTATATTTTTTGAAAAATTTGTGTCTCCATATCCGTATCGTACCGTACTCGTGTCCTCGTACCTGTATCCGTGCAACATAGTGAAGCACAATTTTGAATACTAAATAAGAATAAAATAGAGAATGTTTTAAAATCGTAAGAATATCTTATTTTCATAAACTCAAATTAATATTTCATAAACTTTTTTTGTTTCAATGAAAAAAAATTAATTTTTGAAATTAACAATCACATGGTACAAAGTGCAAAAAAGTATCTTTTTGGGGGGTGCAAAGTGCCAAAAGACAATATTTTGGAGGGGCAAATTAAACTCTCTATCCTTTACATAAATTAGAGATTTGGACTGAATGTGAGGACAAGTTTCAAAAATTGGGACTACCTTTAATTATATTACTCGTAGAATGACTAATTTCAAAAATAGGACTACTTTTGGTTTGAGTAATTCTACATGACTAAATGTGATGACAGAGTAAATCTATGGAACCGAGAGTGAAATTGTACATTTTGAAAAGTAAATTATTCTGATAATTTTTATGTCCCGTAAGATGCCTGATGAAAGTTGTTTTAATTTTAAATAACAAAGTAACAAAATGTATGTGCACAAATATAAATCTATTTTGTGTGTGTAAACGTAGGACATGATCCTGGTTCTCGTTAAAGTGTTCTGAAGAAATAAAAATTTGAGACATTAGTTTATAAACGATCTGGCCAAAGGAATATGTATATAAATCAAAAACTAATATGCAACGTCCTTTGATCGGTTATGTCTTAATAAGGGAAAGTAAAAGTTTCACGAAGTTGTGCAATATTATTTATAATTATGGTGTCAATTCAGGCATTTCATCAAATTATGACAAAGCCTTCTCACACTCAAATTATGTCACGTTGCAAATATTGTTTGCTATAACGGTACTGGTGGAAAACTGGATAACTAGCTAGAATGAGCAAAATAACAATTCCAATGTAGAACAAATAGAATTCATGACAAATATAGCTATTAATTATATATATTTAAATAACTTTTAGATGTAAGATATTTCAAATTGTAACATCTGTGTTTATGTCAACTTCTTTTCCAGATCAATTTAGCCAGTGCTAGTTAAAAGAGATGCATGTTTCCAACCGACAGAATATGGCATGACCTACTCATATACATTTCACTTAATCGTGGCTACAATGAACATAAAATCGAGAGTCACATTTAAGCAATTATTCAGTTCATTTTAGAATTGATTTACATATGTCAATGCTTAGCCAGCCTGATTTGTTTTCATAAACTATTGCTAGACATTCTACAATTATAGCACCTCATCACTATATAAGGGCTGCTCCACATCCCTAAACCATGCAACAAACAAACATTATTTCTTCTTTCCAAACACAATATAAGGTTTGGACTTAGCCGGAAAATGGGAACCTTGGAGAGTTTTCGCCTAACGGGCCACCTTGCGTATGTGGTCGCGTTTTTCTTTTTAGCCACTAGGACGTTGGCAGATAAATCTTACTCCCACGATAATAATCCCCAAAGAACTCTTGCATTGTCTAAATCTTCGGAGAACAAGCCGTATTATTACAATTCGCCACCACCACCTTCGCCATCTTCTCCTTCCTACAATTACAAATCTCCACCACCACCGTCCCCATCACCACAACCTTCTTATTATTATAAGTCGCCTCCACCCCCATCTCGATCTCCACCTCCATCTTACTATTACACATCGCCTCCTCCTCCATCATCGTCGCCTCCACCATCATACTACTATAATTCACCATCACCATCACCACCATCTCCATCACCACCTCCTCCTTATATATATAAATCACCTCCTCCTCCATCACAATCACCTCCACCGCCATATTATTATAGTTCGCCACCACCACCATCTCAATCGCCACCTCCTCCTTATATTTACAAATCTCCTCCACCACCACTGTCTTCTTCTCCCCCTCCTCCATACTACTACAATTCACCACCACCGCCATCATCTCCATCACCACCTCCTTATATTCACAAATCTCCTCCACCACCGTCTTCTTCTGCCCCTCCTCCGTACTACTACAATTCACCACCTCCTTATTTCTATAAGTCTCCTCCACCACCGTCTCCTTCTCCTCCTCCTGCATACCAATATAATTCACCACCACCACCATCTCCATCACCACCTCCTCCTTTTATTTACAAATCTCCTCCACCACCTTCTTCTTCTCCCCCTCCTCCATACTACTACAAGTCACCCCCTCCTCCATCACCATCCCCACCACCTCCATATGTATATAAGTCTCCTCCACCACCATCACCATCTCTACCTCCTCATTATTACAAATCCCCCCTTCCACCATCACTATCTCCACCTCCTCATTATTACAAATCCCCTTCTCCACCATCTAGGTCAGCACCACCTCCGTACTATTACAAGTCTCCTCCACCTCCATCAAAGTCTCCCCCACCTACTTACCACTACGAATCACCTTCTTCACCATCTAAGTCACCACCACCTCCGCATTATTATTATAAATCTCCTCCACCTCCATCTAAGTCTTCACCTCCTCCATATTCTCATACGTCTCCATCTCCACCTCCTCCAATGGCATACCACTATAAGTCACCTCCACCTCCATCTCACAAATATTAAGATCCAATACCGCTGTTTGCATTGAGCTTGGAAGGACTATAAATTTTCATGTGTCATTTTTATTATTTAATTTTTGTTTTTATGTTATACTTGCGAATCAGTAAGCATTCATTTGTAATACTGCTTTCATATCATTCAAGAATTGTTTGAATTGTCTATTATACATATACCACACGCAGGATGAAGTGACTTTATTCTAACTCACTTAATTTTACACTAGACTTCGTCAAATACTATATGTATATATATATATATATATATATATATATATCCATCATGAGTGATCAGCTTCGTCAATCAATCTATTTCTGAACTGTAAATACAACAATGCAGGAGAGTGCAACATATATAATTTCCTTGATTTAAGCTAGAGTGTCCTCTTGTGGCACTCAAACATACATATCAAAATGCATCTGAAGTCTGTGTAAGTCAAATTAAAGTTAATACGCTAAAACACCACACTCCACCATGCATAATCTCCAAGAAATCATGTAGAGCAAGTAATATATTGGCTTAAACGTTATTGTTCTAAATTAAAATTTCCACAATTCTATAATATGAGAATGTGATCATAGTTCTCGATATAAAATTTGGCACGAAATCTAGAGATCCACAGTACTAAGGTGGTGTGTGCAAACTCTTCTAAAAAAGTAGAAGCTCATCATTTAAGCTAAAACTGTAAACTATGTTTATGTTATAAGTTGAGCGGTGTTTTTAGAAAAATCTAAAAGCTATCCATAAGTTGAAGGTGTTTGAAAAAAAAAATCTAGAAGCTTACAACAAATTGTTAAATTATATTTTAATTTATTAAAAATAACCACCGTTAAAGAATAGGAAATGATAACTAGTAGATTATGGGTATTTTCTGTAAATAAAATTAATAAAGTAAGTTCAAGAGGCAAACATGCCCCTTAATATTCTCCATTGTCCATTCATTTGGCAAAATAGTTCTATTGTTTTTACACCAATTGTGCCCCTTCATCTCCCACAATAATCAGATTATGAATATGAAATAACCACTATTATGGTAGGTGGTTGGCTATATATACAGGTCCCCATTTGCACAAGAAAGTATATATAACACATACACCATCTTGTGAGATTTCTTAGAGCAATTGAATTTTGAAAGACACTATCACTTTTTTTAACGCTTCAATCTTAGATTTTGTCAATGGCATGAGTATCAAAGTACTTTTTTTTTGTATTTCTTAAGCATTTTGTTATTTTATAGCTTAAGATATATTTAGTCTAACATTTTCAGATTAAAAAAGTTTATTGTAAAATTTTAGTTTGTCAAACAAACACCCTAAAAGTGCTTAAATGAGATGAAAAAAAAATTCTAGACTTTTTAAAAAGTTTGCAAAAGCCATCAAACTTGATTTCACTAAGCTTGGCTTCTCTAAACTTCATCATGCATAAAACAAAGGCCAATTAATGCTCAATCTTGCAAGAATACAGTGATGTCCGCAAGATCAGCGTCCCTTGGGTGGTGTCGTCCTAAACTTGGGTGGATTAAAGTTAACACTGACGCAGCTTTCAAAGACTTCCAAGCTGGCTCTAGCATGATTTGGAGAAATGCAAATGGCTCCATTGTGTTTGCTGCTACGAAAACTTTTTCTTATTTGGATCCGATTATGGCCGAAGCAAAAGCTCTCCTTGAAGCAGTTGTGGTAGCAGATAACTTCAAAAAGCAGCAAATCATTTTTGAATCGGATTGCCAAGACTTGATCATCTTCATCAACAACCCAAGTCATTGTATTAGTTGGAGTTCGAAAAGTTACGTTAGTGAGATTAGGCGTTTTTGGGCATGTTGGCCCAAGTGGAAATTTAGATTTAGTTGTCGTGTGAACAATGTTGCGGCGCATAATCTTGCCGCTTGGGGTGTTACTCACAAGTGGGTGGGAAAAGTCCCTTTTTTGCTTTTGCCCACTAATATATTTTGTGATGGGGGATTCCCGATTACGGATCCCCTCTTTTGACTTCTTTCATGATAAATGAAAGCTTTATTTTCTCAAAAAAAAAATTGCAAACATGTATAGTATAAGCTTAGCTTAATTATAAATGCATGTATACCCCTAGCTAAAATATGACAAATACATGTTTAAACTTCGTGTTGTTGAGTAATTTGTTACAAACTTGAATCTAAAGTTAGTACTGTTCAAGCGAGAAATTAAAAAGTTTAAGCAATTTCAAGCTCACATAAGCAAGTGTGGTCCCAAATTTTGATATTTAATTTTTCAAAATCTAGGGGAAGTTCTATAATTACAACAAATTCGTTATTTTCCCTATTAATTATTGAAGAAAGCATTCGTCTCCCAAGTTAATATAAAAAGGTTTTACTTATATATCGATGCAATGGGAAGGATATGACTCGTAAATTCCTAACAGGCTAGCATGCTCTGCAAATTCTATAAGGAATTGATCAGTTTCGGAGTAATTAATAGAGAGAAAAGGGTTTGTAACTTATAAGTTATATCCTATGTTATTGGGAATTGTGATGTCAATTCAGGCATTTCACCAAATTATAAGAAAACATTCTTCGAGGCTAAGAATACCATATCTTGTATATTAAAAACATTAGTAAATATCATGTCTCGTTGTTGCTTGCTATAACGGACTGTATGGCAAAGCGAATAAATAAAATGAGCGAAATAACAATTCCTAAGTAGAAAATATCAATAGTTTATAGATATATACTATTTCAAATAGTAAAATTTGTGTTTATGTCAATTCCTTTTCTGAATAAGTTTTAGCGAGTGCTTTGACAATGAAAAGAAATACTAGTCACACGAGATTCGTGTTTCAACCCGACATAATATGGCATTACCTACTCCCGAATATTTCATTTTAATTGTTACTACAATGAACATAAATCTTGAGTCACATTTCAGTCTTCATTCAGTTCATGGAGAATTGACTTACCTATGCCAATGCTTAGGCAACCTGCTTTTATTTTCCTAAAAAATATCACAACTTTGCTTAAACTATTAGAGGACTTTCAACATTGATTGCACCCCATCACTATATAACGGCTGCTCCACCTCCCTAAACCATGCAAGTAACAAACATTACTTCTTCTTTCCAAGCACAAAACAAGGTTTGGACTTAGCCAGAAAATGGCAACCTCAACGAGGTTGCGTTTATGGGGCTACATTGCGTATGTAGTCGCATTTTTCTTATTAGCCACTAGGACACTGGCTGATAAATCATATATCCACAATAACAATCCCCCAAAAATTCCTGTATTATCTAAATTTTTGGAGAACAAGCCGTATTATTACAATTCACCTCCTCCTTCTTATTATTACAAATCTCACCCACCACCTTCTCCCTCACCACCACCTCTTCATTATTATCAATCGCCCTCACCCCCATCTCGATCTCCACCCCCTTACTATTGTACATCACCTTCACCTCCATCACCATTGTCTCCGCCCCCATATCACTTTAATTCACCACCACTACAATCACCACCTCCTCTTTATATTTACAAATCTCCACCACCATCGTCTCCTTCCCCCCTTTCTCCATTCTACTATAATTCACCACCTCCACCATCACCCTTACCGCCTCCTCCATATATTTACATACCCCCTTCACCACCATCTCCATCACCACCTCCTCCTTATATTTACAAAACACCTGCTCCTCCATCACCTTCGCCTCCACCACCTTATTACTACAACTCACCTCCACCACCATCTCCATCTCCACCCCCTCCTTACATTTACAATTCTCCTCCACCACCATCACCTTCACCTCCGCCACCATACTACCACAATTCACCACCTTCACCATCACCATCTCCACCTCTTCCTTATATTTACAATTCTCCTCCACCACCGTCTCATTCTGCCTCCCCTTCATGCTACTACAGTTCACCACCACCACCATTTACATCACCACCTCCTCCTTATATTTACAAATCACCTAATCCTCCATCACCTTTGCATCCGCCACCGTATTACTATAACTCACCTCCACCACCATCTACATCTCCACCTCCTCCTTATATTGACAATTCTCTTCCACCACCATCTCCTTCTCCCCTTCCTCCATCACCTTCGCCTCCGCCACCATACTACCACAATTCACCACCTCTACCATCACCATCTCCACATCCTCCTCCTCCATCACCTTCGCCTCCGCCACCATATTGCTATAACTCACCTCCACGACCATCTCCAGCTCCCCCTTATATTTACAATTCTCCTCCACCACCTTCTCATTCTGCCTCTCCTTCATGCTACTACAATACACCACCACCACCACCACCATTTCCATCACCACATCCTCCTTATATTTATAAATCACCTCATCCTCCATCACCTTTGCCTCCGCCACCGTATTACTATAACTCACCTCCACCACCGTCTCCATCTCCACCCTCTCCTTATATTTACAATTCTCCTCCACTACCATCTCCTTCTCCCCTTCCTCCATCACCTTCACCTCTGCCACCATACTACCACAATTCACCACCTCCACCATCAACATCTCCACATCCTCCTCCTCCATCACCTTCGCCTCCGCCTCCGCCACCATATTACTATAACTCACATCCACCACCTTCTCATTCTGCCTCTCCTTCATGCTACTACAATTCACCACCACCAACATTTCCATCGTCACCTCCTCTTTATATTTACAAATTACCTCTTCCTCCATCACCTTCGCCTCCACCACCATATTACTATAACTTACCTCCACCACCATCTTCATCTCCACCTCCTCCTTATATTTACAATTCTCCTCCACCACAATCTTCTTCTCCTCCTCCTCCATCACATTTGCCTCTGCCACCATATTACTATAACTCACCTCCACCACCATCTCCATCACCTCCTCCTCCATCACCTTCGCCTCCGCCAACATATTATTATATATCACCTCCACCTCCACCACCATCTCCTTCACCCCCTCATCCATACTACTACAGTTCACCACCACCACCACCTCCTCCTTATATTTACAAATCACCTCATTCTCCATCACCACCGTCACATTCTTCTCCTCCTCCTTACTACTACGATTCACCACCTCCCCCATCACCATCACCATCACAACAACCACCACCTCCTTATATTTACAAATCTCCTCCACCACCATCTAAGTCCTCACCCCTTCCATGTTCTTATAAGTCTCCGCCCCCTTCATCTCCACCTCCTCAAATGACATATTAATATAAGTCAACCCCACTCCCATCTCACAAATATTAAGATGCGATACCGTGCTCGCATTCATCTTTGAAGGACTATGAGTTTTCAAGTGTTAATTTGATTATGCAATTTTAATTTAATTTTTTACTTGTGAATCAATGAATATTACGAGGTCTCATCAAGATCGTGTGAATGTAACTCTAAAGCATTCTTTTGTATATATAATACCGCTTTCTTGTCAATCAAGAATTTTTTCAATTCGCTCTATTAGAATTTGGTCACTGCTCACACACAAGATTAAATGGTTACCCCTAACCTATTTAGTTTTACACGAGACTGATACACATGTGAATTAGTTCGGCAAACACTATAAATATGTATCTCAATATTACCTTAATAACGTATAGAAATTTGCTTTATGCATGAACACGAGCGTATCTATGTGAGGGCTTGGGGGAGCTATAGCCCCCCAAGCTTTCTCCCTAATTATTTATAGTATATGATTTTAATGTACCAATAAAAGAAAATATGCAGAGTATTTGTTTTTAATAAACATCTCTTAAGCTTTTTGGGATAATTTGTCATTATAGTTTATAATTTTTTGTTAGAAACTTAAGATTACTAATACTAAATCTAGCTTATACAATTATATATTAAACAAAAAAGAAATTATGACTCTATCCAACTTATTTTTTCTCCTTAAATAACCCAATTTGTAATTAATTTATTAACTTTTGCATTATGAAACTCATCTTTAATTTTGATTTCAATATACTTCAGCACCCTTATACTAAATTTCTGGATACGCCCCTGTGCATGAGATTCTAATTTAAAATGATGGATATAGATATACTTAAGTACATAATATATAGTAGTTAAATTCTACGATGAACAATGAGACTATTTCTGGACTATACATACAATAAGCAGTAGAGTGAAACATATATAACAATTCTTTGATTTGAGCTAGAATGTCCTAATAATTAAAGAGGTAGATCGATCTACTACTGCATGCGAGTTCACGCCATTTGCTTAGCATGTATGAAAGATCAAACTGTAAGCATTTTAAAATATGATACTGGAAGCATTTTAAAATATGATACTGGTATCTTCCACAGTTCTTAAATTAAGGTAGTGATGTTGCACTTTATTGTTAAACTTTTTATACCTGCAAAACAAAGTAAAAACGGATTTAGTTAAATTGGCGTGACGATTTTTCTTTTTCATTGTATCTGCAAAAATAGCTTTTTATGCACATCATCGATTTAAATATTTTTTGCTCCTGAGGATTAGTGTGGGCGGTTGTATTAATCACTTTATTCTATAATTAAGATCTTGAACAATGATCCTATAATATCATTAATCACTTCTCTCTTTGAGCAGTTTATATATCAAAATTTACTCTACAACGCATATAAACAAAACCTAGATTTATCTATTACACTAAATAAATCAATTCTTTTAAATTTGAAAATAATATACGAGGAGTTGTTAAATAATATTACAACTAAAAAATTTTCGTGCTATTAAAACTTTTTCTTAAAAGTTTTCAAAACTTGTCAAAAAATCACAAAATATTTTTCTAACGTTTGCTAAATCAAAACATATGTCTTACTATGATAACAACATCAGCAAATCCCATTCAACCACGTGTTCTAAATGACGTTCCTGAGCCGACCAACACCTGATATTCCAAAATCCTGTCCGCGCTACACTCCAAACTCTTTTGCATCAAAACACAAGACACAAAAATGAGCAACTCGTCTCTTCAAACAAACCTCTACTGACAATCACAATAGTTTCGAGTTAAAAAAAAAATCTCTAAATATAATCCGAACCCATTTGCAATTCACTGCTAACAATGGCGGGCGAGGCTCAAAACCCAGTTCCGACAATCAATTTGCGAGATTTTCCAGCACAGTCGAAGGAGCTGATCAAGGCCTGCGAAGAATTGGGGTGTTTTCGGATTGTGAATTTCGAACATATTTTGTCCAAAACACTGATGTTAGAAATGAAGAAAGTGGTGAGATCGCTGCTGGATTTGCCGGCGGAGGTGAAGAGGAGGAACGTGAGTGTGATTGCTGGGAGTGGGTACATGGCGCCTTCTCAGATCAATCCTCTGTACGAGGCTTTGGGGCTTTACGATATGTCGTGTCCGGAAGATGTTGATGCGTTTTGTTCGAATTTGGAGGCGACTAGTGAACAGAGGTTGGTTCATTGTTATCGTTGATTGGGATTTTGTTTTGCGTGTTTTGGGAATTTGTAGATTGCATTTGTTGTGTTTTAATGTTATGTTTGTTTGAGTAATTTGGTGGGATTTGTCTTGATAAATTTTAACAACTGAAAAGGGTGAAATTGGTATTGATCTAAGTTAAGAAGCTTGTTGATGGCTTGACTTGAAGGCCGTATGAAACGGAGAAGACTTTGTTAGTCGTCTTGCGTGTGAGTTGGTAGTAACTTAGGATGGAGGTGAATCACGGAATCATCTTCGTTATAGGTGGTCATGGGAATCGAATACTATGAAAAAAAGTTCATTTATGTCCCCATAGGCCCATAAGGAGCCTATTATTAAGTGGAGATGGTAAGAATCCTCGAGCTACATTTGACAATTACACGCACACGAATATAGAGGAAGCTCTGATATCTTTCTTATGTAGGTTGAGTTTTTAGTGAATACTTGGGAGGCAGAATTTTCTCTTGAAGAGGTTGTTTTCATATGCTTATGTAAAATATTGAGCTTCAGATTTATGCTCTTTTGCGTTTCCCTTTAACCCGGTGCCTAGGTTTTGGTATATTAATAATTAAAAATAACAAAACATTAAATATATTTCTGTAATTGTCAAAAAAGGTAAAATAGTAATAACATGGTGTGAAGATAAAATAATAATTCGGTGTCTGCTGCTCGGCCTAAATTCAATGATCGACGCTGCCTTTTCGGCTGAGTAGCTCATTGGCACTGCAAATCCACGAGAATTAGAAAGAGAGACGAGATTTCAGTGAAGAAGATTGGCGAATTTTGAAGGAAAATGGAATTCTCCTCCCTACAATTTTGCATGCTGAAGGAGAGAATACCAATATCTGTTGCTGAATTTCAAACTATAATTTGAGGCTAAAATAAACATTTAATGTCCGTTAAGGTGTGATCTCTAAAGAGGAATTTGGTTAGAGTTTTTGATAACAAGCGAGATCTTTTGGCAAAAACCATAACATAAGGAAGATTTTGTGTAGGCTCAGGAAAACTCAGGTGCGCTTTGTGCACTTGTTCCAAATTTACACATTTATAGTTAGAACATGAATTTAAATCCCGAATTTGACTGGATATCAATTTAATGTGAGCTGTTAATGTTGAATAAATTTGTCTTACAAATCTTTACTGTGGTGTACTACAAAATTGACTGAGGACAAAATCTCAACATTTTCTGTATGAATGAATCAAAGACGCTAGTTTCAACTCTGCATAAACTGTAGGAGCTGTTGTATTAGATGCTACATATCTTTTTTGCTACTAAAAGCCTTCTCAAAACGCTCATCTCTTAATCATAACCAGGGATACCATTTTAAAGTATGCTAAAGCTGTGAAGGAACTGATGATGGATATTGGGCATAAAATTGGAGAAGGGCTGGGGTTAAATGATGTTTCCTTTGAGGATTGGTCTTGCCAGTTCAGAATTAATAAATACAGTTTCACCCCTGAAACTGTAGGTTCTCCTGGAGTACAACTGCATACAGATTCCAGCTTTTTAACAATTCTGCAAGACGATGAAATCATCGGTGGGCTTGAAGTAATGAAAAGATGCGGCACGTTTCAGGCCGTTGATCCCTGCCCTGGAACCCTTCTTGTCAATCTTGGAGATATTGCAACTGTAAGTGAACTCTTTTTCTAATGCATATTGAATACCTAAAACAAGATGTTATATTATTTCTCTCTTTCCATAAATAACCGAGGGACCCAAACTCAGTGTCCCTAGTCCCAGAAGTGCATGATAAAGCCACACATTGTGTAACCTAATAAAATATATCAATTGACTCATCATATCATCAGAAGAAACGGGGGATACCAAAATGTCCGAATTTACCGCTTGCTTCATATGAGGAGTGAAGAACTTTTCTTGCTCTGTTTTGGTTCAAGTTTGAGGGAGTTGTGAAAATATAGGGCCTCTATCCTCGACTGAGTTCTTCCTTCATCTGCCTGCCACACATCATTGTAACATTTTAACATATTAATGTGAAATCAGCCAACTTGTTATGCGTATTAATCACATTTTTGTTTATGGAAAAATAGTATCAAAAAATCCCCTTGTGATTTTAGAGAAGTATCACACAAATCCTTCTATTTTCTTTACGTATTTTGGTTTGTTTTTAGCTCCACATGAATTTCTTATAATATGAAGGTACAATTGTTTTCTATCTGAAAGCTTAATGCACTTGCGTATAGTAAGTTGCCAAGTGTACAAGTACCTTGGAGATTTTCCTTTTACACGAGAGTTAATTCTTGTTTTACCATACTAGAGGAAGTTTGGCTGAAAAAATGACTAAGTAAATTGTTATCCGTTTGTCATTACAGTCCCATAAACCTATGTTGCATGTGTAGATATGGAGCAACGGAAGATTCTTGAACGTGAAGCATCGAGTGATGTGCAAGGAAGCAGGTATAAGGTTGTCGATTGCTTCGTTTCTGTTGGGACCAAAGGAGGCGATGGTGGAAGCACCGGAAGATCTTGTAGATTCGGAACATCCTCGTTTGTATGTTCCTTTCACATATAAGGATTTCAGAAGCCTTCGGATCTCTAACAAGTTCCATATTGGTGAAGCTGTTGATCATTTGTGCATTCAGCCGTAAAAGTCGTAAGGCGGTCTATCAAAGTATTTAGTATTGTGTAAAGCGAACCGCAAAGCATGGCTCAAAATTAATATACCACCAGTCAGACTGATCATATACAACTTTATTTAACTCGTGGTTTTCTTTCCTAAAAGTAAGTTCTGGTTTTTTGTCCTTGTGGGTTGATGTTGTCTCGAGATTTTTATTATTATAACTCAAATGGTGAAAAGAGAGAGGATGGGAAAAAGAGAGGAAGAGACAAGTAAAATGTAGATCAACACCATGAATTAAGGTTTTGATTTAAACTTATGTTGGAGTAGTTAAATATTGACGACTTTTTGCAAATTCTAAGTAGCTTTTGCAGATGTTATGGAAAAATTAGGAAAATACTTGTTGAAATGAAGTCTAAAAGTATCTTTAATTTCGTTTAGACTAGGTCGAAAGCATAAACGTTTTGATAGTTTTTGGATATCTATCCATGATCAACTATTAGAACATGTCTAGTGAAAATCTTTTTTAGCAGTAATATGTACATCAAAACGCATAAGACGACCGACTTCATAAAAATCGTTGATAGTTCAAGACTTCAAATTGAGGATGATTTTTGTTTTTCTTTTGATAAGCGAGTTGAGGATGATTTGATATCAAATAAACAGCTATTTGAATGTCTTCTTATTGAGCCTATATGAACTAATAGTGCCACAAAGTTGACGCATTTGATTCAATGGGAAAGAATATTTTATATTGATCATTGTGCCCCTATTTATGAATATTGGATTTTGACACATTTGAATAAGTGTTTTTGAACACAAACAAAATGACTTAACTGCTATTCAAAAATACAGAAATTTATATGAAATGAAGGCGCTAGCAAGTACGTCAATACTAATGGATATGATAAAAGTGTGGAAGTCCACCGTGAAAAGATATTAGCATATTCTTTATTTTCTTGAAGAAAAAAATGTCGCACTACTCTTTGAGCAATTTTTAATAGGGATAATTGCGCAGACCCCCCAATTTATGGGTACTTTTGCAATAAATCATCTAACCTATTGATTTGTGCGAGATGCCCCATAACCTATTCAATTTTGTGCGATTTGCCCCTTGATCAACCGTTTATCTATATTGCACGGACACGGATACGGGACTCGAATACGACACGATACGGACACGATGACACGAATTTTAAAAAATTTACAGGATACGATACGTGCAGGATACGTAGAATATTTTATACTAATAATTTAACTATATAAGAACATAATAATAAAATGACTGTCAATAATAATTGAACTTCACTTACAAACAGATATATCTACATATTCAATTCAAACAAAAAAAAATTATGTAAACAAACATAAAAAGATCCATAATCCATGTAAACTCAAAGTAACAAAATATAAATTCAAAAATTACACCAAGATAAAAGAGTTATACAATAACAATAAGTGAACAATACATTCAATTCAAGATCCAATAACATCATTAAAACAATACAACCCTATCATTGTTCAACTTCATCAGCAAACAAAATCTTTAGTGATATTTATAAAATTAAGTTCTAGTTACTTAATATTATAAAATAACCCCAAAAGATTTTAAAAAACTGACGACTTGCCCCTTAAAATACGGATACGTATATCGTATACGTCCCAAGGCATATCCAATACGCGTATCCGAATTATTAAAATTAAATAAAAAATCGGATACACTAGGTGGCGTATCCGATACGTATCGAGCGCGTATCGTGCGTGTATCGTATCCAATACGTATCCGACACTGTATTTTATTGTTTTTTCAAGTATCTGTGCATCATAGCCGTTTATTTTAGACACGTGTCTCTGTACTATTTGTGTAAAAAGCCTTTTCTATCTCAAAAACTAAAATAGCAATTGTGTTTCTATATGTAGCTTTCGTTATTACTTTTCTGTGAAGAGTAATAAAGAATAATGCAAGAAATTTAAAGTATGCTGTCTCTTACCTACATGACTGACTTTTTTTAATAATGATAATAGTAATAATAAATAATAATTATAATTTTGTCACAGGATACATAAAAATGCAAAAGTAGAAATAAAAATTATATAATATCTAACCTAAATCACTGAAGTACCAAAAAATATTTCCATTTCTCCCCGCAGGTATCAATATCATTTTTCTTTTTCATCTCCCAAATCTCAATTTGATAGACGATATTGAATCCTTTTGCCATTAGCAAGCAACAGAACAATTTCGAATTTTAGGGTTTCAATTTTGAACACAACATAATCTATTTTGCGCAGAGGTACAGGCCAATAGCTATAGGAGAGTGCGCTAAACCAACTCAGCTGCAATTTGCTCCAATCTTCAAGCAGGTAAAACCCTATTCCCCCAAATTATATCTCTGAAATGATCGATAAATTCAGCTGTATTTGATTTATTGTTCATTGTAGGTGTGTTATATATTTGGTTATATTAGGATTGTTTTAGTAAATATAGAGTAAGTTTAGGTTATTTGTAGAGCTGAAGAATGTAGCAAATCCATTGCATTTTGATTTTAGGTTTAGATGTTACTTATGGTTTAGGGTTTAGGTGCTCAGTATATAGGGGACGTTGTAATTTGGTTTCGACTACGGATTATGTTCTTAGTTTCTCCATTCACGGATTGGTGTACGGTGATAAGTGGGGTTCTTTTTTACGTTTGCTAGGGAGATAGGAGTTTTTTGACAATCATCGTGAGGGGCTATGAGGTTTGAATGAAATTCTTTCTGAAATGCTCGGTTTTGGATAAGATTTGTAGCGTTTTACTCTCTGCGTGGTCGTTTGACTATTGATAATGCGTGTTAAGGAATTACAACGTAGTGTTAATTGAGTTCGTATGTTGCGAAACAGAGTGACCCTGCATTGGAGGTAAAAAAATATTGAAGATTGTAATGGCAGGGAGAGGTCGAGTCCCGCCTCCTTCCCACCTTCATCGCCCTTTTCCTGGCCATGGTGTAGGGCATCCCGATCCTTATGCTTCAGGAATGCATCCTTCGTCTGGTGGTTTTCCACCTTTTGAAATGCTGCCTCCTGCCGACGTAATGGAACAAAAGCTTTCTGCACAGCATATGGAGATACAAAAACTTGCGACAGAAAATCAGAGGCTTGCTGCTACCCATGGAAATCTGAGACAAGAACTCGCTACTGCCAATAACGAGCTGCAGTCTATACATGCTCATATTGCAGATACAAAGTCTCATGCAGAACAACAGACAAGGGGGATTTTGGATAAAATGTCAATGATGGAGGCTGAACTTAAAGGTGCGGATCGTATTAAAACAGATTTGCAGCAAGCACGAGCTGAAGCACAGAGTTTGTTAGCCGCAAGGCAGGAACTAGTCTCCAAGGTGCAGCAATTAACCCGTGATCTGCAGATGGCTCATTCTGATGCCCAGCAGATCCCTTCTCTAATGGCTGAACTTGATAGCTTGAGACAGGAGTATCACCATTCCAGGTAACTTTGTTGAAACAAAAACTTTTGCAGGAAAACATATATTTAATATTTGAATGATACATAAAAGCCAAAGTGTGAGTAGAGCTGGTTGTTTAGTTGTACCGCATTTTGATTAGCTTGTAGAGTTGAAACCACATCTGATCTTTCTGATTATTTCTTATTACATTTTCCAACAGAATAATACGGTTACTTTTTATATTGGCTAATCTGTAGACATTTAAAAACTAGCAAGTTCTGTTTTCCTAAAAATTTGTACTTCCTTTTCTAACTTATGTACTAGTGAAAAACTGATATCATATTGCTGCGCAGGGCTACTTATGAGCATGAGAAGAAGTTATACGGTGACCACCTTGAATCGCTGCAGGTGATGGAGAAGAATTACATGGCGATGGCAAGAGAGGTGGACAAGCTTAGAGCAGAGTTAACTAATTCTGCAAGCTTTGACCCCCGAACAGGTCTAGTTTATTTTTCGGATTCAGTTTCTTTCTCCTTTATGTATGTGTTTTTTGATCCTTTTAACTTTATGGTAGCTCATCTATCACAATGCAAGTGCAGGAAGACCATATGTTGGTTCTGGTGGATACAGTGATAGCTATACCATGGGGAACTATGCCTCTAGTCAAAATGCCTATGCTGTAGCTCAGGTATATAGATCAGTAATATCCTATTGTTTGATTAAATTTCTCTTGTACAATCTCTCAACTCACTGTTAGATAACCATAAAAAATCATGCACTTTGCGAGTCAAATCATGTGCCAGGATTAAAATTGGTGACCCGAGGATTTTAAGGTCGCATACAATCGTTTCTCCTTTTTTGATAACAAAAGCACATGTTTGGCAAACATTCTCAAAAACTTTTCAATACTTATGAACAGTGTTCCTGTTTTGAAAATTTTAAGTGTATGTCACGTTTATTCTGTAAAAGTCAACGGTGCTTTAATTTTGTTAAACATGTTCACATATTATGTTGACTGTCTTTCTTCAGCGATATAGACTGACTGATTTGGCACACCTATGACTTGTAAATATCTTGTAACAAGCCTTTTCGAAATGAAAACAAACAGGAAATATAGCTCAAAAAAATCTTAGAAAAGAACTCCGCACTTATGTAGCTAACAAGAAATCCAGATTCTCAAATCCTTTTTAGAGATAATTAAAAATGTATCTCTCAAAAGATACCAAACGCAAACTACTCTGCTCTACCAGCTGAGCTATCCAACCATTTTCATTGTAGCATGCCGTCCTCATTTTATTAGATGACTGGTACTGAATTTATCTTCTTTTATTATTTACTGAAGGGCCAGAGCCCCCTACAAGGCGGGGGTAGTGGGGGCAAAGCTGCTGTTGCTGCTGGTGCTGGTGCTGGTGCTGGGGGTAATTCTCCTCATGTTGTATCTAAGCCTGCTCCAACTGGTTCAGTGGCTGCTCGTGACGCTTCCAAAGGGCCGGATTACAGTGCATCAAGGGGAACCGATTATGATCCCCAGGCCGATGTGGGAACCGGTTATGATCCCAAAAAAGGACCCACTGGTGCAGGTCCTAATCACAATGCCCCAAGGGGACCCACTGGAGCAGGTCCTAATCACAATGCCCCGAGGGGACCCACTGTACCTGGCTATGACGCCCAGATGAGACCAACTGGACCTGGCTATGACGCCCAGATGAGACCAGCTGGACCTGGCTATGACGCCCAGGCGAGACCAACTGGACCTGGCTATGATGCCCAGATGAGACCAACTGGACCTGGCTATGATACTCAGATGAGACCACCTGGACCTGGCTATGATGCCCAAATGAGACCACCTGGACCTGGCTATAATGCCCAGATGAGGCCAACTGGACCTGGCTATAATGCCCATTGGGGACCAGGTGCTACACCTGCTTATGAACCTCAAAGAGGATATGGGTATGAGGTTCAGAGAACGCAGCCCACTTATGATGGACAGAGAGCAGCACCTGCTTATGATATGCAACGAGGTTCAGGAACTGACGTCCAAAAGGGAGGAGGTAATTACGATATGCAGAAAAGCGCTGGCTATGATCCATCATCAAGAAGTGGTGTTAGGCCATCTGGAGGGCAGGTCCCTACTTCAACACCTAGTTCTAAAGCTGGAAGTGGACGTGAATCTGTATCACGAGGTGGGAACCCTGCTCGGAGGTGAGCTCAAGGCCCCTCTAGTGTCTTCAAGAATTCTTGGCGAAGATCATTCACAAACAACGAAGGCTCGTAGTGCTTTACGTTTCTGTCACATTACACTTTTGTTCATTCCTAGAGGTGTCTATGAAGAAGTTCCGGTACCACAAACAAGAATTGACAGATATCAAAGCAATGTGGGGTGGATGCAATACTTGCTTTTGTGGAACAGCCAATGGCCGATAAGCCGTATATACTGATTCTCACTGCTATGCTTAGTTGTTACTTCGTTAGTGGATCCAAATATCATGCTTAAATACTTCTTTCCTTAACTTGAGTTTGTAGCAGCTGGGAATGGAATTAAAATGCCCATCGTGGCAACTGCATGGCCAATATTGATTGTTTTCGATCATTCGGCTTTGTATGTAGAATTTTGTGAAAGAGAATTCAACTTGTTTAGACCTCCTTATGATTTAAATGGAGGATATTTACTGTTCTCTGCAAATGTGTTTTTAAGTTTTGGTGTTCATCTTTGGCAATTTGCTAGTGCAGCATAGCCTGTGGATTCAATTTCATCAACTGCCAATTTAGTTAGCAGGAAATTACTTTTTTGATTATAATTTGAACTAAAATTTGCCATGACACATTATATATTGAAGTTTCACATTTCCCTTTGTAGACAATTAAAAAAATTTAGCGAGTGAACTTATCCAGAAGTTATACTTAGACGAAGTCATTTTCTATACATAATATTGCTAACATCGAAGCTTTTTGTTCTTTCAAATTTGAGTTCTTCTCACAGTATTTAAAGCGATGCACAATTTTTCTAGTCAATATTTATTTTATGGAAACTTACGTTTTCTTTTTAAGCAGTTGACAATTATTACCCCCATACTAATGAAAATATCATAATTCCGTTAAATAATTAAAATGCATTTTTGAGTGATGAATTAATGAGGGTCTAAAAGTACTAGTTGTATTTGTAGGACTAATACTGATGGACCAATGAGGGAATGTGAAACCTTTTCTTAATATGAGTAATCATTTAAGACATTTTTCTCGTTTCTATTTTTTTTTTTAGTGATTCAATTTTGTCTGAGATATGATGCCAAGGACGGCTCCATTTATGCTACAGAGCCTGTAGTACGGGGCGCCTGACAAGCTTGATTACCTGGCAAAATTGGGCCCATCTTTTCTTTTCATTTTGAAAAGTGTGTGTCACGGATGAATACAGACCCCTTATTTGCACTTTAGTACAACCACAATTACCATATACAATTTGAGACTCAAAAATTATTTGTTAGTATAATCTTTTTTATTTTTCACTTTAGAAAATTGAAAATAAATCACTTTTAATAATTTTGCTCAGTATCACATAAAGCAAAAAAGAATAAAAAATGAGGTTGCAAGACCTCTTCTAATTTCCATAGTTTACATTTAAAATTTTTAAGGAATCAATAGAATTTTAACAAATTAACTAAATTGAAAATTTTATAAAATCAAACATAATTTCAATAAATATATATTTAATAGTTTCAATTAGTTTATAGTTATTTGAGCTAATATGGTCTTATGTATACAACAACACAATCTACGTAGTTCCTATCTTAGTCCTAATTAGTTTAATTTTCTTTATTTATAAATACCATTGTACAATTCAAACATATCAGATTTCAAAAATTGCTTTCAATTCTCTTCTTTCTTCTTCAATTGCTAAAGCGATCATGATCCATCAGCAAAAATTGCTCTCAATTCTCTTCTTTCTTTCTTCTTTATTTATTGAAATTATGTTTGATTTTATAAATTCTCAATTTAGTTAATTTGTTAAAATTCTATTGATTCCTTAAAAAATTTAAATGTAAACTATGGAAATTAGAAGAGGTCTTGCAACCTCATTTTTTATTCTTTTTTGCTTTATGTGATACTGAGCAAAATTATTAAAAGTGATTTATTTTCAATTTTCTAAAGTGAAAAATAAAAAAGATTATACTAACAAATAATTTTTGAGTCTCAAATTGTATATGGTAATTGTGGTTGTACTAAAGTGTAAATAAGGGGGTCTGTATTCATCCGTGACACACTACTTTTCAAAATGAAAAGAAAAGATGGGCCCAATTTTGCCAGGTAATCAAGTTTGTCAGGCGCCCCATACTACGGGCCCTGTAGCATAAATGGAGCCGCCAAGGACTAACTTACATTTAAGCTGTAAATTGAAGGACTAGCATGATACTATATAAACATTCTTATAACATTAAGACCCAATGTTCTCTGGTCATAGAACCGGTGATCTTACTAGTTAGTAGTTTCATTGGTCCTTTTGTAAAATAAGAAACTACAATTCACTCCCTCAAATCTCAACGCGCAAACCTTTTAATTTCAAGGGATTGAATTGTAATTTACCCATTTACAATAGTTTCATTGGTCCTTTTGTAAAATAAGAAACTGCAATTCACTCCCTCAAATCTCAACGCGCAAACCTTTTAATTTCAAGGGATTGAATTGTAATTTACCCATTTACAAAATTAAGCCCCATGCTTCAGTATATGAATATGAAAATATCCCCAAATTCAAATTTTTCTTCAATTTTCCCGCCACACCGAAAATGGAAGACGAATCGCTTCAGCTTCGACCACTAGGTCAAAAAATCGAGCTCCACAACTCCCCAAAATCCACCATCAACCTAGGGTTTCTACTGATTGCATCATTAATTGAATCTACATCGATTCAATTTTCACTCACCAATCGTTAAATTCTACATTTTTTTCTCATTAAATTGAATTCACTTCTCATTTCACTATTTAATCCGCGTGTTTCTTCACAGAAGCTGCACGTTTGCCAATGGAAGCTATGGAACCGGTTCTAGCTACGGTGAGCGGGTACAAGGACGGCCAGAGATTCAATCTCGTCAAATTGATAGCTCGATCTGGTGCTGGCTACGTTGGGCGTATGAGCAAGTCGATTACGCATTTGGTGCGGACTCGATATCGGTTTTTTGTTGTTGTTTGGTGATTTTGTGATGTGTTTGTTTTGTTGAGTTAACCAGTCGTATGATGTGGAATGTTGTTTATTTTTATGTTTCTGTTTAGGTGTGCTGGAAATTTGAAGGTAGGAAATATGAGATTGCTAGGAAGTTGAAGATTATCGTAGTTAATCATCGGTGGATTGAAGACTGTATAAGGAACGGAGAGCGTGTTCCTGAGGAACCGTACACCTTTCAGAGGTTTGTCGTAGGATTGTTGCGTAGTTTTTGTCTTGAATTGAGTGAACATCCTATCATCTAACTGAGTTTTAAATTTTGAGATATTACTGCAGAAAGGCCCTTTGCTATTTTCAAGGAGAAAAAACTTGAATGTTTGTAGGAGCTAATAAGTTGTCTGGTATCTGCTAAGATTTTTCTCTTTTTGGATTGGCCGTTAAGCATTAACTTCCTAACAGAAAAATACTAATAACCAGGACTCGAATTTGACTTTTGGGAAGAAGGCACTGGATTTGTTAATCATACCTAGGTGAATTGACAGGAATTAGAAGCTTTGTTGTATTGTCAAACTTGTTTGACAAACTGTGCGACTTACAGTCTGTTGCTCTGATGTAATGGAAAAGCAGTGTTAAAATGCATAATCCAGTTGATTCAAACTGATATTTTAAATTGTGGTATGCATTGACTTCATATGTTGTGCTATAAATGTTTATTGTAGTTTAACAAGTTTTATTCAGGACTTATTTTGGTTCTCATAACTAGATTTGACAACATTTGACAAGTTCCACATGATTTGAAATGTATAATATAGAATTCAATAACCTTTTGGTATTATGTTCCTCCGTCTATCAGGAAGCAGATTTCCTATTACAATATCATGTCTTCGACAGTACTGTTGAATGAATTAAGGAAAAGTTTAAGTCATGGTTCCTATAGCTAATGTCTTTTGAGAATTTGATATGCTTAACTGTGTATTCGGGAAGAAGCTTGATCTAAATGGATGCTGATTTCTGTTGTTATTTGTACAAAGCTCACAAATATGTTTATTTTTATGGAGACATATTCTTGTGTTTTTTTGTTTTTCTTGTAGTGGGGCAGATATTGGTCCTCTACTTTTGGACATCAAGTTGCTGAATAACCAGGCCATTGCTCAATCCATTGCGCAAAAAAAGTTAAAAAGACCAATTATTGACGCTGATGAAAATGAGGACAAGGATTTTGCGACTTGGGTAGATGAGGTTCCCATCTGATTTCTTTTCTTTTTTTGGGCATTAGATAAACTCAACCTGTTAACTAAGTATACTTGCATTATTCATTACATAATGCTTACTTATTTTAGATTGTTTTGCAAAAAAAAAAAACTGTCAATCAGCAAGAATATCATTTGCAAAAAACCTTGAGTAAAAAGATGTAGAATGTTAGCCACCAGAACAGTCTTTCATACAGTTAGAAGAACAGCTAAGCTTTGTACCCGAAAACCCCAAGACATACAGTTGCCCAACTTGTTCAATTACTATTTCAAACCATATTTTTCTTATAACAATTGCTAATCTAACCATCACCTATCTTGTATGTTTTTCCTTTTCCAGTTGCTGCACTTGTAATTTCTATTGACCACTTGGTTATGTTGTTTGGATTTAATGCTTGCTTTATTTTTCGTGTTAGTTCTTTCTTTGAACAAATTAGATTGTGATTCTGCCTTCAGTTGCTTGATTTAGTTTTATCTGACCGTGAACTTCTTATCCTGTTGAATTTTCAGGATTTGTTTCCCCAGCTGAGGCAGAATCGGGATTCTAATAGAACAGCTGTCAAGACAATCCAAAGAAAATCAATGAAGGATCATCCCAGTTGCAGTAGATATCGGCCTGCGAATTTGTCAGAGCCTATCGATCTGGAGGTATCGAAATTTGATTATTTGGATATTCTCTTGTTAGACAATCTAATAATCCCACTATAACTGTACACCTGAAATAATGTGCACATTCTTAGGTTTATATGTTTGCTTTTCGAACCAGTTTCCTTTTTGGTGAAGATGAGTTTGTCCTGCTCTTGCAAATATACCTGTTGCTACATTAATTTTTTACTTCTTTTCCCTAATTGATTTACCCAGCGTGTTAATAGTTATCCCATTGATGTTCTTAAGTCTTTTGACTCTCTTTAAAAACTTCCTCCCTGTTTGTGCCCCTTTCCCCTCTGGAAGTACGCTTGGCAGATTTGCTTATTGTTTCCTTTTGTTAAGCCTGTACCATTTCATGTGTTGTAGACTGGTTGACGCTATTGACTTGACTTTGATTGAATAGGCCGGAGAACCAAGCACTTTCCAGCCTACGCATACTCATACACTAAGAAACCGAAATCATACTTCACTAGGAACTCATGGTAAACGTCGTAGACTGGTTAAAAGGCATATAAGCCTGAAGGATCTGGACTCAAATCCAAACATGAAGCAACAGCACCAGGTGGTGGAAGTATTGCCTGAGAATAATACCAGGAGAACTTTGCCTAAGAGTTCGGATGTTGAGAGGCAAGACACCACATCTAACAGGCATGCATCAGCTAGAAGACGCCGTGTGAGATGGCAAATTAGTGACTCTCTAAATGATGTTGATGAGATTGAGGATGTTAATGATGAAAACAAGAATGGATGTGTTCATCGAGACGCCTCTATTTGTGGAAATTTAGGAGAACACCATAAAGCTGCCAGTGTAGATTTTATTGACACTGATCCTCATGATAAACCGCCTGAATCAAGCGAGCTCTCTTGTGTTATATGTTTGACAGATTTCAGTTCCACCAGGGGTGTGTTGCCATGTGGTCACAGATTTTGTTTCGAATGCATCCAGACCTGGGCAGAACAATTGGTGCGCATTTTTTGTTCTTCATTACCCAAGACATTTTCTTACTTCGTTGCAACTGAAATATTTTTGTTATAACCATTTTTATTGCTGCTGATATACCATTAACATATTACTGAACAACTTTCCTTGGTTTATTTCACGGTGAATGTTATGTTATAGTAATTCTGTAATCTTCTTCTCCTTGTATTCTGAAAGTTGTAATTTTTTTCAGGCTGCAGCGAAAAAGCCTTCAACATGTCCTCTTTGCAAGGCTAGTTTCATATGCATCACAAAGGTGGATGATGCTCTTTCTTTAGATCAGAAAATCTATTCACAAACAATTCCAATTGACAATATGAAGATGGATTTTTACATTCTTCCTGACGAAGCAGGCGGTCCTCCTGCAAATGTAAGTAAACAAATCTTCCACTTATCTGTTCATCAACTATGTATTATTATGCTTAGCATGAAAAACATGATAATTTTTTTGCGTCAAAAAATATTCTTCTCATTATAATTTCTGAGTTTTATTAGATATAGTATGATTCTTTTACGCGTAATCTGATATTTCATTGTTCTTGGTATTATATAGGCATCAGAACAGGTGTGTTGTCGATGCTCCAATAGAGAACCTGCGGATCTTCTTGTTAGGTGTAGTTTCTGCGATAGTCGATGCGTTCATTGCTTCTGCCTTGATCCTCCGCTGTTTCCCTGGACATGCGATTACTGCCAGGATCTCCAAATGATTTACCACAGCCGTTAGTTCATTTAAGTTTGCTTAAATGCCCTCGCACTGATCTTTTCCATATTGTTTTCCATTTCCCTGAAGAGAAATTGTGATTTATTTGATCAATTTTGCCACGTTGAAAGTTGAACGCATGCTTCAGCTTTTAATTTTTACCCATTTGGTGAAAACAAATGATTTTCTTCAACATTAATCTTTTTTGTTGTTGTTGCTTGATCAATTTTGTTGTTAAACATAAATAGCACTTTGAAGTTTCAATCTATAGCAAATTATAGCAAAGATTGCAACCAAAACTTAACAGTCATCTATTGAGTTAAATGCAAAACCACCCGTTTTCTGTTTAACTGGGAAAAAACTCTCCGCCCTAGTTTAATTAGGAGAAAGCTTCTTCTTTTTGATGATTTATTAGACACTAGCCCCATTTAACTGTTTTGCTTTGACAAATAGTATCAAATCTCTTATGAGCTAATGGCAAATTCATACCGCGAATTGTATACTTTTTGCGGATTACACTGCAAATTGTAATTGCGAGCGAAATACACCGCGAATTGTAATATTTTTTGCAAGTTACACCGCAATGTGTGTTTGTATGTTTTTTAGTGGGTATTTTCGGTATTTTAATTTTTATTTGACCAAAATTTGCAATTTAGTCCCCAATTGAACCGTGCTTTGTCTTTCCAATTTCTTGTTTCATATTTTTATTTTTTTTTCTGAAAACGTTACTTACATATCTACAAAAAAAAAAAAAAAAAAAAAGGAACAAACATTTAGTAGAGAAGGGAAACAGACGCTTTAGCACCACCCCGCTGCTCCACGCGCCATCTCGCCACCGCTGCTCCCCTGTCTCAGGTGAGTCGTAGGATTTAGGACGCGATTTCTAGGGTTTAGAGAAATCGCAAGAATTTTTGAGAAATCGAAACTCTAAATTGCGAAAAAATCAAAACCCTAGAAATCGCGTCGTAAATCCTACAACTCTTCTGAGACGGGGGAGCAGAGATGGCAGGATGGCGTGACGGTGGAGCAGCGGGGGTGGCGCGATGGTGGAGCTGCGGTGCGGCTGAAGCGTATGTTTCCCTCTGTTAACTTTTTTTTTTTTTTTTTAAATATGTAAGTAACGTTTTCAGAAAAAAAAAATGAAACAAGAAACTGGAAAGACAAAGCACGGTTTCAATTGGGGACTAAATTGCAAATTTTGGTCAAATAAAAATTAAAATACCGAAAATACCCACTAAAAAATATACAAACACACATTGCGGTGCAACTTGCAAAAAATATGACAATTCGCGGTGTATTTCGCTCGCAATTACAATTTACGGTGTAATCCGCAAAAAGTATACAATTCGCGGTATGAATTTGCCATTAGCTCAATCTCTTATTAACTCTAATTTCATAATTTTAGCTCATCATGTCTATGAACTAATAATTCATAAATGATTAGCACGAAAGAGATTAAAAAGAATCTTGCGTCCAGTTACCCACTTACCCTTATTAAATATTAAAAAGAATCTTGCTTTGCCTAGTTCTACAGAATAAAATTAAATATTAAAGTTAACTTAAAAGAGCACAAATTTTATAAAGCAAGAACCCTCTGTCATCCTTGCTTTGCAGTGCAAAAATTAATTTGTTTTTGAAAATTTGTAATATCAAAGTAAAATATTTTCATTTAATATAAAATACCTCAAAAGCTGATGGCAAATTTTATATAAAGATGTCTGAAGGCATGAGAACGAATAGATTGGAACGAATTGAAAACTCTACTAAAATATGAAATGAGCAAGTTGATGAATGAAGTCAATTCTTTTGCTAACTGCTTAGGTTTAAACATCTAGAATATCATATGGCTTGTTTTCACAAAAAAAAAATGCAAGGTAATCTATCATTTAGTACATATAAGCAATAATCTATCATTTAGTACATATAAGCAAGAAAATTAAGCTTCTGTTTATAAAACTTAGCGAGTAAAAGTGTAATAGACCAAATTGTCCTCATATCCAATACAGTAAGTCAAGGAAGCAATGAAATTCAACATGGATACTCTGTGCCACTTTTGCACGCCACTTTCCATTCCACTTAGTTGTGATGATAACACATGGTTTGAATTTAATACATAGTTGTTGAAAAAAGTACCAGAGGATCATTCAATCACCACGAAAACATGGTTGTTGCAGACTTTCAGATGCAGGGTCTAACGTCTCCACATCTCCTGAAGGCCAAGTTATAAACATCAGTTGCTTCCATAAACAACAAAACTGATCAAAAGCTCTGATATTGGTGATCAAACGTACCTTGCGGATCGACAAAGTTGCCTGCATCTGTTGGCATGGAGGAAGGCCCATAGCACCTAACAAATAACTCTGAAATGGCATAAAAAGTAATGGATCAAGACTTGAGAGATATTTAGGAGATATGTGGCAACAGAATTAAGAGTCACGTTACTAAATGTATTATTAATTACGTATTTGTGTGTGTTGTTCCTACCAGAGTTACCAGAGTTGTTGGCATCCAACTGAAAGTAGTGAGGAAATTGTGGCAAGTGTCCTAAAAAGGAAGCATCACCATCCTGAAGTGTGCTATGTTGTTGTGCATTATACTCCTCATTGCTGGAAGATGACATACATGCATCGCCCACCAGTGAACGTGGTTCAAGACTATTGGTAGGCTGATTAAAGGCGAAAGATGAACTACCAGCATAACAATCTTCCACCTTGACATTGTTCTCGTTCATCATTCGAGCCAATCCCATGTTCACATGCGACTTTTGAGCAAATTCCATGTTCCCTTTCGGCCTTTGAGAAAATCCCCGGTTCCCGTTCGTCCAATGAGCAAATCCCGTGTTCACGTTTGGGCTTTCAGAAAATCCCAAGTTCACGTTCGGGCTTTGAGCCAATCCCATGTTCGAGTCCAGCCTTTGAGCTACTTCCATGTTCCCGTTCGGCCTTTGAGCCAATCCCATGTTACCGTAAGGCATTTCAACCAATCCCATCTTCCAGTCTGGCCTGTGAGCCAATCCCATGTTCCTGTTCGGCCTTTGAGCCAATCTCATGTCCTCGTTCGGCCTTTGAGTTCCCATGTTCAAGTTTTGAGGATTCATGACATGTCGAGAAACATCAAAACTACTACCGTGACGAGACCCACTGACAGTTCCTTGAACGCATGGCTGGATTGATGATCCACAATTGTTAAAAGCACTTGGACGTTGAATGTTCATGTTCTCTCCTTGTCGAGGTCTGGCATTTTGTGCGGCATAAGGTGTGGGGACTTGTTGTGCTGTAAGATTTGCACACTAAATAAGTCTTCACAAAGAAGATGGTAATGTAGGTATTAGTTTTAGTTCCAAACCTGCAACTATCTTTCAAGATTATATGTGGATTGTTGGACAACCATAATAGTCAGAAAACATTTTATATAAATACTCAGTTAACAACCTTTCCATTTTGTTCAGTTTTTATCTCATTAATCCATTAAAAGGGACTTTAAAGGACCAACCACCCCGAATATTAGATAGTTGTCTTACTCCGCGAGACGTTAGATCCATTAGAAGGGAGCGTGGTAGTAGTGCCAGTTAATCCTGATTGAGTCATCAGCTCAACCTGTCGTGCAATCAATCTGTTGAATTCGTGTATTTGGTGCGCTGCCACCACTCCAAGATCATAACGCTTGAAAAATTCTGGATTTTCTTGTTCAAGCCTCTCCCAAACTAGAAAAAAAGAATTCTTGATTATGAATAAATAGATATGTGTGTGGACTGTACGTGTGTGTGTGATTAATGAATATATACAAGTCTATATGATGCTGTTACATGTTTATTCTAATGTCGGAGAATAAGATAACTTAATAAATGATTTTCTAAATTGAAATCTTTTTCCTCCACGGAAACATCGAACCTTCGCCAGCAGGGATCAAGGTTCTTGAAGTTTCAAAGTCCTTTAGACATCAAAACACCCAAATCATTTTAGAGCCTGACACAAATAAGCAGATAGGTGTAGAGACTAGAGAAGTGATAAAGACACATATATAATATGAAGAATGTATCCGCACACATAAATAAGCTGTGATTTGAGAGAAATAGTGTTTTCGTTGCTTAAGTAGACATGGTTAGAAAATAGAATAGACCTCAAAAAGATGAAAAACATCACAAAATTACTTAACGCGTGCTTCCAGAGTTTAAGTACCTAGTTCAGTGAAACGTGGTTCAATGTTGTCCTGAACATGAAGAGCCTCCATTGTTTGTTCTTTGGTCAAATAAAGTACGAGACACCGTTCTATACGAGTATGCACCTGAAACAAATATAGATCAAATGTGAGCCATAAGAACATGGGTAAATGTCATGATATAAGAACTATTTCTTTCCTCATAGAACTTTTCTCATTATAACCAACATAAAGAATTGAGCTTCTAGTAAATGTTATAAAAGCTTCTTCCAAAATAACAACATTTTATGGAGATAGATAACAATAGAAAGACAAGAAACGACATGAAGCTCGTAAATGTGAAGTTCTTTTTCCTGATCAATGTAAGGAGAAGTTCTTCTTTATATATTTTGGTCATTTTGGTGCAACTTCTAATACAAGAGTTTTGAATCCTGGATAACCAAATTCACATTTTTTCCTAATATAGATAGGGCTGCAAGCATACAAAGAAACATATACGCAATCCGCCTGTTGCACAAGAAGAATCCAAAAAACCCACCCACCATTTTCTTCCTGCATCCAAGATTTTTATACAACATACTGTTTTCTCCTTTTCAATTAGCTTTTCTTTTTCTTTATTTCGTTTGACAAAACGAGAAGGCGATTCAAACGCAAACTCTTACGTACTCGATATATGTCTCGATGAGAGATAGCGCTGCCCTCTTCACCAGACATCTTTACGACTGCAAACTATCGTCCGAACATGGCAAACACTGTTCATAAATCCACATTAGGAAAACGAGAATAAATAGAAAAACAACAGTTATATGCAACTCACGAGTAATTATTGTAAAGCAACAATGCTGCATACAACCAAGACCTAGTAATGATTCAATGGTACAGCATCAAGAAAGTTATATCCATCAACCTTTAGCTATTTGTATGTACACACAAAAGAAAAATATATTCTTGATCCTTCTTACACTAGTTCCAAATTTTAAAAATAAAACCCATAGTTTTTTCTTTATCTTTAAATCAAATTAATAATTCGGTAGCAATGATGAACAGTCAATATGAGATGTATGTAGCATTTATGAAGGGTAAAAACAACCAAAAAAACAAACAAATCCTGTGAAGTGAAGTAAAACTGGAAACTAATTAAACGCACAGCATGAACACTAATAAACAATGTGAATTTAAGAAAAATCATAGCTTTAAATGAACTGATCAGCATAAGTTTTTCCTTTTACACTTACCGAATTGTGCACCCGAATAAATGAGACCTCAACAAATTAGGAAAAATATGGAATTCACCCTGTTTTATAATAGTTACGTAAAGAGAAGAAGTTGTATTAGTGAGGACTTAGAGTTTGACTCAAACTCTTTTCTCGTTGATTTTTTTATTTTTTTGATTTTTAAGATTTTAGTTATTGACATATTATTTATTGATAGAAAAACTATAAAGTACATTTTCCATTAAAATGTGTTATATGTCTTGTTACGTTTTCTTTGAGCATTTGTGTTGTTTTTTAATAAAGAATTAAACTAGTAAGATTAAGGGGTATTTGCATGAGCTTATAAAAGGAGTTTGTTTACATTTTTATTTAAAGTTATTTTAAATGAATTTTTATCAAAAGTGGTGTTTGCAAATCTTTTGATAAGCTACTTAAAGGATTAATTAGATGCTTGCAATAATTAATGAGAATTCACTTTTTCTTTTAAATTTTTTTTAACAGTAACATATTTTTAGGAAAAGTTGCAGAAGCACCTCAAAGCAGGAAAAATTATTTTATCAACAGTTGCATTGCTTACGTGGTGCAATCAACGGTCAAGATCATTATATTTTTATAAAATGTAGGCACTAACCACCCCACCAATCTTATCCAAACCAAGTATCTACACCAGTAATCGACTTGTTGGGCCACCATTATATTTTCATAAAATGTCGCTTATGATTAATCTGACGTCTTTTTGCAAGAGCTTATAGAAGGAGTTTGTTTACTACTTTTGCTTAAAACCACTTTAAGTGGCTTTTAACAAAAAGTCGGGAGTATTTGTAAATATTTTAAAAAGCTACTTAAAGCATTAATTATGTGTTTGCAAAAATTAATGAGAATTGACTTTTCCTTTAAAAAACTTTTTGAAAATATAATATTTTTAAAAGCAGTTGGAGAAGCACCCATATCCATGCTTTTGCGGCTTATGCTTTTTCTGACTTTTATTTAGACAAGCAAAAGCAAAAGTATGTGTTTTTTGCGTCTGTAAAAGCCAATAAACAATAAAATTGTGCTTTGAGACTTTTATTTATATGAATTATCAATTTTCCACCAGAAAAAGAAAAGAAAAGGTTTGCCCTTATTCTGCATAAGTCAACTCCTTTGTTGTTCCCATTATAAAACTTTTTTACTCGAAATCTAATCATAAAAACAAAATTTTGCAAATTGCATGTAGAATCTTAATTAAACTGTAATGAAATGCCAAGAATTTTATATTCAGTTATAGTTTCTCTAGTATTTTATAGTAATGATTCAAAAGTTATCCGAGATCTTTTTGCAGGGAGGAATCCAAAATTCTGAAAGCAGGAACTTTTCATAACAAATTGTGAGATTAGGATAGAAACAATGAATTGAAGAAATTATTAAAAATTAAATTCACCAGGAGTATACATAAACTAGATGTGTGTAAATTGAATTATTTGTTCACATTTCTAGATGAACAATAGAACATGCACGTAAGTTATACGAAGTTGTGCTTTGTTTTTGGGCCAATAAAATGACACGTAACTCTCAATTTTCTTCGCATTTTTTGCCCAATCCTAGTCCCGTTAGGCTTTTGTTCTGTGTGGATGCTTAATGGGAGAATCGTGTTTCCATGTTGGTTAAGGCACTATTATGTGTAAATTTTTTAACCTCTTGAGATTTTTTCACCTCGAAAAACAACTAAGTGTTAGGAAATGCAGCCACTTAAATAAAAGAAATTGTTTATGGTTCGTCGTGTTTATTTGACATATTTGTTTCTTTCATAGATAATAAAAATACAAATTGATCAAATAAAACGACAAAAATCTAATTACAAAAAGAATACTACTTTTTTAAATATGTATGTAAATTTTTTTTTTTTTTTTTCTCTTTTGCATGTTTAATTTGTGTCATTTTTAAATACATCAAACTTGGAATTTCAAAAGTATCATAAATAAAAATAGAGATGTACGCTCATACATAGCTCGTCCGTACAATCATACATTGTTCCGTACAAACTCATTCATTAAATGAAATTCTTGTTATCTAAAATTAGTTGATCCGATCAACTATCGACAAATAAACATTTTTTTTTCTTTTCGGTAAGGTGACTTGATCAACTAAATGATGATGTAATTAAATATTTGATCCGACAAACATCGACAAATTAACCTTTTTTTTTTTTTAATAAGGTGACTTAATCAAGTGATGATCCACTGATTTAAAAATGTCGTTAAAATGAATTTTTTTACCAATTGACCCTATTAAATAATATTTAGGCAATTGAAATGCCTCTACAATTAATTCAATTTTTATCTATCCCAAAAACGTAAACATAAGTAGAAGACGAGATATTCATAAAACATTAAGTATTTGTTACAATTTGTTAAATAAAAGTTCAAATTCGACGCGCATAACTTGAACTTATATACACGAAAAGCATACGATAACTACTAATTGATTTTCTATATGTAGCTAGGATGACCCCCTCTTACCTAATTAATTTGTTTACTTTTTTTTTTATAAGGAAAGACTGACAAATATTTAGAGGATAGGGATTGTATTTATTGTAGGAATGAACAATAAATACGTTGACACATGAATCATCTCAAAAGCACATATTGCTACCTAAATCACCTAAAACATAAATATTACACTTAAATCACATAAAAACACATATTACAACTTACACCTAATACTTCACCTAAAGATCACACTAATCTTAATAACTCCTAAACAATATACATAGCACATAAAACACGGTCTTCATGCACTACACCTAAATAATTGATAAAATATACTCGCTAAGTTATCAGAAAAACTTGAAGTGGTCCTTAAGCACACACTACTTACAAGATACATATTATACCAAAATCACTAAAGTGTTCACTACACTTAAGTCATCCAAAACACACAATATACTTAAATTACATGAAAAGCGGACAAAAGACCGCTAAAACACACTACACCTAATTTATCCAAAAGAGCACACATTTACCTAAAATATAGATGCACCTAAATCACCTAAAAAACACATATACTACACGTTTACACCTAACTCACTTAAAACACGTCATCCTAAACACAAATTATACCTAAGTCACCTCAAAAACACATATTGCACATTAATTACCTAAAAACACATACCACACATATGTATATATAATTGATAACTCTTCAAATAAAAAATATCTCCTTCACACACATATATAACACCAATATATGTACAATGAATACATATATATATATATATATATATATATATATATATATATATATATATATATATATATATATATGTATTCATTGTATATATGACAAATAACTCTTCAAATACACAAAATATCTCCTTCACACCACATATATACAACACCCATATATAGCACACCAACGCTTTGTTTATGAATTGAGCGCAACATCCGTATGGCATCTCTTTTTCTTCATGTTTTCTCTCAACCTCAATGCATCGTACCTTAATTTCCTCGCCATTGAAAACGTATAATGAAGCTCCAAGCCTCTGAGCTTCCCATAGGGACGACGAAACCTCAAACTAGACGTAAAACACCCAAAATTGCACCACTCATAGCCGTAACTATACTCCTAACAATCCCTTTATATTACCCTTGTCTTAGAGATTCATCCAAAAAACTAGCCGAATCGTCGCATGCATTTGAATCGTTACAAGACTTTATAATACAAACATCGCATTCCGACACACCGGAAAAAATCGACACTGAGGCGCTCCACCCTGAGAGTGCTGCGCTCCACCCCGACACGGTGGTCGAGAAAAAACAAGAAAAGGTAATATTGATTTTTTTTTTTTGACACATAAAAGGTCAAAGTGATAGAGAGAATTGACATTTTTATTTATTTACATATATTTTCCGACACGCCACCTCGTGTCTAATGTTACGCCTGGGACACTTTTTGATAAGTGACTGGTTTTGAGACTCGAACTCATAACCTCTTATTTGATATTGACTTTCTGTCTCATCTAAAAGCTCTAGCTTAAAGAGAGGATATCCATTTATTGATTTATTAATATTTTCCGACAGGTAAGGCGGAAAAGACCACGACGGTCCAGACCAGATTCCGCGGTTGATGAGAAGACGAAGAGGGCAGTGATTAGAAGCAACGAACGTGGGGAGGTACGATCGAAAGTTGTCGATGAGGACAAATGCGATTTATTTACCGGGGAATGGGTGCCGAATCCGGAGGGGCCTTATTACACAAACGCGACATGTAACATGATTCAGGAGCATCAGAATTGTCTAAAATTTGGGAGGCCTGATACTGGATTCTTGAAATGGAGGTGGAAGCCTGATGATTGTGAGCTGCCTATTTTCGATCCGTTGCGGTTTTTGGAACTTATGAGGGGGAAATCGTTGGCGTTTGTTGGTGATTCTGTTGCTAGGAATCACATGCAGTCTCTTTTGTGCCTCTTGTCCAGGGTAATATGTCAATCCTCCTTTCATCTTTATTATTGAAGGAAAATACTTAGAACTAGTTTATTTCAAATGAAAATGAGTCAATTTAATTTTGAGTGATTGTGTAACGTTTTATTTTTGCTTAGTTGCCTGGATTTTGATTGAGTTGCTTGAAATAAATGAAAATTGTCTAGAGCCACTGGATACTTGTATCGATTTTTGGTACATGTATTGCTTTGTTAAAGTTCATTTGACTTGGTTAGAATTGGACCGTCGCGGAATTTCAGCATGTACCATAAAATTTAGACGGAATTGAAAACACTACTAAACTATGAAACAGATAATTTGATGAATCGATATCACTTATTTCCTTAATTCGTAGGCATGACCTTGTTGGCTATTATATAGTTTGTTTTCGCAACAAATTTTAAGTTAATCTACGTATAAGCAAGAAAGTAGTCTTTTGTTTATAAAAACTTAGCTAGGAAAAGTGTAATAGTACAATTTGCCTACATGTCCAATACGTACAGTAAGTAAATGAAGCAATTAAATTCGTAGCCTTGTAGTTGTAGGACTTAGCCATTTGTTTTCGGCTCATAAAATTGAGTCGCATGGTTTTAATAGGTCCAACCTTAAATTCAAATCATAATTCTGAACGACTTATTAGACCGGATTAACATTATACAAACGACCCTCACATGAGCTATTGAGCGTTTTCAAACGTTGTCATCTTACTTGTTATTATTCTCTTGTCTCTACTTGCAGCTAAATTTCTACTTCCTTTGCCAATTTTCAGGTATCAATCCCTGAAGACCTATCAGACTACACAGACCAAAACAAACGCTACGAATACCGCTCCCACGATTTCAACGTCTCCATGTTCTGGTCCCCTTACCTCGTCAAGACCGGCAAAACAAACCCTGATGACGACAAACGCCCCTTCAACCTCTACCTCGACGAGCTCGACACTCACTGGACATCACAGGTCCCATCATTCGACTACGTAGTAATCTCCGCTGGACACTGGTTCTTCCGTCCGACCTATTTCTACCTCAACAACCGCCTAGTCGGCTGTCTCTACTGCCCCGAGTCCAACGTCAGCCACTTAACGTCGTATTTCAGCTATCGCCGCGCTTTCCGCACGGCTCTTCGTGCTATTAACGACGTCGCCAACTTTAATGGAGTCACTTTTTTGCGGACATTTGCGCCATCGCATTTTGAGGGCGGGCCGTGGGATAAGGGCGGAGATTGCGTGAGGACGGGGCCTACGAGGCGGAACGAGACGGTTTTGGAGGATTACAGCAGGGAGATGTATTTGATACAGTTAGAGGAGCTGAGGATTGCACAGAGAGCAGGGAGGAGAACCGGAGGGAAGTTTAGGTTGTTTGATGCGACTAAGGTAATGATGGTGAGGCCGGACGGACATCCTAGTAAATATGGTCATTTGCAAGGCGGGAATCAGAGTTTTGCGAATGATTGTGTGCATTGGTGTTTGCCTGGTCCGATTGATTCGTGGAATGACTTTTTGTTGGAGTTGTTTAATAGGGAGATGAGAGATAGTATTGGTAGATGACGATTTAGGGGTTCTTTTTTTTTTAGGAATAAAAGCGTTGAACCAAGTATATTATACCTCTGTTGTACTTTGCCTTTTGTATTATATGTTAATAAATAAGCATTTTACCTCGTGATGTCAAAATCCAACGGTTGAAAAATGCAGAAATGTGTTCAAGTTTAGCGGTGGATTGATGACTCACGGGGTAAAGTACTGCTTGTTTTTTCTATAGTATATGGACAAATTGCAAAACAATGTAATATAAAAGGCGAAGTGCAACAGTGGGCATACTATAGGGGGTTGACACTTTTACTTTTTTATGAAAGTTGTAAGGTCTTGAAGATTTACAAAACGAAGAAAGAGAAATCAAAAGTTAGTGATGAAAGAATTTTGTGTTATGTATTGTGATTCTTTTAGTAGTTATTCATTTTTTGATAGTTTGATGATTTTTTCAAATGTTAATTCGAAAAGTCCATAGATAGGGCGTAGAGATACGGTCAGTTTTAGATAGACTGTTGTAGTACGCTATAATACAACCGAGTTCGGCAATCACAATCACATTGAGTACAAGCAACTCATGACATGTTTTAGATATTCAAGAGTGTTCTATTTTTTCTTTTACTTTATTTTATTGTGAGGATTTTTGGTGTTCTAACTTCTACCCCATCTATCCATTTGTTCTATTCTTTGAAAGAAGGTGTTGTCGTGATCAAAACACTTTGATGAAGAGCAGATGAACATACGTTTGCCAAATAATCAGCGACAAAGAATCAAATTATTCTATCTTGTCAATTGTAGCATGAAATATTTTCATTATTGTCTAGGTCTATCATTCTAATCACTTTAGTCTTTAGTTAGTATGATACTGGGTGTGACTATGTCAAAACTATGCGTCTTCCACGTACGTTTTGCGTGTATGATCAACAATCATAATTAACTTATTTAAGTAACAAAAATCGGTAGTTTACTATTAAACAAAAGCAGAACATTTTAAGTTTTACGATATTATGAAGCTATATACAGATGTAAGTATCTCGCAAGACATGGAAATAAGTCGCGAACTGAATTCTAACAAATAGCCACAAGCATAATGACTACTCAATCATAACTATTTACAATAATGATCGATTAGAAATTTGTGTGTGACAAATTCTTCAATTAGTGGCATGTTCGCCACCTGTTGTTTACCTTCCCTTTCCTTAACTTACAATTTTCGTTTAACAGTTTCTTCATAAAGTAATAAAAATGACTATATTCGATGAAGCTAAGGCATATTAGTGGACAAGTTTTCCTTCATGTGGGTCCACGTTTCTGTCACGAGCAACATAATCAAGTCCTCAGTTCGCTCAAATTAATATTAGTCAACTTGATTGTAGTAGGTGTAAAATAAGGATCCTCACATTTTCTAACTATTTAAGCTCTCAGTCGTGCACAGACATGACAACAACGTAACACGCCATAAACTAATTAAATCAAAACAACTTTAAATTCTCCAATCATTAATAAGAAAAGAACCCCTATAATTTTATAAACAAAATCGATACCTTATTGATTATCTCTTCCTCGGGCATATGATTGCAAGCGCCTGCTACAAAAATTATGCATTCAGCTTTTTTAGTCATTATATATAAGATTTGGATTAATGCATTTTGAACTGAATCTCAAAAACCATGGAGCTTTCCTTCACCAAAATTCACAAATTGAGTAAGTATATAAATATAATTGCCACACTACTAGCTATAGTGCTGATTCTCCTCATTGTCACCCGTTCAAGTTATCCAATTTTGAACTATGTTTCTTCTAAATCATACAAAAGTCCAGCAAAAAATGTCCCTTCCTACAATTTGGAAGATAATTATAAGATAAGCGACAATCAAGAAAAATGCGACATTTTCACGGGGGAATGGGTTCCGGATCCGAATGCCCCGTACTACACGAACACAACGTGTAAATGGGGGATCCACGAGCACCAGAACTGCATGAAATACGGGAGACCGGATTCCGAGTTTTTGAAATGGAGGTGGAAGCCCAACGGGTGCGAGTTGCCGGTTTTCGATCCGTATCAGTTCTTGGATATGGTCCGGAATAAGTCCATGGCGTTTGTCGGAGATTCTGTCGGAAGGAACCAAATGCAGTCCATGATATGCCTCTTATCTAAGGTAAGTTATTATTTGAAAACTTTGTAGGTTTATTTAAGGGATAAAAGCATTAAACCCTCCATACTATGTCTCGATTGCATTTTGCATCCTATCCTTTTATTTTATGCGACTTGCCCCCTGTAATTGATAAATAAGCACTTTACCCCGGAGTCCAAATCTAATGGCGAAAAATAGTGACATGTGTCCATATCCAACGGTGAAAAAATGACTCAGGGGGAAAATGTTTTTTTATCCATAGTACAGGAGGGCAAGTTGCAAAAATTAAAAGGATGGGACAAAGTGCAACATAGAATAAAGTATAAGGGGTCTAACGCTTTTATCCCTTTATTTAATTAGGGAAATTTGGCAACTATTTCACAAAGTCTTGAAAATCTATTACTGGCCTGATAAAAATGAGAAAAGATATTCAACATTGTGTGTATTTATAAGTTGTGGTTATATCTCTATCCATTATTATTTTAGAAACATGAAAAATTATTCTCGTTTAAAGTCCAATTTTTTTGCTATATCAAGTAATTCGCTAAAATGACGTGGTACACTGGTTTTTGGCTCCATATATGCAAGCTATATAAGAGGAGATCATGAAAAATGATTAGCAAAAGCTGAACTTCGCATGTTGCTCCCATGTGCTCGATTTGTCGGGAATTCTAATACAAATGCATAATTAAGCATGTGGGAGTTGTGATCATGGACCTTCTTTCTATGGTATTTCGTTATGATGAAAAATAAGGGTTCTAAATGAATTTGTTTACCAGAAAAACTTAAGTCAATCTTCAATTTGATAAATCTTGACATAACTTTTTATGTGATAACATACATGCACGTCTTAAGTTAGAGTAAAAACAATTTTACTTATTATTTCGCAGATATAACTATATAAAGATTTTAGATGCATAATGTAGTAAAAAAAAAGTAAGTGTAATGTATATTTATTTTGAAATTGAAGAGTTTAGCTATATTGTTTGTAACTTAAGTTCAACTTTGGTTAATGAATGAAGTCTCTCTTCCTGTTCAAAACTATATAAAAAAATCAGGTGGAGTATCCTATCGACGTGTCACCAACATCCGACGACCAATTCAAACGTTGGAAATACGTAAATTACAATTTTACCCTTGCCTACTACTGGGCCCCATTCTTGGTTCAATTCAGTGAGCGAAGCTCCGATGGCCCAACCCATACAGGCCTCTTCAACCTCTACCTCGATGAACCCGACGAATCATGGGCCACCCATATCGACGACTTTGACTACATTATCCTCAACAGTGGCCACTGGTTCCCTCGCCCCGCCGTGTACCACGAGCATCACCACATTGTCGGTTGTCGTTATTGTCAGCTCCCAAACATAACCGATCTCCCCATGAGCTACGGCATTCAACGCGCCTTTCGCACGGCATTCAAAGCCATCAACGGAAGGGAAAATTTCAAAGGAATCACATTTTTGCGGACATATGCGCCATCGCATTTTGAGAACGGGTTATGGAATGAGGGCGGGAATTGTGTGCGACAAAGGCCATTCCGAAGCAACGAGACGATTCTAGAGGGCGTGAATTTGGATGTGCACACGATCCAAATGGAGGAGTTTCAGGTTGCACAGAAAGAAGGGGAAGGGAAGAAGAAATTTAAGGCGATGGAGATTACGCAGGCGATGTTGTTGAGACCTGATGGGCATCCGAGTATTTACGGGCATAGGCCGGAGGAGAATGTGACATTGTATAATGACTGTGTCCATTGGTGTTTGCCAGGTCCAGTTGATTCTTGGACCGATTTCTTGATGCATATGATGAAGAAGGAAGATCGATAAGAGCACAAGGAAACTTTTTTATCCACGATCACAAAATTCGTAGATATGTTGTTGATATTTCCATTGTGGCGGCTTTAGTAATTTGCCAAAGGCAAGTTACTTGTGATGTTCACCAGCTGATTGTAATACAATTCTGATAAATAATTTGCTTCATGCTAGTAAACATTACTGTTCTTTTAGCCGAATCATACAGTGCTATGAGCCTGAACCTATGTCTTCAATGTAGAACAAGCGAAGTTACATTGTTATGCCTCGAATGGACGACTTTGTTATTGTTGTTTCAATTCGTGAATGGAATACAATTATAAATGTTCGAACTATCTATATAAAGTTGCACAATTTTGGCGAACAGCATAATATATTAAAAGAAGAGTACGGTACTCGCGGCTAAATGAAATGAATTTCACGACTTCCACGAGATGTCATAGCAGATAAACTGGAGATTCTAAGACATTCCTAAGACAAAGAGAAAATAGATAACTAGAAAAGAGAACTTCTAGTCTAAACTAAAGCTTGAAATGTCGAAAACAAGCTACTCGTGAAGTAAGTAAGTGAAGTCTGCTAAAAATGAGGTTATTTATCATTTCAGTGAGAGTGAAACTGTAAATACATGTACCATGTAATTTGTTGGGTCTAGACAAAAATTCAAATAGAAATTCCCAATGGAAAAGCTGTTTTGAGCATGTTAGTATATAGCAGGAAGTAGTACCTTGGAGTTCTTTTTATCTGTAGTGGGAGATTTGATGGCATCTGAAACGGAAGTACATTAAGGTCCAGTTTTGAGGCCATTGGTAAGAAACTATGGCTGGAGCCGACTGATCACTTGCCACAGCGCATGCAGTCTCTTTAAGCAGTTGAATTATCCTTGTCCATCGATGGATTGTAGCTTGATATCAGGGAAAAATTCTCTAAAGAAATGAATAGATGATGGCCGAAAAATTAAGTAGATGGTCATGGTATCCAGTTTGAGACTTTGAGTAGTACTAATGGAAGGGTTTAACAGATCAGATTGGTGATGCTATTCTATTACTTGGAAGACAATAACAATTATGGTTCCCCACTAACACCGCCACCTCCCACGCAAAGGAAATAGAGAAACAAAATAAGAGAGAGGAAGAAATAAAAAACAAAAACTAACTATGAATGCTTAGAAAACACCATTAGGGATGCTAGGATATTATCTGATGCTCATGAGAACTTCCAAGAACTGTGTATGTGCTAGTTTGTCAGAACTGTGTATGTGCTGCTGATACATACTGGGTAAAATTTTACATCCAGAAACCACTGATGCCTCAAGAAATCTCAGCTAAGTTCAGATGACGAGAAAAATAAAATGAAACAGAAAGAAAATGGTAATGTTTATCGTTTATAATTTACAGAAGGTAAAATATTTACATTACTATCTTTCTTACTCAAATCCATGAACCTAATATAACCTGAATACACAAGAAAATGAGTCGTTTCTACCATATCCTCGGGTCGAGAGAGCTTGTAGAAAATACCGTGACAGATGGATAGCAAGACATTATAATACTGACTTTGATAGAGATCTTCAACCGAAAGAGACAATCTCATAAGTCAAGAATTATATGCAACAGTTTCCCAATAGATGCAACTATTGGCCAATTAAAATTCTAGATAATAAGTTGCACCGAATTCACTTATAAATGTGGAACTCGATTCTCTATCCCAAGAGCATTAACCCGCTGTAAACACAGTTAGGGGGGAGGAAAGCCTCACTAACTGTTAGCTAAGAGTTAAACAGTCCCACTATGGATATACTACAACAATTGTTGTGATTGCCATAAGATGAACATTCATACCACCTAACAAAAAACATAAATAAGCATGCATGAAAACTACAAAATTCGAGGTTATATATGTGCTTTTGCCCTCTATTTATAACAACACATGATTTATCAAATATACTCAATGATTAGAAGCAACATGAAGCTTAGAAGCCTAAATGAATACGTTTTACTCAACAGGAACGAGTGGAGGAGGAGAATTCATGTGTTTGACTCTATGTGATTCTTGTTTGCTTCATATAGCCTACAACAGGTAATTGAATTTGGTTGTTGATGTACCCCATTTATAATTAATAACATACTCAAAAATAGAGAGCGAAAGTGAGAAAGTTGATATGAACTACTAATTCACCATCAAATATATTTATCGATGACTTAATAAATCGGTCAGAATTTAACTACCCATTTCTTTTGCAGTCATTATGTTGCAAAAATGGAGTAGAACAGGAAAATAATTTAAATAGCAGTGGACACGGAGAACTTACGGTTTCCATCAATAATCTTGGTAGGGATACATCAATCTTCTGTACAATCAGGAGTATGATAGATTATTATGGGTTACAAACACACAAGGATTGAATACTCTTTCATAAACTACGAAACCTAGTCTATGTAACAGTTTACAATGAAATCCTGATGAATACCACTATGTGCAAACCTAAAATGTAGAGCACAAATGCCGACCTGAGCAGCATCAACCTCTGTAAGCTCTCACTTCTACCAGCCATATGAACAGGAAGCTTGTCATATGGATCAACAAGGTAATCAGACACAGGTCCCTTGTCAGAGCCATTTCTCCCAAGCCTATTTCTAGCTGTATTTGAATCTGCACTGCTTCTCTCCGTTCTTTTCCACAGCCCATTTAGTTTTTCCAGCTCCATCTCCTTGAGATGGATTTCACTGACAAGGCCCTCCGCCTGAGCCTGAAAGCACAGGAAGAAGCATGCTGTTAAATGCATCAGTAGACTCCAGTTACAAAAGAAAAGAAAAACCAAAGAAGATTCTATTGTTGAATAAAGAATATAAAACTAACCTGTTTTACGGCAAGTTGTTCAATTAGGCTGTGAAGCTGTTTATCCAAGGATTTTTCTCGCTGAGCTGCACAGAAACAAAATTAGTTAGTGCAAAATGAAGTCCAGATGGAATAAAGACTTGTCTAATTGCGTGGAATCCCAAAAGCTGGCACTTATACTTCACGTAACAAACAAGGTCACGTTTAAACTTTGATGTCTTTCTTCTTACTGGTGGTGTTCTAGACTGCAGCGAATCCATAAACATACAAACATATGGGTTTTAAGAACATTGAAATCCAAGATTTTGCAAAAAAAGGAATGGTTAATCAAAGGGTATTAACAATGCTCCTGCTGCTTTTATAGGCTATAGCAATAGAGCAAACCAGAAGAAAATCACTAGGAATTTGCAAGTCAGAAGTGCAATACCATGATAAGTAAGTCATCTCTTTGTGGTCTGTTGTGCTTAAATGATTTTTACAGTTGCCATGAAGAGGCTAGTACAAATAGCGAAGGTAGTAGAAATGTGCTTCTGGAATGTGTTCATCACCAAATACACCAATCCCTAAATGAAATGTTCACCAGCTCCTCGGTGTTTAAATTTTCAATAGTATTAGAATCAATGAAATTCTCCTATAATTGCCTAATACATCTTAATCTTTGAATAACATGTGGATACATATTATCCCTTTTTTTGATAAGAATACGGACACAAGTGTAACTGATATTATTTTTAACTAGCTCTACTGAATCTTCAATTGTAAGTTAGCTATTAAACAAGTCTACAGCATAAGTCAAAGCATCTGAGACTTAATGCTTTGCTTAAAAACACACTAAACACTCTTTCCTTTTTATTCCTTAAAAAAATGTCAATAACAGAATTTATGCATGAATGCCAATACTATATGAAAGTTATCCATCGGTTTACTGCAATCTCGAACATGGATAGTAATAACTAATACGCCACAAAGAGAAAGTTATTTGACAGATACCTGGAGTTGGCTGCTTCAACGCATAATCTTGAGTCTGCTGCCATTTCTTCTCCAATTCCTCAACAACCTCTTCCAACGAAGCCTGCGAATCGATACGACATTCAGCACCTCAAATTAACTAAACGCAAAACATAAACATAACAGAACAACATACTATTAAGCACACAACAACAACACACCAGTTCCTTTTTCTTGTTCTCCATCTGATCCACTAACTTAGATTTCGAAGCTTCCGCTTCTTCCAAAGCTTCAACCGACGACTTCAATTCATTAATCGCTTCATCCGATTCTTGCGAACGCCTCTCATCCACCGCGAGCTGCGCCCTTCGCAACTCGTCTCTCAAATCCTCTTCAACCGAGTCCAATTCCTGCAACTTACTTCCAAGCGCATCTGCCTCCTGCAACTTCTCCTGAATCTTAGATTCGTAATTCGAAATCGCACTCTGATACTCCGCGTTCTCTTCCTGCAATCGAACCTCTCTCAATTGCGTCTACAACAAACACATAACAAAATCACCAACAATTAGGTCAATTTCAACTTTCAATCACTGAATCTGTATAACATTAGGATATAGAATATCGAATATAGATTACGAATGTGAATATAAAGACCTGTTGTTTGGTTGAGGAGTGAGAGTTGAGCTGGAGAGCGAGAGCGTTGTTCGAGGCGAGCGAGTGAGCGTGGAGGTGAGGAAGACGCTCGGAGATGTCCGGAGGAGGCAATCTGAGCCGTAGATCTTGGATCGAACGGTGGAGAGAAGATGATCTGCGGTCGAGATCGTGTACGTAGGCTTGTTGTTCGGGAGTGAAGATGATGGGAATGGAATCTGGATCGTTCTCAGCGTCGGATCTACCGCCGGCGCCGCCTCCGACGACGTCCGCCGCCCATGCTAGTAGACCCGCCATTTTTGTATCGGAGCTTAATTTTCAGTTCTCAGTTCTCAGTGGGTTATTGGATTTTGACCCAAATTCAAATAAGTACTAATGTGGTTGTCAATTTTAAATTGAAATTGGATAATAATTTTACTCATGAATTTTTTTTTTTTTTTGAACGGTAATATATAGAATTCAGCGTCAACGCAAACATACAGTCTTGGAACAGGGGTACGGGGAGTGGGTAGTACGAGTAGCTATTAAGTTTAAGTCATAGTACAACAAAGGTGACAGCCACTCCGGGCAAGTTTCAAAAACATGGAACAAAAGAGCGTTGTGGTCTTCATCTTCTGCGTGTTGTCCTTGTATACTAGTCTTCCACGACGCCCCAAACTTAGCCAAAAAGTCCGCCACCTCGTTCAGCTCCCTATAACAGAACGTCCCCTTAACCGACGTGAAGGTTGAAAGCAGTGTCCAGATGTCCCGCACTAGGCCCTCCAGGTGCCCTGGAGGGGCCTGGGTCCTGCTCAAACAGTGGAGAAGTAATAAGGAATCGGTATAAATCAAAAGATGCGTACTATGTAAATGCGTAGCAAGACGTAAACCCTCCCTAAGAGCCCTAAATTCAGCATGATTGTTAGTGGTGTAACCGATGTATCCAGTGAAAGCCGACACGAAATCTCCGTCCTCTTTCCTGAGTATTCCTCCTATTCCTGCTGGCCCCGGATTTCCCAAGGCAAAGCCATCAATATTCAGTTGGACATACCCTACTGGCGGTGGTGTCCAAAATAGATTGTGAACGTATTCGGGCTTATTCTGTTTCATGGCCTGGGGGAATAAGGTTTCGTTGTTAGTCGAATAAGTCTGGAAAATTTGTTCAATAGAGTTGTCATTAATCGACTGATTTTGGAAAACCTTCTTGTTCCTAGCTTGCCATATAGCCCAAATGGATGTGACGCATGTCGCCCGGCTATTTTTTGGTAAGTTCTTTAAGTAAACCAGCGGGTTCATTAGGCAGGCGTTTTCGAGGAAGGGGCAGATCTTCACTCTGGCAGATCTCAAGGCAGGGCATTTCGTGAAGAGATGGTCTTGGGTTTCTGGGCTGGTGTGGCAAATAGGACACTCCGGGTGTTGTATGATGTTTTTTGCATAGAGTCGTTCATTAACTGGCAGGGCATCATGGCATAGAAGCCAGGCAAAGAAACGGACACGTGGGAGTGTCTTGAGTTGCCAAATAATCTCCCAGGGCAGTTGGGGTCGTGATCTCTTATCTTCTTGTTCCATGAGGTAATTATAAGCACTCGCCACTGTGAATTTGCCCGTATCGCTCCATGCCCAAGTGGGTTTGTCCTGCTCATAATGCTGTCCGATGTCAGTAGCTAGGATTCTTTCCACTAGGCTTTGGGGGATGTGCTGCTGAATATCCTGAAGCTTCCAAGTTCTAGAATGTTCCTCTATTAGCTCAGCTACTGTAATACTCTGAAGATGGTTTGGGATCTGAGTAACATAGTCGTTTATCGTGAAGTTGCCCAACCATTTAGTATGCCAGACATTAAGCTGGTGACCTGTCCTAACGTTCCATCTTATCGCGCCATTAAGGTGTTGTAGGATCGAGGCAATTGATTTCCATGCCCAACTGTTATGAGGTTTACTCGTTGCCAACATCAGGTGGTTAGACGGGTAGTATTTGGCTCTATAGACTTGTGCCCACAGGGTTTCTGGTTCTGTGAATAATCTCCAACCGAGTTTTAGCATAAAGGCTTCATTGAGCTGGGTTAGTCTTCTGATTCCCAGACCTCCCATTTGTTTGGGTAATGTTACCGTGCTCCAGTTAACTTTAGATTTTGCTCTGTTGTTAGCTGAGGAGTTCCAGAGAAAGCGCTTGGTTGTTGTTTCCAGCTGGTGGGTCAAGGTGGCCGGTAATTTGAAAGCGGACATGACGTAGGTGGGCAGAGCAGAAATGGTTGATTTAATGAGGACCTGGCGGCCGGCGTATGATAGGTATTGGTTATAAAATTGAGAGATCCTGCCTGTCGCCCCTGTTACCAGTTTTTGTAGTTTTGCTCTTTTATTTCTGCCTGTCCAGACTGGTAAGCCTAGGTATTGTTCTTCCTCACTCATCTCTAGGAGGTTTAAGTGTTCTAGCAACTCCATTCTTCGTTGCGGTTGGACACTGGGTGACATCAGGGCTTTAGATTTGTTCCAGTTGATGTGTTGTCCTGCCGCATTCGAGTACAACTCGAGGCTTTTCTGAAGGCTTCCCACAGTTTTATCCTTGGTATCGCAGAATATAAAGCAATCATCCGCAAATCCTAAGATCGGGATCTGAGGTCCGTTCCTACTCGCCTTCAGTGCGCCAAATTCCTTGTTATGTGTATACGTCATGATTAGGCGTATAAACATATCCATGCAGAGGATGAACAGGTAGGGCGATAGTGGGTCTCCTTGTCTCAGACCTTTAGTGGGAGCCCATCTCTGGGACTTCTGGCCATTTGCCATGACAGTGAATGTTACCGATGTGACACAGTTCATAATAAGCTCCCTGAGGTTATCCGGAACTTTGTATGCCGACAGGGTTTTTTGTAGAAAGTCCCAACTGATGCTATCATATGCCTTTTCTATATCCAGTTTGACTGCCATGGCCCCGATTCTACCTTTCCTTTTGGATTTTATGGTGTGGATCAACTCATGAGCCAACAGAATGTTATCCGTGATCTGTCTACCCGGGACGAATGCATTTTGGAAAGGGGAGATCAGCCGGTCCATGTAAGGCCTTATACGATTAACCAGGATTTTGGATATGAATTTATAGCTGACATTGCACAGACTGATAGGTCGGTAGTGTGCTGTTTCCGTGGCATTGGTCTTTTTAGGTATTAGAATGATATTGGAATCATTGAGCCCCTGTGGGAGTTCCCTGGTGCGGAAAGATTCCTTAATCATACTAGTCACTGGCGCTTTGAGGTGCGTCCAATATCTCTGGTAAAAGTGTCCGTTTAGGCCATCAGGTCCTGGAGCTTTGAGGGGTCCAATTTGCTTGACCGCTTGCCAGATTTCAGCCTGCGAAGGTTCTCCGTCGAGCGGGATCCCCGCCATCTCTGCTAAGTTAGGAAGGTTAAGGTACTGAAACGGGAACTGAGAGGCATCCGTCATGTCGGTATCCTGCTGGAAATGTTCCTTGAATCGGTCAGCAATATCCTGGGGGTTAGTGATCCACTGGTCGGTGTTAGATTTAACCCCTTGGATGAAATTTCTCCTACGTCTGTTGCTTGCAAAGGCGTGGTAGTACCTTGAATTATTGTCTCCGTCCTTGATCCATTGTGTTTTTGCTCGTTGAGCCCAGTATACTTGTTTTTGAATGAGCAACCGGCTAATAAGGATGCAGAGTCTATTCTCCTCCCTGAACCGGCCAATGGGTGCATTAGGGTGGAGGGAGGCTTGCACGGTTCCCAATTCTCTCTGCGCCCGGGCTATTTGATTGTCCAGGTTTTGAAAGCAAACCGTTTGCCAGTTTTTAGCATTGATGGCGAAATTACGGCATTGATTAGTGAAGGAGCGCGCGGGTTGCCTATTCTGATTCTCCGTCCAGACACGTTCCACTAGGGGGGGGAAGCTCGGGTGGAGGTCCCATGCAGCTTCGTAGCGGAATGGTCTGAACGGTCGACCAACAAACGGTTGGGAGTTGAGCATAATTGGGGAGTGATCAGATTTAGCCGCAACCAAGTGGGTGACCCTAGTTTCCGGATAGTCGTTCAGCCAACTTGTATTGCCGAAGAAGCGGTCCAACCGTTCACAGATGAAATTTCTACCATAACGTTTGTTAGTCCAGGTGAAGTGATGTCCTATGTAGCCTAGGTCATGCAGTCCACATTGGTCCATACAGTTAGCAAAGTTATTCATAGCAGCGTTAGATTTCGGGCGTCCTCCTAGTTTCTCATGCGATACTAGAATATTATTAAAATCTCCTACCACAAGCCAATTAGATGAAATGAGCGGTGCGAGAAGCATTAATTCATTCCATACCTGATGCTGGAGCGCTGGCTGTGGCGGGTTATAAACCGCAGTGAGGATAAAGGAGTGATGCGGGGGGGCAACCACAACGTCAATGTGGATCGTCCTGTCAGTGCTATCGAATTTATTCAGCGACACTCTTGCCCGGTCCCAAAGTACCCATATGCCACCTGACAGCCCAACTGCATCAATAGCATAGCAACCATTAAAAGGCAAACGGGGAATAATTCTATCAGAACGATCTTTTTGCACACGAGTTTCCATAATAACAAAAATAGCTGGCTGGTGCCGCTGGATCATGTCTTTTGCTTCTGCGACAAAGCCTCGTCTCCCGGCTCCTCTACAGTTCCATGCAATAATCTTCGTCATTGGGAGGTGGATTGCCGAGGTCTGGGACGACGTCTCGGAACGTCTCTGTCTGCTGTCGCTGCTCTCCGGGAGCAGGCTCCCTACTTCGTTTAGTCTGAGCGACGATGCCATTATGTACGGGTTTGCGTTTGCCACTGGTTTGATGCTTAAGCGGAACGCTAAGTCGGCAAACCGAAGCATCGGGTCGAACTCTTGCGTTGCGACTACTCGGACTGTCGTGAAGAAGTGCGGGATCATGATTATTTGTGTCACGTCCGTCCCGCGGGGCATGGTGATGTCCTGCATGGCTGTGTTTAAGATCCACGTCACGACTGATGGCGGTATGACGGTGAGATTGGGGAGTTGAACGGGCGGCGGTGGAGCTAGGTGGTAATTTGGTGGCGGCGAACGAAAAGCAGTCAAGAGGGACGCTTGCTGTGGAATCTGTGGGCTCGGCATGAGATTCGGGAGTATAGGCACAGGTCGGAACAGTCGTCGGTTCGAGGATTCCGGAGGCGGTGACGACGGGCTGCGCCGACGACGAGTCGGAAGGGTTTAGGTAGGCTGTCCCGAGAGATTTGCTCGGTTTGCATGGCCCTGTCTGCTGTTGAGAATGTTTGAGAACAGGGTTTGATGGTTGTTCATCTGATTCGCCGCCGCCTGTTGATTTTCCGGCGGTGGTTGGCGGCCGAAACGTTGGTGGGGAAGAAGGAATGCCAATTCCCTTTGTGCCGGGTTCATGGCTATTGTTGTTGGTGGCGCCAGTTGGAGGTTTAAGTTCAGTCCGTTGCTGTTGCTTCGGTGCGGTGGCGATGGAGTCGCCGGAATTGAGCGCCTGTCCATCGGTGTTTTTTGGAGTAACAGACGGTGCACAGTGTGTGAGTGGTGCTATTTTTTTCTGATTATTTTTTTTATTTTCTGTGTGCATGTGTGTGCAAGAATTATCATACTCCACTGATTTAATCTTGTTTGCGTGCATGTTTTGTGTTTCACCCTGGAGCAGCACGTCAGCAGCTGTGTGCTGAATTGAAACTTGGAAAAAATCATTATTCTGGCTCCTGGAGTTCGCGAAATCGGCTGAGGGAGAGAGAGTGAAATTATCTGGTGGAATTGGTGCATGGGTGTAGGAGGAGAGGGCTAATGGTAATAGGCCACGTGGAGGGATGGGTTTAATTAGTGGGCTGTTGTCATGGTTAGTGGGTGGGGCATTTTTCAGCCGATAATTCTCTGACACAGAGAATTTCGGCGCATGTGGGCTAGTGGGGCGACTTTCGGCTGCTGCTGGTGTATGCACCAAGGGGAGAGAGAGGGTTTTGGCTGTGCCACTTGTATGGTGGGATTTTAAAATAGTGGGCTGAGTGTGTGAAGGGGCAGCGTGATTGGTGGGTTTAGGAATGGGCTTTTGTAGTGGGTACTTACTTGTAAGGTGTGCTGCAGCTTTATGGTTATGGGAATTATTTTGTATAGTTGGTGTATGAACACCCTCTTTTGAAGAAGAATGTAAGGCCATGTTTGGTAAGGGTTTTGCCGGGTTTTTTTGAGGAACATTACGTTCTTTCCAATTTCTTGCACTACTAACCTGATTATCGCGCACGGTAGCATTACGCGGTCTACGAGACACAATTTGCCACGGTTGCATGGTATTTTTTTCTGTGTTTTGTTCTCTTTGGTCCGACGTGGAAGCTCGATCGTGGTTCGTATTTACTCCCTCGTTAGAGACCGTTTGTTTCGGACATGCCGCCGAGAAGTGGCCGACTGCATTGCACGTGAAGCAGAATGCTGTTTTTAATTCATAAATAATCTTCTGTGTGTGGTTTCCAATCCTTATGACCGATTGTAGAGGTTTCGACGTGTCAATATAAATACAGATACGCGCGAACCTTGCTTTTTCCATTTTTGCCGTGTGGATATCAATTTTGATCGCTCTTCCTATCATGTTTCCGATTCTGTTGAGAGCTTGGAAGTCGTAGTATTCCACTGGCAAATCTGGAAGCTGGATCCAGACACAAAGGTTATTAATTTGATGTACCTGAGGTGAAAAGTTTGGTTGCCACTGCGTGATTGCTAGGTAGTGGTTAAATAAGAACCATGGGCCTCCTGCCAAAGCAATGAAGTATTCCTCGGGCGATGAGAATCGAGCTATATAATATCCGTTGCCAATGTCCGTCGTCGTTAGGTTGCCATGCAGTCGCCATATACGTTTGAGGTGAATGGCTATGCTCGGAATAGATCGCGCAAATCCTACCGTGTGTATAATTAAGGCTTATCGCCAAGGGGCTCGGAGAGACGCAAGTTCCTCATTAGTAAAAAGGGCCGTGTCTGGTTGTGGTTGAGGGATCTGTTGGTCTAGAGAGGTAGGGGTATTTTCTAAGTTATCAATCCACGTTTGGAAATAAATGTGAGGGGAGGATTGTTGGAGTTTTTCTTTATAGGATAGAGGTGGTGGATGAACACTCAGGTTTGGTGCTGGAGAACTATTAAGGTCATGCATGGTGGAATCAATTTCTGGCTGAAGGGGGATATTAGGTGGTGGTGGTGGTTTCGGGGGCTCCGGTGGAAGCACATTGCTTAAAACAGTAGAGAGCATCTTTCAAGTCTATCTTTGTGTGTGTCGGGGTGCGGATACTGAACAAGATTTTTTACTCATGAATTTGATTTGTGGGATATTATGCAAATAACACCCTATCGATATGAATTTTTGAGTGCCAAGTGGCAACTGTTTTTTTTTTTTTTTTTTGAGTGTTAAAATTCCGAATGAATTTAAAGTTTTGATATGAAAAGAAACAACCATTAGTTAGTTTTATTAATACCACTTAAATTGCATAATAACTTAATTAAAATTAAAAAATATTAGAAAAAGAATATCCTAACGAAATTTACTAAAACTAATCAAATATTGCCATCATTTACAAATACATTGTATTAGGAGTTAGGACTCAAATCTTGTATCGATATTGTACCCCCGACAAGCATATTATTAAGATGGACATTTATAAGATGAATTCTACTACTTTTAGGGAGATGATATATACTGAGCAAAATCCCTAATTATAGAGCAATTTTTTTATTATTTACTAATATACCCCTTTCAAATTTATTGTTTTATTTATTTTCCTTCTAATACTTATCTTAATTAGTAGAACATTAGGAAACTTAATTAAGACAATCCTCTTTTCAATTTATAGAATGGAAAGATAATCTTTCTTTATTTAAAGACAATAAGGTGGTGTTTGCAAATGCTTATAAAATGAACTTATTGGCTTTTGCAGCCGCAAAAGCACATTTTTAGTGTTTGGAATGCTGACTTTTGCTTTTTCTTGTCTAAAAAAAAGTCAGAAAAAGCACAAGCCGCAAAAGCATGCCCAGGGGTGCTTCCCTAACTGCTTTTGGTATTATGTTATTTTTGAAAGGTCTTAAATAGAAAAGTTCATTCTCCTTAATTTTTGCAAACACCTAATTAATGATTTAAGTAGCTTTTTTAAAAGATTTGCAAACACTCCCGACTTTTTATTAAAAGTCACTTAAAGTGGCTTTAAGCATAAGTATTGAACAAGCTCCTTTTATAAGCATTTGCAAACACCACCTAAATAACCCATGTGAATAAGTTAATTGAAGAAAATGTTACTTAATTAAATTCTAATTCATGTAACAAAATTGGAGTACGTACCAAAAGCAATAACATTCAACTGATTTATATACTTATTCACCGGCAAGTTATATATATATATATATATATATATATATATATATATATATATATATATATATATATATATATATATATATATATATATATATATATATATATATATATATATATATACTTTATTTGAATAATTCAAATGTACATGCTAAACATATTTCACAATAAATTTTTGTATTAGCTAAAAACGTTTGCATTAAACTTGTACATTAGATGTGTTATTGCGAATTAAGAAAGATTGTTAATATAAGTAATTTTTTCAATATTGAAATACCGACCATGCAATTTATAAACAATCAAATTCCAAAAAGAAAAGTTCAGAAACAAAATAAAAAACTAACTCACCTACAGTCCACTAATGTCTTACCGGCAAAGTTTTGCTGAAAAGGTTCTTTTTTTTTTTTTTGTGACATAATCCTGGGATTATTCTAGCGGAGACCATTTTTTTTTTAAATGTTAAAGTAATTAATTAGATATTGATGAGTTATTACTTATTAACTATTTTTATATAAAGAAAGATTATCTTCCCATTCTATAAATTGGAAGGAGGATTGTCTTGATTAAGTTTCCAAAAGTTCTACTAATTAAGAGAGGCATAAGAAGGAAAAATAAATTTGAAAGGAGTATAATTGGAAAAAAATTAAAAATTCCTCCAAATTGCTCTGTAATTAGGGATTTTGCTATGTATATATCATCTCCCCTACTTTTAAGCAAAAACGAGAAATTGCGAATCTATCATTAGATATTTTGAAAACTTTAATTAATTAAAAATATATCAGACTTGACGAATTTATCATTAGATATTCTGTTACGTAGGTTTTAATAAAGTTCATAGAGCGAAATGATCTTTCCTTAAAAAGTAGATATTATGTATATTAGTTTAGAAATTATATAGTTTTCGTTAGTAGTGATTTTGAGAAGGTTGAAAGTAAAAGTTTTTAAGATATTTACTCTGGGTATATCAATAATCATCTTTCTTAGGCCAACTATTGAACCAATAGTGAGAGTTCAGAACAATCTTCATGGAAATTACACATTACTTATTCAGAATAAACATTGACTCCCGTTCAAAAAAAAGGGTATTCACAAGATCTTGTGGTTATAAGGTTGTTATGTTGTTTATATTAAACAAATACATAATATATTTATAATTCCCAAATCTAATACACGAAGGAATTGAGGCCACAAGTCTTTAAATGTCATCGAAAATTCTTTTCAAATATATATAATGCAATTGTAATACGATTTTAATATTTTATATATGTGGGAAGAATTGACAGAATTCTCCATAAAGATCTCAAACCTTTGTTCCACATTATTGTGTTCCTATTTGGTACGTTTCTCCCTAAGTTAATGACGACGATTTTAAAATTTAAACTTAGCCGTTTTGGTATACCATAGCTTCAATATTAAGAAACTTCCAAGTTTATATTGTCTCATATCGATATATTTACAAGAATTTCTGCTCAAGTATATAAAAATAAACACAAGTAGTTTATTTGTTACAAATTCTATATACTCTCAAAATAAAAACTGTAAACTATTATTTATTTATTTATTTCGGTCATTGTAGAACAGTCCCATGCTACTATAATAAACCAAGTCAGCTTGTCGTTTTCAAAGTGTTCTTATCATGATTTACTTCAACATAAAAAAGAAAACAATAGGAATGACTTAACTATTGAGATTTGAAAGATTGAGAAAAATGTAAAAGGAAAAAATAGATTTTCATACCAAAGAAAAAGGGCATCACTTCTAGGATATGGGAGCAAAATAACACAAATATACTTTGCACGATATACTTACTTGGCTCAAAACAATTATCAAAGACTTAAATATGTCATAATCGATTTTGCACAAGACATAATTCGTAAAAGCACCAATTTACCAAATATAAAAGATAGCAAAAATAGCGTACTACCCCTATCTTTCTGCTGATGCATTAATTAGAAATTAGAACAAACAAATCTTTATCTCCTCTTGACTTGGAAAGGAAAAATATTGCTTCTATATTTGTAATTGTATCTTTAACACGTAAAAGTTGCCAAAGTCAATGGTTATGAAATCGTCAGTAAATCATAATAGGCCTTGATTCTTTTGAATTTTTGGAAAGAAATAAAGCCAAAATTTTATCTAAATAACATGCCTCTTTTACTAATTTTTTCCGTTTAAATATGTATATGCTAATCTATTCCAGGTTTAATTTTTGAGTTGTGTTCGAGTAAATTGATACTAAATCTAACTTTCGACCAATATTTTGGCAAATGATATCGACAGACCAAAATCCCTAAATTCAGAGCAATATTTTTTTATGCTCTAATATACCCTTTCTAAATCAATTAATGATTATTTCTTCCCTTTTAATACCTACTATATATTGCGCCGAATCTTTAAGAATGTGGCATTAAATTTTTCACAATCCTATTTATGAGATGGAAAGATTAAATTTTTTATATAAAGTGGTAAGGAAAGTTTGGTAAACACGGATTAAGCCCTCGTACAATAGAATTAAAGTTCGAAACACTCGCTTCCTGGGCTCGAAGGCTGTCTACGAAGCATACCTCGTAAGCAGCTGGGTGGGTATATAGTCCAGAGTTAGGGGTCGTTTAGGCTTGATAGGGATCGTACTCTTGTTTTCGCATTAGCCTCCTACTTCTGCCGATTGAGGGGTATTTATAGGTGGGTAAAACGGCGTAGGTGGCACTTTGCTGCCAGGTGTTACGTCCGACAAGGCATTTAATGGCGAGACAGGTGTCATGTCCGACAGGGCTTTTATGACCCCACGAGGGTGCCTCGTCAGTTGATTCGACCCTCGTAGCCACGTGATCTCCATAACTTCTGTGCTATCTGTTTCACACTAAGCTCCTCCGCATTTATGGCTTGAGATAACGACTATCTTAGAGTTTTGTCGTTAGTTCCTTTTCGTTCAGTCAGACCTCGTTTCCCTCGTACATGGACCTCGTTCCAAACGTAAATATAATAAGCTCGTACCGTCGAAGCTCGTAGGCTTCAAGACTCGATTTATGGCTTACACACGAGCTCGAGGTTTCGGCAGGGTTCGAGCCCTTCTCCCATGCAGGATCAAGGGCTGTGATTCGTAGGGCTCGAACTTCTTCGACGTACGACTCTAGCCCTCGTTCAGTCAAGTAATTGTCTCAGCTCACTTCTAATTCGATGTTTAAGGTAATTGACCACCTCGTACAATATTTACTTCATCATAAAGTAAGTTATTTATGTGAAGAATTGATGCCGTAAAAATTCACCCGATTACATATTAATAATTACGAAAGAATGTTGAATAACACAATTGTGTTCAAATGTCTAAAATATTTGTCAACGATATAAAATTTCAATAAATATATATATATATATAGATGTGTTGAATCGATTTTTTCCTACTTTTATTCGCCAAAATCCCAGGTAGTTAGTTAGTGGAAGATTTCTTGGTCGACTTGGTTTTATTAAAATTACACAATAAATAAAATTTGCAAGAAAACAGGACAAATCACAACAAATATTGAAACTTCTTCTTCAAACTTCAAATTCGAAAACTGGCAACTCGATGTAAACTTGCCCCCTCAAAAGATTGAGCTTGACCAAACAAACTCATACACTAAGATTTCTCATAAAAAACAGAGTTATTCTTCTTTATTGTGAACTTTTATCATACACCTTCAACGCAAACCCCTGTTTTTGCATCAACACTCAAAATTCAATGGCTCAACTCACAGAAAATCTCATACCCCGCGAACCCAATCCGCCATGGATGAAGAAGCACAACAAAAAATGTGCTTTATACATTTTCGCCACCGTTTTAATCTGTTGGGTACTGATTTGGGCCTATTACAGAGATTCTCCAAGTGATGATGATGACACAAATACGCCGTTTTTGTTCCCAAAAACTCAATCCCCTGTTCTACCAGATCCCTCCAAATTCTTTTCACCTCATCTTCTCGCAAACCCTTTGCCCACAAACTCGTTTTTTCAAAATTTCGTCTTGAAAAACGGTGATCAGCCCGAGTACATTCATCCATATATCGTAAAATCGTCACAATCTTCGTTAACCATCTCGTACCCATCACAGTACATAAACCCCACGTTCACTTACGATGTTTTCATCGCTGATGTCACGATTTCGACGTTGGATAACCGCGGTTCGAAGAAATCCCACGTTGTTTCGTCGTTTGATGAACTCAGTGTTACTTTGGATTTTCCATCTAATAATCTGAGATTCTATCTTGTTAGAGGGAGTCCCTTTTTGACGTGTGATGTGAGGGAAAGTGTTGCTCTGTCGATTTCGACGATACATGGCGTTCTTGGATTTTCTCGCAATGCTGAGGGCACTAAGTACACTGTTAAGATGAATAACGACCAGACGTGGCTGATTTACGCCTCTTCGCCGATAAATTTAAGCCACGAGGGGAATAGAATTACGTCTACTGAGTTTTTTGGTGTGATTAGGATTGCTGCATTGCCTTCTTCCGACCCGAAATTTGAAGCGACGCTTGATCGGTTTAGCTCTTGTTACCCTGTGAGTGGTGCTGCTGATTTTACTAAGCCCTTTTCGTTGGAGTATAAATGGGAGACGAGAGGGGAGGGGGATTTGTTAATGCTTGCACATCCACTCCATCGTAAGCTTCTTTCGGATAGTGGTAGTTCGGTTTCTGTTCTGGATGACTTTAAGTACATTAGTATTGATGGAGAACTGATTGGTGTTGTTGGGAATACTTGGACTTTGAAAAGTGACCCTGTATCTGTAACTTGGCATTCAGTTAATGGTGTCGACAAGGGAAAAAGATCTGAGATTATTGAAGCACTTGACAATGATGTTCAAACTCTAGATGCTAGCAAGATAACTACGTCCTCGTCTTACTTTTACGGTAAACTGGTTGCTAGGGGTGCTAGGTTAGCAATGATTGCTGAGGAAGTGCATCATCATGACGTAATCCCAGCTATTAGAAAGTTCTTGATGGACACAATCGAACCATGGATTAAGGGAACATTTGGGGCAAATGGCTTCTTGTATGATGCAAAGTGGGGCGGAATTGTTACTAAGCAAGGATCTTTGGATTCAGGGGCTGATTTTGGATTCGGAGTTTATAACGATCATCACTATCACCTTGGTTATTTTATATATGGGATCTCTGTGCTTGCTAAGATCGATCCTGATTGGGGAAGGAAGTACAGAGCCCAAGCTTATGCCCTCATGGCTGATTATATGAACTTAAACAGGACAGAAAACTCTGATTATACGCGACTAAGGTGTTTTGATTTGTGGAAATTGCATTCTTGGGCAGGAGGGTTGACAGAGTTTGCAGATGGTCGTAATCAAGAAAGCACAAGCGAGGCAGTGAATGGATACTATTCAGCTGCTTTGATGGGATTGGCTTATGAGGATAGCGACCTCGTTTCGATTGGATCGACAATATCAGCTTTTGAAATTCAGGCGGCAAAGACTTGGTGGCACGTGAAAGAGGAGGATAGTTTGTATCCACGAGAGTTTAGTAGAGACAATAGACTTGTTGGTGTGTTGTGGTCAACTAAAAGAGACAGCGGACTATGGTTTGCTCCGCCTGCTTGGAAGGAGACTAGGCTTGGAATTCAACTTTTACCATTACTCCCTATTAGTGAAGCATTATTCTCTGATGTTCATTTTGTGAGACAGCTTGTGGAGTGGACTCTTCCGGCACTGGCGAGAGAAGGAGTTGGAGAAGGTTGGAAGGGGTTCGTGTATGCATTGCAAGGAATTTATGACAACAGAGTGGCTATTCATAATATCAGACGATTGAATGGGCATGATGATGGTAATTCGTTAACGAATCTTCTTTGGTGGATACATAGTAGAAAGGGTCGAGAAGACAGATTTTTTTAACGAATCTATGGTGGAGTTGTAGTAGGGATGATTGAGAAGAGGGATGTGATAGAGGAGGGAAATTTACTGGTTTTGTCTTTTTTATCGTCAGTAGATATATGCAATTTGCGTTGATTGAGTACTGTTTTAGTTGCTAAGATGGATTTCTGCATTTGCTGATGAATATAGTAATAACTTTTTTACCCGAATAGTTCATATTGCTTCTGGTTACATTGATGAAGAAGCTTTAAAGTTGTGATTCATTCTTTCATTTTGAGTAATGTGATTCAAGCGCATTGGATATGGTTATGAAAGTTGTTGTTTCTAAATTTTGAGTTTTTGACGATGGAAAAAATGTATTATAGCATGCTGCATTTAACAAAATAACCCAAAGCAGAAACATGTTGTCAAATGCTAACAAAGACGTCATTGCAAATAAAACAAAAGGAACAATCACAACAGCAAGAGAAGATAGATTTTCACTAGGGTGTGAAGCTGTTTGTCCATGCTGCAAAAAAACAAATTAGTTAGTGAAACATGAGGGAGGAATAGATGGTATAAAGACTCATCTTATTGAAAGAAAACCAAAAAACTAGTACGTATATAGTTCACATATGACATATGAACAAAATCTTCAATGTGGTGAAGCAATAAGAAATGTAAAATAAACATGCATTTTCTGATTTTCAGGAGGGTACATATTTGTAGACCATTTCATTATTATTTCCAAACATATTTACGCTTGAAGGGTTCTTGGGATGTTTCAATCAAATTCCTTCTTTCTGTGATTTATTTTAGACTTTAGATCGAATAGCTCTGAAGAATAACGTTTTTTAAAAAAAAAAATTATAATTTTTATATTTAACTATTTTTTATTCACTACAAAAATAATGCTTCAAAATGAAAACATAAGTACATTAGATAATTTAGATTACCACAGTTTATAAAAATAACTCTAAAGTATTATTACAGCTAAAATGTGTAAATAACTAAAATAATACATCACAAAAAGATTTCGATATTGCATATAATGTGTTCTCCACTACGAGTTTTCTATTTGTTATTTGTATTTCTACATTTAATTGAGTTGCATGCTTCATGAGGCTATTAACCTATAAATAAATTAATATTTGTAATTTTGTCTTAATGCATACTGTAATGTAATATTTAAGATTCTACCCATATGAATAATTATATATATTACCACTTTTGTTTTTCATTTAGACATTTAATTGCGTCGCATGCCGCGGGATGGAGGCGAAGGCCCCAAACGTCATGGAATAAGTAAGAACAAGATTACCACCAAAGAGCAGAATCCATTTTATTAATACGGCTTCACTAATCGAGTTTAGTGATAAGACATATGTTTTATTATAAATAAAGTGTAAAAGTTAGCTCATTAGTATTATGTTATCCCCTACGTACTGCGGTTAGTGATTAATTGCACCATATTAATCAATGGGCTGGGGCACGACAAATAGATAAGAGTAACAAAATGGAAAAGGAAAACATTTCGACGAAATGAATAACTTTTGTTGTTAAAGTTTTAAATGTTTTTATCAAACTAATTTTTGAAAAAATCTTAAGAATTATAGAGGCTAAAACTGATACTTCACTAGCATCGTCAAATTTCAACAATAAGCTTCCACTAAATATATGCAACTTCTTATAGTAATCTTTAAAATGTAAAAGAATGTGAATTTAATTTGATGAAAGACCTTAGTTTAACCAATTAACAAACTAAAGAGAGATATCACATTTGGTTTGTTATGCTTTTCTTTACATGCAAAAGTGAAGGATTAGATACCTTGCAGCCTTTGCATTCTTAACTAAAAGATATATACTCTAACAACTTCACTTCCAATCCAATCGTCATGGGCATTGCTTCTCTTGTTTAAGTTTCCTATTTTTGTCATACTTATAAGGTAAGACATCTGTTATAGTAATAGTTTGCTTATAAATAAATAAGTATAAGTGCAATATTTCGTGTTCATATTTCCAATTAATGAAGGAACAATACCGTGTTGTCAGCGGAAATTGTGGACGCGGGCGATCTACCAATATTATTAGTAAGTTACATCAATTGACCTTTCTGTTTCTTTCTTTTTCTTTTTGGCTAAGTATTGAAAATTTGAAACCGTTTATGAGAATTTAGATGTTAGTCTCAATATTTTGCTAAGCTCATTAAGAGTAAATGTTTTCTCAGATCAATTAATTTAGAACTCTTTCGCTCAAATATATTTAAATGAATACAAAATGTCAATTCTTTATTAGTTTTATATATTCTAAAAAATGAGTACATTGCATATAAAATTAAATAATTTATAATAATATAATTCTAATTTAGAAAATTAATTACCCTATAAACATGTATAAAACTGGGACATTATTTATAAAACAAAATAAATAATTTCATTATGAAAGTGCAAATAATTCTAATGTTTTAATTAAAGTGCAAACAATTATCATATTCCAGATAATATGTTCTATTTCTTTCGGCTATACTATTATTAGCAAAAGGCTTTAAATACGTCCACTTACAATTTTGTACAAGACAATTCGTGAAAGTAACAATTCTTAACAAACATTCTTTGTGCTAATCATCATAAACAATGACAAATTATGTCACAAAACTTACAAAACATCCCCAAAATAACTACTACTACTACCCATATTTCAACTAATCCACTAATCACAAATTAGAATAAACAAATCTCATCTCATCTCATCTTTGACTAATTCTCCCATATCCCCTTTCACAGGTACACACGCACATCACATGATGTAAAATTGTAAATCACCTAGTACTTTCCCAAAACTTAGCTAAATTACAAAAAACCCCCTACAATAACCACATTATAAATAGTTTAATCAAATTCAAATACCATGTTAACAAAAATCAAACGCAGAGTCAAAACCATCATCACCAAATCTTTCAAGAACAAAAAAAAACCGCCACCACCACCATCCCCTGTTCCATCGCCGCCGCCGCCAATCGCCGCCATGTCGCCGCCGCATCCCGCCGACAAACACGGATCTCGTCCATTTCTCTTCCCCAAAACCCAATCCTCAGTCCTCCCAGACCCCTCGCCGTTTTTCGCGCCTCATTTGCTCACAAACCCTAAACCCACAAACTCATTTTTTCAAAATTTGGTCCTCAAAAACGGCGATCAAGCCGAATACATACACCCCTACATTGTAAAATCAGCTCAGTCTTCGCTCACGGTTTGTTTCCCTTCACAATTCGATAAAAATCCCGCCTTTACGTACGAGGTTTTCGTCGCTGATCTCACTGTTTCGACGCTGAATAACGCGAATGTAAGCGCGACCCACTTAATATCTGCGTTTGATGATCTCAGTGTGACGTTGGATTTTCCGTCGAACAATTTGAGATTCTATCTCGTTCGAGGGAGTCCCTTTTTGACGTGTAATGTGATGAGCAGCGTGGCTCTGTCGATTTCGACGATACATGCTGTTCTTGAATTGACTCCGAATAGCTCGTGTACTAAGTACAAGATTAAGATGAATAACAATCAGACGTGGGTGCTTTACGCGTCTTCGCCGATTAGTTTGAGTCACGATATAAATAGGATTGTTTCCGCGGAGTTTTGTGGCGTGGTTAGGCTGGCGGCGTTGCCTTCGTTGGACCCGGGGTTTGAGGCGACGCTCGACAGGTTTAGTTCTTGTTACCCTGTGAGTGGGGATGCGGTTTTTACGAAGCCGTTTTGCGTGGAGTATAAGTGGGAGAAGAGGGGGTGGGGGGATTTGTTGATGCTTGCGCATCCGCTCCATGTTCAGCTTCTTTCGGATGCTGACTGTTCGATTTCTGTGTTGGAGGATTTTAAGTACAGTAGTATGGATGGGGAGCTTGTGGGTGTCGTTGGGGATTCTTGGGTTTTGAAAAGTGATCCTGTGTCGGTAACTTGGCATTCGGTTAATGGTGTTGATGAGGAAAAGCAGTCGGAAATAATTGAAGCCCTTGTGAATGATGTTCAAGCTCTGGATGCTAGCACAATAGCGACGCCATCGTCTTACTTTTACGCGAAATTGATTGCCAGGGGAGCTAGGTTGGCATTGATAGCTGAGGAACTCTGTTATCCTGATGTAATTCCGGCTATTCGGAAGTTCTTGAAGGAAACGATCGAACCTTGGTTGGACGGAACTTTTGGTGCTAATGGTTTCTTGTACGATGGAAAATGGGGTGGGATTGTCACAAAGCAAGGATCTTTGGATTCGGGGGCTGATTTTGGATTTGGACTATATAACGATCACCATTATCACCTCGGCTATTTCATATACGGAATTTCCGTCCTTGCCAAGATTGATCCTGCGTGGGGAAGAAAGTACAGAGGCCAAGCTTATGCTCTCATGGCTGATTATATGAACTTAAGCAGGAGAGCAAACTCGAATTATACACGCCTGAGGTGTTTTGACTTGTGGAAGTTGCATTCTTGGGCAGGAGGATTGACAGAGTTTGCAGATGGTCGTAATCAAGAAAGCACTAGCGAGGCAGTAAATGCATACTATTCAGCAGCTTTATTGGGGTTGGCTTATGGGGATAGCCACCTTGTTTCAATTGGTTCAACTATATCGGCTTTTGAAATTCAGGCGGCAAAAACTTGGTGGCAAATAAAAGAGGAAGATACTTTGTATCCACGAGAATTTACGAGAGAAAACAGAGTTGTTGGTGTGTTGTGGTCGACTAAAAGAGATAGTGGATTATGGTTTGCTCCGCCTGAATGGAAGGAGTGTAGGCTTGGAATTCAGCTTTTGCCAATACTGCCTATTAGTGAAGCTTTGTTCTCTGATGTTCATTTCGTGAGACAGCTTGTGGCGTGGACTTTGCCAGCACTGGCGAGAGAAGGAGTTGGAGAAGGTTGGAAGGGGTTTGTGTATGCATTGCAAGGGATTTACGACAAAAGAGGGGCTATGGATAATATCAGACAATTGCATGGGCACGATGACGGGAATTCTTTGACGAATTTGTTGTGGTGGATTCATAGTAGGGATGATCGGGAAGAGGGATGCGACAGAGGAGGGAAATATTGCTGGTATCGTCATTATTGCCACTGAATATATGATTTCACTTGTAAGAGGACAAAACGAGCAGAATAATCCCACTCGAAGATCGAATCTGGCACCAAACATTCTTATTTTTCTCTGTATGCCATACTTATTGAAGTTTCTTATTATAGAATATAATACGCATTGTCATTGAGTGCTTTTTATTGCTTCTGAGATGGATTTATGCAATCGCTGAAGCTACTTGAACACTGTATAGAAATAAAGTTCACAAAAATACTCTCGTATTGCTTTGCATTTCTAAATTGTGCTTTCTTCTGCTTATGAATGTTTTAAGTAAGAGACTGAAATAGAAAAAGAGATTGATCAAGTATACATTTGTGTTTCGCACTTCCAGTCGCTTGCGGCACCTTATGATCCATTCTGAAACTTATAGGTATACTTTATGGTGCAAACAATAGCCAAGGTCTTATCAACAGAAAAGCCCAGTCATTGAGCTATGATGTTTTTGTATTTAGTCCCTGTTTCTGTTGAACGGGTGATGATTTAGACTCACATATCTGAAGAAGATTATAGTTGTGTTAACATGTCCAAGTTTTGAATCTTTTGATCACATTTTCTGCATTTGTACAACTTCGTGGCTGCAAGTAAGTGAAGTATTCAACCATTTGTTCACCAAACTGGGATGACAGACTCATTCTTATTCAACTATATTAAGTTATAGATTAGACTAAGTAGCTATTGCAATCATTAACTAACACCACAACCCATTCAAGGTACTATACAATGAATAAAGCAAATAAGATGGGGTGGAGGAAAAAAAAAAGAAAATCAATGTCAAACAATGTCATGTCCTTTTCATTTTTAGGGGTGATTCAAACTGTTGGAAAATGAAAAATCTTTTTACACGCGTTCCCTCGTTCCCATGAGATTACGGCCCTGATTAAGCTTATTAGTATATAGTTTATTAAAAAGAAAAGAGAATGCATTTTCCTAAAAAGAAACACGCATTAGACGCAGATATCTCAGGCACAAACATAAATCAAATCTCAAGAAAATGACCATGATTGAGAGGTAGAATAAGACAACACAGCACAAAACTCAAGTGAACATGGGATTCATGATGTTTTTTCCCCTTTGACTTATCTTCGTGACAACGTTCTCCCAAGAATAATATAGTCCCTCATTCACGTTGGCATACAGATTTGAACAATTGATTATTCTTTAATTAACTGTATTCTCATCATTTAGATTTCTTTGGACACAAACAGGCAAACAGCTAATATCTTAATTCTCACTACTCATTCGCATGTTGTCTGAGAAAAACTACTTCTAAGTCGTACCCACGTTTGGTTGCACATTTTGTTAGGTACTCAACTGATCATACTTCACCAATTTCTTCCAAGAAATAATTCTTCTTCTTTCCTTCTGAAATTTTGACAATTCATTTTTGAAGCAGTGTGATTCAATCAGCTGCACTGCATATGATCATGAAATAAATTCTGCATTAGAATGTGCTGCATTTCAATGAAAAAGTTCCAATCTTGAACTTAGAACACACATTTTTATCCACTTACCATTTGTAGAGAAAATGGCATCATTACCATTACCCCTTCCTGATCAGCCAACTGATACGCCACCACCGGAATCCTCTCCTCCGCCGCCAAAAAAACCGTCGAAAGACAAAGACTCAAAACCGCCGAAATCTTCTCCTCCGCCACCATCGGAATCATCTCCACCACCATCGGAATCCTCGCCGCCACCACCGGATTCCTCGCCACCACCACCGGATTCCTCACCACCACCGCCAACATCCTCGCCACCACCGCCGGAATCCTCTCCATCACCACCTCCACCGCCGCCTACTTCGCCACCGCCTTCTCCGCCAAATGCACCGCCTCCCTCCGACAACTCACCTCCTCCACCACCACCGGAAAATTCGCCGCCGCCGGAATCCTCTCCTCCGCCGCCGGTGGCCCCACCTCCACCTCCACCAGATGCTTCACCCTCACCACCTCCTCCGGACAATTCACCACCGCCACCGGACGCAAAGCCACCGAAGCATTCCCATCATCCTCCACCTCCACCTCCTGCATTGCCACCACCTCCAACTAGTGCACCACCACCAACCACCACCCCACCCCCTCCAACTGGTGCACCACCACCAACCACCACCCCACCCCCATTGCCCACACCACCGCCTCCGCCTATCCCTTCGCCTACATTGCCGCCTTCTCTGCCTCCTACGCCTACCCTGAACAATTCGCATGTTAACGGAACAAATGTAACATATCCTCCTGCCTCTCCGCCTGTGGCAAAACCAACTTCAAAGTCGACGCAAGTTAGACAGAATGAGACGACGACTGCGACATCAGGGGAGTCTGGGGGTATGAGAGGTGGAACTACTGTGGCATTGGGCAGTGTTGTTGGATTCTTGGCACTTGGTCTTGTGTTTTTTGCTGTTTGGTTTACACAGAGAAGAAAAAAGAGGAAGAACAGGTTTAAACTTAACTACGCCATCCCTTCTCCGTTTGCGTCCTCCCAAAATTCAGGTACTGTTTCATTACAACCCCATGTCAAGTATCATGCTAAAGATTAAAACTTTTTGCACTTTTTTGGAAGTTTTTCGAAATTGTTGAAAAATATTATGAATATTCTTGTTGCGACGAACTTATATAATATCTTCAAGTTTCGTTTCCTTTAGATCAAAGATAGAAACTTTTCCACATTTTGGGAGGAAAATTTTTGGAAACTCTAATCCGCGATAAGTACCTGTATAAATGATTTCTAGCTGGGTGAATGATATACTCTTTCTCGCTTTTTGCTTTTTACAGAATCATCATTTCTAAGAACCCAACATTCAGCTCAACTGGCTGGAAGTCCATCAACAAACAATTTCATGTACTCGTCAGATGGCGGCATGGGCGGATCAAGGTCATGGTTCACGTACGAAGAACTATCTACAGCGACAAATGGGTTCAAATCAATTCTGGGGGAAGGTGGATTTGGCAGTGTTTATAAAGGAATTCTGGTTGATGGAAGAGAAGTTGCTGTCAAACAGTTAAAGGCTGGTAGCGGACAAGGAGAGCGAGAGTTCAGAGCAGAAGTTGAGATCATTAGCAGAATACACCATAGGCATTTGGTGTCGCTTGTTGGTTACTGTATCTCTGATCATCAAAGGCTGCTCGTTTATGATTATGTGCCAAATGACACCCTCCATCATCATCTTTATGGTAAGGCTAAATTTAAGTTTGACAAAATGAATTCCATATTGAAACTATTGAGCTTGGATCGACTATATGTTATATAAAATGTGACTGTAATATGTATTACATGTTGAGGCAAAGGCTCCTACTAGAATACATGTGCTCACTATCTTAGTTCGTGTTAATGGGCATGTGTAGATAATGAGAAGTCATTGGACTGGGCTAGTCGAGTTAAAGTTGCAGCTGGCGCAGCACGTGGACTAGCGTATCTTCACGAAGACTGTAAGCTCTAAACCTCTTTCTTTAGAACTCACTTTACCCTCCATCATCATCTTTATAGAATGCATTTCCTGTTGTATCGCTATTTTTGAACTAGTTTTTCTTGAATTCCAAATGAAATATTTGTCATATTCATTTTACTGTGCTTGAAATCGCAATTCTTAATTTGTATACCCCAAACATTCTGTCATATTAATTTTTTGCTGCTGGAAATCCCATTTTTTTGATATGCGTATAGCTAAAGACAGAGAGCAATAATTTTCTGCTCGATATGTGTATGTACTATAAGACATTATAGATGAGAATATTTCCAAATATCATGACCAACAATATAAGCAGTATATCTTTTGGGTGCTCCTGAGCAGAAGTCTCGATTCAAGATTATATTTGTTCAGTTTGTGTCATGCAATTTTATTATGAAACACAGTAGAGAAGCTAAATAATTTTTTCGGTTTTTTTGTGTTTATCAGGCCAACCCCGTATCATTCACAGAGATATTAAGTCAACAAACATTCTCTTGGATAACAACTTTGAAGCGCGGGTATGCTTATTTTATCATCCTGCACAGATAATTTTGCTGGCTACTTTTGCTGATTTTCAGCATTGTAACAACTCGAAACCACTCATATAGGATGGTTTGTAACAAAAAAGAATATATCCATTTACCATTAAGTGCTTTTGTGCCACTTTTGGACAGGTTGCAGATTTTGGGCTCGCAAAGCTGGCAGGGGAACTAGATTTACATACACATGTTTCAACTCGTGTAATGGGAACATTCGGGTATGTCACAATTTAATCATAAAGCTTTATGAGACCAAGATTTTCCATAGCAGGACTTTACTACTTAGATATATGAGATACTTTTTTATTTTTTTGGTAATTCTTAGATAAATGAGATTACCTAGATGCTTAATGGTCCAATTTATTGCATCATCTCACTTTATTGGAAATATATAGGGATGTCGTGATTAGCAATTTTTAATGTTTACTGTGCATCCATCCATTTACCGTATCGTCTGGATGACTCGCAGATACTTGTCTCCAGAGTATGCATCGACTGGTAAACTGACTGAGAAGTCTGATGTCTTTTCATTTGGTGTCGTGCTTTTGGAGCTCATTACTGGTCGTAGACCTGTTGACGCATCTCAACCCATGGGCGATGAAAGCCTTGTTGAATGGGTGAGTTCCATCAACCTATGCTGTTTCTAGTTTTGTTCCAAGATTCTGTGATTGTGCAAAACCTGGTTTTACCTAAAAGATTCTGCAATTGTGCAAAAACCGGTGTTACCTAAGAGCGTTCCTTGTGTTCCTTACAAGTCAAAATCTTGAGTAAAAGTTTAAATTTGTGGACCGCCTCTCATGCAGGCTCGACCATTGCTCACCCAAGCACTCGAGACAGAAGATTTTGGAGAATTGGTCGATCCTAGGCTGGAAAAGAACTTCGTTGAGAGCGAAATGTTCAGAATGATCGAAGCAGCGGCAGCTTGTGTGCGTCATTTAGCGTCCAAACGGCCTCGAATGACTCAGGTTCTACATTTTACTTAACTGCACTTTAGATACTCGCCTTCCACCTTTATTTTCTCATTTACGATTTGTTCGTTTGCAGGTAGTGAGAGCTTTAGATTCAATGGACGAGATGGCAGATTTAAACAACGGAATAAAACCAGGGCAGAGTGGGATATTCAGTTCAAGGGAACACTCAACACAAATGAAAATGTTTCAGAGAATGGCATTTGGAAGCCAAGAGTTCAGTTCAGAACAATATAATACTTCTCAAAGCTGGAGGACTAACCTGTAAATGTGCACAATTACTAGTTATTTTAAGGGAGAGGTGGTTTTTCTTAATGACCATATATTTTTTTTGAGACTTTTGTCTATTAACTTTGAGTTTGTACATGATTGCAATTGCATGCTTGTAAAATTATAGTTCATTCTTTTATGACTATAGTGGTTACAGCAAACTAAGATAATCACTCTCATATTTAGAAAAAAATAAAGAACAGTTTGTCTTATGCCTATTATTATTATGTTTATATGAAAGTATGTTCCTTTTCACATGACAACAAATAAGAAAACATGAAGAGATAGGCAATGAATTACTTTCTTTTTTACATGAGCACACAAATTATTCACTAATTAATATGTGTACCATATATATATAGTTTATATGCTATTAATTCGTGTCTAGAACCTAAAATGGTTGTGAAGCTATAAATGAAAGTCTGAAATGAGGATTGCAAATGAGTTCAAGTATTGTAAGCATCTGAGGTCTATCAAGTGCTTGTTAAATGATAACTTAAGTAGAGTTTGCTGATTTTTTAAAAGATCTATAGCAGTCCAAGTTTCTTTGATAAACTTTTAAGTTACTATTAACTCGACCATCATGGACAGAAGTGTAGCCCTAACTTCACACTACAAACACCTAGTTTTGTGTCGACATCCTGAAATTTTATTTCATGTGGTTTTATATGATGCCATAGTGCAAAATACCGTTAAAAGTATAGTATTATATCAAGAGTTAGATACATCAAACCCTCTAACCTCTTGTCGTCTACGTGTAATTAGTTCCCAAAACCTATGAAAAGTTGCAACATCTCCGGCCCTCAACCTATTTCTGATGTGCGAACTGCCCCGAGACTAAATCTCATAGTCAAAAATGTTGAAACGAGCCCAGATTCAATGGTGATCAACAACTGATGGGTAATCCACACACTTTTTGAAAGGTCGGGCCGGGTATATTGTAATCTTTCATAGCTTATAGGCAAATAGCATATGAGTAAAAAGCATATACCTTAAGAAGCATATATTGAACAAATAAATTTATAAAAGCGACTCCAAAGTAACAAAATTATAGCTAAAACTAGTAAAAGAATTAAAATAGAACTACGTACATAGATATATAAAAAACATGCCATAAAAGTAGAGATGTTGTTTACATCCTTAGGTGTTTTATAATTGTTTAATTCGCTTAAATATCTATATGTCACATACTTTAAGAGAGTAATAAATTATAACTAAATTAATATTAAAGTATTGATGAATATCTATTTTATTGTGTAGTAATGCAATATGTAAGAAAATAATGTTTGTTTAAATGTTATATTAATCCCCCTTTTTTAATTCACTACAAGAAGAGCAAGAGAGAATTAAGATATTTTAGATAGTAGTATAAATAATATATTATAAACCTAAGGAATTGAATAAGTTAAAATAAAAAACTCGTGCATAACATTACACTAATATATATGGTAGGCTATCGACATGAAATATTTAGATGACAAATTCAAAAGTACTCTCTTAAACAAGTGAATCGAAAACACGACGGCCATATTACAAGGAAAAATAGCGTATGGTAGACTATCGACATGAAATATTTAGATGAAAAATTCGAAAGTACTTTCTTAAACAAGTTAATCGAATTGTTACCTTTTGCAGGCACAATAACAATAGTCACCTACAGCCAAAGAGTGGTCGTGCAGGCCTCGTGCAACAACACCACACAATATATATGTATTAGTGAATGCACGCCACAAAAGCCATCAATTAAATACTCTCTTTAAAAAAAACTTGCCCGGGGCATTTTTGACCTCAAAACGCTTTGAGGCGATCCTTTGGGGCTTAACTTTTATGGGGCTTACGCCCATGATTTAGGGCTTAGGTTCGGGGTTAGAAATTACGCTTTTTGCGCCCCAGGCTGTCGGGCTTACGCCCGAGAAAGATAACAAATAAGGTTTATTTTGTTCACTTATTTGTAAGGTTTCTTCTTTACTTTGCTTTCAAAACATATATTTGACGAAATCTAACAAGTCTATTAGAACATATTTGATATTCTTGCTAAATTATTCTCTAAATCTGAAAGTCTTCTTCATTTTCAAATTAGTTTTATGATCATATCTTGTGGGTTTCTTTTTCGCTATTTATGTAGTATTTTCTAGGATTGGTTGATATGAAATTTATACAATATGTAAAGTATGATAACATTTTTTTAATATTTTTTTTGACTTTACACTGGCATAAATATTTCTTTTTACTTATTTCATGTATATCTTAACTTATTCTTTATATTTCTAATTCTAGTCTCTACTTTTTGTCATAAATATATAATTTTAATAAATTAAATATCAAAATCTGTGAGACTTACGCCCAACGCCTTGGGGCTTACGCCTGCCTCTAAATCCACAAAACACCCCGCCTTACACCCAATGCCTTTTAAAACACTGATTAAATATGATACTAGTTTGTTCAAAAAAAAAAAAAAAAAAAAAAGAATATGATACTAGTGAATGCATAATCTTTCTCGTATTCAAATATCTTTAATATCTTCTTATTCATGCCATTTCCTGTTATATAAAGGTCCATCACAATCGTTATCAGATATAGCTCATGCACATAACCAAGCAATAACCTAATAAACATCATTTCAGTATAATCTCCTTCCAAATTGTGAATCGTGATACAACATAACTTCCTTCCACATACAAATTTATCACATCTTCATCAATATAAGTCAAGTAATGACTTTCTCTTCCTAAATCCTACCAAAATTTAGCACATTAATTATATTTCAAAAACTAAAGTCTAAAAATTACAATGGAAGGTCTAAAGAATCATCTCATTATGCCACAATATGTTTGAAGAGGTATGGACAGCTGGAGCGGTTCTAACTTGCTCCATGTCGGCCATAGTGTGATATCCAAAAACATTGATTTATTGAATACATCACTAGTCAGATAAGGAAATGATGTTTAAGTATAGCATACCACACAAATGATGCCTTAATTACTATAACATGTATAACATTTACCTCTAAGAGCCAATGGTTTATAATGAATTTATATGCCTTAAAACGCTCCCTAGAGACTTTAATTATTGAACGACTTAAAGCATAAGTGCTTTTAGTGTCTAGTACAGGAGCATCCCCCATTAACAACTTATCTACGATTTTAAAAGTGAAAAGGATGTCAAAATGGTAATGATTGATTATTGGTTCAATCCGTGATCCAACCGTTCCAGGCAAATAAACAAAAATAATACAATGGTACTACATAATACTTCAAATAAATTAATCTTGTGATGACTATTTTTCAAGTTGTCGAAAATAACATAAGTGTGGTTTGGAAACCGCTTGAAGACAGTAAAGCCCATGTAAAAGTTTGGAAGTATCAATTACTATATTAAAAGCAAACCCTCTCACCTTCACATATTTTGGCAGTTGTACCAAATTATTAGTTTTTCTAAAATAACCCTAACTCCGTTAGTTTATAACAATTCAAAAAGGATAGAAAGGTAATTGCCTTTTTTCAGCAAAATCTCACTAACCACTTTCTCACTAATATTGTAACTGCAATTTTACATAAAGCATCCTTGTCTGTCTATTTTAAATATGAAAAAACTAACACCCAAAAATAAAAATTTTATGTATAATTTTAAAAATTTTACACGCGGTTCCGCGTGTGCTTTGGCGGCTAGTTAAATATAAAACACAAAATTCAATTAGATTATTATTAAAAAAATTAATGCAAATTTAATTATACTAAAGTTTTATTATAAATATGATGCAATCAAAATATTGGCATAATTTAAGTTTAAAAGAAATAGAAAACAATAAAGATTACATTTTTTTTAGGTTTTCCAAATAATGGAATCCAACAACAAAGCTCTAAACAATTTTTTTGTGCTGAAAACGCAAAACTGAAGTAGACTTTGTGAAATTACAATTAAAACCCCTATTCTTCTTCTCATACCAAAATCACATCATTCATGCAACTAAATCAAGAGGAATCATTGCATTATATCAATATATAATGTAGATCGCAGTAATCTTTGCTACCAAAAATGAAATTACTCTGTTATATACGGTGTAGATTATGAATTTTGGAAAGAAAACAAAAATAGCAACAGGAACCACCGAGTCTAGCGGTGGAGCGGCCGATTTTTGTCCGGTTTGGCGAAGCCCAGAGAAAGTGTCGATTCACGATCGCTCCGCTTTGAATTTCAAAATTTGAATGATCTATCAGTTTCCAGTTCAAAATTGAAAGAATTTATTTTGCACAGCAGTTCGACAACGGAATACTGCTAACTCACATTTCAAACTACACCTCTTTCCAAATTTATATACATCAGTATGAAATTAATTGAAGTTGTGTTAACTTCTACTTGTGCAACATCTTGCTAGAAACACTCTCTCGCTCCACCAAGTAAGCCTAAAAAAAAAAAAAAAAAAAAAAAAGAAGAAGAAAAACCTTTGGGAGGAAGTAAGAAAGTAAAGATGTATTCAAGTAAACTCAGAATGTCACTCCGTTCTCTTGATGATTTACATATGAGAGAAAGCTCGTATTTATAGTACAAGTCATTATCAATGGACGGTGGGGATTAATTTAATTCAACGGGTGGAATGAGTTACTAGACTCTTCCGTGACCTACCTCACCTACCCAAAATTTAAGTAGGTTACTAGAAGCTTCTATGTATTTATAAGAAAATCTCAAAGTTCTTAATAATTGCAAAGTTCCCTTAAATTTCTTTGTGTGCGACAAAAATGTCCATAATACAAAATTTGGGGATTTGAGGCATGTTGGTTCACTCCCTTGGGCCAAAATGCATACATAGAATGTTGTTTCATTACTATAAGCTACAAAAACTTCCTTCAACATCAATATTTATCATATGTTCATCCATATCAAGCAAGTGATGACTTTCTCTTTGTGAATCCTGCTAAAAGATGGACGTCAAAAAGATTCAGAAACTAAAGTAGAAAACTTACAATGAGAGATCTAAAGAATCATATCCTTACCACTATTGCCACATAAAGTGGAAAAAAAAAGATTTATAAATATACGGAGAAGAGCGTAGTTTTGTTCTAATTTGCTTCACTACAGGGCCATAGAGTCATATCAAAAAACAAAGACTTATTAAATATAGTGATAAAAGCGTTAACCTCCTATACTATGCCTCCCGGATTGCACTTTGCCCCATATACTTTTATTTTTTGGCGACTTTCCCCCATACTATGGATAAATAAACACTTTGCCCCCTGTACTATTGAAGCAATGACAAAATTTGCATGTGAATTTCTAGAGGCAATTTACTGAGCCCATCAACTTCTACTACATCTAGAAAATTATTGGACGAAAAAGATTTGCATTCAAAGGGGGCGCTTTCTTGATGCGCATAAGTGGCTATCCATTATTTCCAATTGATCTGGACAAAATTAAGTACACGGTAACTTTATCAAGGACAATCCATTATTTCTAATTATGTTTGTACTTTGAAACTAGAGAACCATGTGATGCATAGGGTAAACTTTCTTACCAGTCTCATTCTTGTGTTAACGTGAATGGATATTCCATCTTGTCATTATATATGTGTGTGTGTCTACGCGTGCGCGCTTTGCAAAGTCAATTACTTGGACTAAAAATAACTAATCACAGTACATAGTTGAAATTCGGAGGTCTTCTCAATGCAGAAACACTCTCTAATTGCAGTGAGTGAACGGTTTGATGGCTGCACTAGAAGTAACTTTAGTAACATAAGGAGGTTTATTTGTACTATTTAGCCATGATCAATCATTTATTAGCTCCTTGGGTGTCCCCGCAATAAGACAACAACGCGGGATAGCAATTTATAGGCCCCTTCTTCCATTTTATTACCTAATATTATTTGGACAAGCTTCGTAGTTAAAAGTGCTTGTTTGAGTGTTTCATGTGCATAATTTTTTTATTAGTCTCATTCTCGAGCCTCTACAATGAAATTTTATTAAAGTATACGATAAAAAAGAAAGGATAAAAGCATTAAACCCCCTATACTATACCCTATGTTGCACTTTGCCTTCTGTCCTTTTATTTTTTGCGACTTGCCCCTTGTATTATTGATAAATAAGCATTTTGCCCCCTGAGTCACCTTTTCACCATTGGATTTGAATACGTGTCAACATTTTATGTCGTTGGATTTAGACCCAGGGGCAAAGTGCTTATTTATCTATAGTGCAAGGGGCAAGTCGCAAAAGATAAAAGGACAGGGGGCAAAGTGCAACATGGGGTATAGTATAGGAGGTTTAACGCTATTATCCAAAAAAAAAAACAAAAAAAGAAGTGCATATATATAAATTATCAAAAGATACGTCGAGTTTGAACGCACAATAAACACCATTCATGCCTTGGCTGGATTTTTTAATAAAAGGAACTTCGTGTAACTTGGCTTCATTAAAATCTTGAAACAGAGGGTTAAATTTTTGAAAAGGAAAAAGGATTTTTTTCTTATGGTTTTGGGATCAAGCCGTAGCCTTTTCTGTTGGTGAAAGTGTATTTGCCTTTCAACTTTACTTTTTATTTCTAAACGTGACTGTCACTTATGTGTATGTAAGAGAGATTTATAAACGAGTGAAATTCTCCTTTTTATTTTATTTGGGGCCAAAGATATTTGTTATGTTGAATTAATACTTGAACTTTTTTTATCATTACGAATTTATATTGTATTGGACTATATGTGCAATAAAAAAGCACACATGTGTGTGTGGGCACCCGTGTGCGTGAGTGGAAACTTAATGAATTGACATCAAAAAGTAACCCGGGTTAGAGTCTACCTTAGCCTGCCTCTAGCCAGGCATAGAGTCATGCAATGTTATTAGTAGGAAAAATTACACGAGGCTAATTGAGTGTGACAAATACATACTTAAGAGGCATATAACCAAATATGGTCCTTGTGAGGATCGAGCTTGAGACCAATGTGAAAATTTTAATCTTTCTAAACAACCCGGCTACCCTTATAGAAGTTAACGTCTTTTTAACTTAACCACGCGAAGGCCTGACCTAGAGACCAACTAAGCTACCGTTATAGACGTCGACATGGAGTTTTCACTTATGCAATGAAGTTACCCCACGTCATTTGGTAATTATTATAAATTTAATGTTGTATTATGTAATAGATTCACAAAGTATGTTCTTATATATATATATACAAATACATATTCGATAGTAGATTATAAATGGGTTATACATATTAGATCGGACAAAGTTAAATCTTCAGCTGACCCAATTCGCAACTTTTACCTAACCCCGTTCTTCAACGAATAACTATTTTAACTTAAGCCAAATCATTAATTTTGTTAGGCAAGATCGACGTGCTAGTTTTATTTAGAAAAGTGCTATTTCAAGTGAAATTTTTTTCGACGCAACTGCTAAAGATGAATTAGAACGCATCTTATTTGGTTACTAGTACAGATTTACATTTGAGATAACATAATTGTAAAATCAATACCATATTATTTAATAAAAAAATACTTTCATCTTAATTTTTTAATTGGCTGCACCACCTCATTTGCATCATCGCCCACATTAAAATAAATTTTTCCTATTTATCAAAGTTGTCAATGCCAGGAAAACCCGACTTTACGTCGAATTGGAGAGAGCCGTCGAGTAATAAAACAATTACAAAAAAATAGAAAAAAATTAGAAGAATCAAAAAATAAAAATAAAAAGACTACTCTAGAGAATCTTTTTTCTCAAATTCTCATCTTAAACTGATAAGAGTGAAGTCAATTTACAACAGCAGAGTTCATCTTCATCTTTAACATGGCCGGAGCAGATTCAGAGGATCCGCAGAAGCTGAAGCGAATTGCGGCGGCGGCGTACGATTACGACAGCGATCCGCGGTGGGCCGATTACTGGTCCAATGTCCTTATTCCGCCCAATATGGCGTCTCGCAACGACGTCGTTCAACACTTCAAGCGCAAGTTCTACCAGCGCTACATCGTAATGCTTTTTAATTATTAATCGATTTAGATAGTATATTATATATAGATAGTGATGCCTCTCGTTTGTTGCAATTTTGTCTCGCGATTTTTTCAAAATTAGGGTTTTATGTCCTCTATTTGAATCTGGATGATTTGCTCTGGGGAATTATAAACTTGGATTACATGAGTAGATTCCGCGTAATTGTGATGTATTTGTCGATTGCTTGGCTGTATAAAGTTTGTCCTGGTTTTGATTGATCTATGTGGTTTTTACTGTAAACTGAACTGATCAAGGTATGATTATTATTTTGCTGCTTTTTTGTAAGTTTTCGAACTGTATTACGATCTATTGTGGATCAGGAGTATCCGTGTATTGTAATTTAATGGGGGTTTACGCCTTTTGAAGTGAAATTTGATTGCATTATGCTTATCTGCTTTTGTTTGTGTTTTAACTGGAGTTATTTTTACTGTCCAGGATCCTGATTTGGTTGTTGAGCCAATGACTCAGCCAGCAAGATCGACGGCGCCACCACCACAGTCGTCGTCATCGTCTTCTACTAATAGTAACACGCACCAAAGGAGTTCAGGTGTGATTTTAGCTAACTCGTTATTATTGGAGATATGTATCTTTAGTTCAAAATTAACTTATTTGAGCATCATGTGTGTATTAGCAGCTAGGTGATCGTTTTGATTTGTGTATTCAAACTTCTTTTGCAGGATCGACAACCAGACCATCACCAGGGGCATCTACAACTCCGCCCCCTAATTCCGGGCCTCTACGTTGGGATAAACAAACCATTCAGTTTTCTGTCAATGCTTGGGTATATCCAATCTTCGTTGTTTTTGAGTTCTATTGTTAAGGACAGCCTATATGTTTGATGTCACACTTAGAAAAAGCACTTGCTCAACAATAATATATTCTTATTATAAAACACCAAGCACTAGGGTCTGTGATGATTCACATGGGAGAACTACTTATTGCTTAGTCTTCTTGTGAATACTAAGTTTCAGGTCGTTGTTGTTTTGTAAAAATCCTTACTGGATCTAGTGTTTCGTATTCCTGTCAGGTCTTCGTGGTGGCAGTGTTTGCAATTTTTCCTCTTGTGCCTACGAATATCTCAAATCGAGCATATCGACTTTCGTTCTTGGGAACTGCATGTTCTGCTGTGTATTCCTTGTATTCATTATACGGGGTAATGCTCCAATATTCTTTAACATACTTCATACTTACAAATTTTGTTGTATTTGCTAATATAACCAATGTCTTTCGGCAGAAACCACGAGCTTGGAATATGCAGGCTTTGCAAGTATGGTTTCAGTCGGTGGTGGTTACCAAAGATTTTATTTACTCCGTCTACTGCCTTACTTTTGTCAGTTCACAAATGTGCCTCAAATGTAGGTATCCTATTGTGCTAAACATTGTTTTTCTGGTCTATTCCACTTAATACAAAAGATTTTTCTGTAATTTGCTCTTAACTATTCAATATAACATTTGCAGTTGCTTTAATTCCCATCTTGTGCCGGGCCCTTGAGCACATTGCGAAGTTCCTGCGTCGCAACTTTAGTACATCCACCTTGTACAGGTAATAATTCCTTTATTGGCAGTGCATCATGCATCATAACCATTTTATGTGCTTTTGGCTCTGATTGGCCATCTATTACTTTGATATCTTTAGCAGCATGTATCTTTTCTTGTAAATGGTGATAATTTTGCTCCAACTCATCGTCCCCACTTTTGAATCAAAGATAAATGCATATTTTTCAGACATGTGAGAAGCTTTTATTGGTTTGTTATCAGGGCATACTTATGATCGTGCTTTGAAACTAAGCTACATTGAGAGTCTCTTCTTTGTTTGTTTGTGGAGTTGGTTATATGAGTACCGGCAGCCTTAACTCTCACTGATGGAGCTCTACCTTCAGAAATTATGTCACTAAAATTACTTCATGGTATTGGTTTTTATCTGTTAGGCAGAGGAGTTTGAGTGATTGAACCTTCTAAAGTTGCAAACAAATATGTAGGAAACCTTTGAGTTTAGCTGTTTTGATTGTTATTTAAACTTAATAAATTTTTAAAAAAAATACTAATTGGTCAGCTAGAACTAATTAATATGTGAACTGATTAATCCAAGTTCCAATCTGTGAACTATCATGATGCCGTAAAAAGCTTCTGTATTTAAAAGAGGAAGGAAACGGCTGGGAGAAGTTAAGGTGATAAATGGTCTTGAGATAAATGCGCATTTTATTTGCTTTTGCTATTATAGACACCTTTTTGATAGTGTAGGACAATGTGTCTTTATGCTTTCATGACTTCTTTCTGGACTTTGACAGGAAGTACTTGGAAGAGGCTTGTGTTTGGGTAGAGTCTAACACAACCACTCTTAGCATTCTGTCCTCGCAAGCTGAGATCGGACTTGGATTCCTTCTAATCATATCTCTCTTGTCGTCAGTGCTTCTTTTATTCCCTGTCTTCATACTCTACTTTTTCGATAACTTTTTCTCCTTGAACGAAATTGAGGCAGCTCTGTTTTTATTAAAAAACTTGCAGGTGGCAGCGAAGTATTATTCAAGCATTTATGTATTGGCAGGTGGGAATCACTCTTTAATTTGCATATTTGTTTCAACTATATTGAGGTTTTAGAAACATTGTTCTCAGTTCTTATCAAATGAAGTTATCAACTGGGAATGTCAAGAGAGAGTTATCTAGACTCCTTTCTTTGGTTCTTCTTGTTATGTCTGGGCCTTTGTTGTTAGAACATTTGCATACACCTAGAATTCTAGGAACTGCACACTTACTCATAAGGCACACCATGTATGTGAATAAGTATGTTCGAGGGTATCATTTGATCTTTGGCCTTGAAAGACATTCACGGGCTTGTCCCTGCATGCATTGGTTGTTGTATATATAGCTGGCGGTTATTGACCATTGATAGGAGAGACATGATGTTGTTTGAATCATTTTTTGTGATATACTAAATTGCTCCTCTGGTGATTGCTTTGTGTACATCAATCTTTTAGTTTTGTACTTTAGTGGAAGCTTATATGCTGCTTCAATTTTCTTCTGGCAGCTTTTGAAGCTTATGTATCAAGCTCCTGCGACTGCCAGTTATCACCAAAGTGCATGGGCTAAGATTGGACGCTTTGTGAATCCTTTAATCCAGCGCTATGCTCCATTTCTGAACTCACCAATTTCTGCCATTCAAAGATGGTGGTTTAGGTGAAAGTTCTTGAGAGCAGAAGAGGAGGGGCAGATGAGGAAAAAATGCTGATGCCACTATTTCCATATAAGATTTGTGATCTTGATTCAGAAAAAACAAGTTTTGGTGTTACATGTATGATTAAACAATAGTAGATCAACTGTATCTGATTTATCACTTCAGAATAATTATTATTTAGCTGCTTGATTTCAGTTTTACTTTCTCCTATTTAGGAGTAGACTGACTACAAGGGATTGTTTTCCCCTTGATTTTGAAGTTAACCATGTCGTAGTCTCAGACCAATGAACTTATTTTTCAAGTTGAGACGAGTCTAAGTCCAATTTTTCTTGCTTATAATTTATATGTGCTAATTGCTATGCAGAAGGTTCTGAATTATAATTGCTGATGTTTTGTGTATGATATGAACCGCTGTTGAACGGTAAATGTCTGGCAAAAATTTCCTTATAAACATTCCCCTTAATGCAAGTCCTCTGTTACAGCACAACTTGAGGCTTTATTATTGTTCAATTTGTCTTTGACTGAGATGTTGCAAAGGTGTGATTTGGTTTCTATGACCACGGTAGCCATCCTCTTTTGTAATGAGATGAACTCTTCTATAAATATAGTGGTTTGCCTTGTGGTTGGAATTGCGTTTTGTGTTAGAACTTATTGTATTTTATGAATTTTGTAGAATTAGGGCCTCATTACCTCCCACGTGTAGGCTGTAGAAATTAGGGCTTTGTTAAAAGGAGAGGAAAAAATTCTTCATAAAGAGAAGTTCAAATTTATTCCCAAACAATGTGGCATGTGACATGAATTTTAACAGATTTAATATATAACTTTTGATGTTGTAGTCTAAGAATAAATTTTTTTTTTTTTTCATAATTAGTTAATTACCAACTAAATGAGATAAGAAACCGTAATACAAAAACCGGGATTTCTAGTTGACAATTATATTATTTCTAGTTGACAATTATATTATTTCTAGTTTTAGATTGTTGTTAAAATTATCAAAAGCTTTTGATTTCATTTTTGGCAAACAAATATTTAGGATAATTGCATGATTAGTTCGAAAATGGATTGAAAAATGAGGGGAAAATAAAATCTAACAAAAATGGGTTAAAATGGAATCTGAGGGGAAAATAAAATCTAACAAAAATGGGTTAAAATGGAATCTGAAATATTGAATCCCGAAGCATCTAAATATCAAAAAAAGTTGTTTGAAAAATGAAATCTCTGTCTTTTGAAAATAACTTCTATCTTAAGAATTTTATGGCGAAAATCGAGTAACTTGGGGAATCCATCAAGAATTTGAATGAAGAAAATAGAGAACTTTTTGGCAAAACTCGATGAAGATGATGACAGTGACGAACTTCCCAAGAATAAGCAAATTTGTCTTTTACCTTTTGACCTTTACCCCGTGTCAAACTCGCCCCTTAATCCGTCGAAATGTGGGAACTGCGCATGAGAGACGTGAACACCCTTATCAGAAACAAGTGCAAAGTACGCAACATAGAATATTCCATAAAAAATGACCAAATAATTCACTAAAGGCGAAACAACTTGGAAGACAAGTTTCTCTTTCTTCATCTAAAAACGAGGGCATTTTGCAAACCGACCTACACAATGTGGAGTTTGACGCTTTTATCCATAATAAATATTTTCGAACGAGAAGCCCTTGGAGAACATGATAACAGTTTATACCTTCAATAAAATAAAAATAAAAACATTAATCAGCGATTTTATATCCCAACTAGAATTCAAAAAATTGAATAAATACAAAGGCCGCGACTCTCTCAATTCCTCTCTCTCTCTCTCTCTCTCTCTTCTCTCTCTCTAAAACACACACACACAAATCGATTTCATTTCCCCCTAAAATCTCGAGTCCTCAGTGCAGCTCAGTGGCTTTTCGACTCCAGTGCAGTGCACTTCTTGTTGGTACAATCTATATGATTACAGTTCTCGAAGCATTTGGTCTTTGCTAATTTAATTTTGAGGTATAATTGAAAACCCTAATTGTGTAATTTACTCCATTTCTTCCTCTCAAAGAGTTGATTTTGCATTGAGTTCAAGTGTAAGAACCCTAATGTTGTTGAAATTCAGTAAAACCCCTATTCTTGGTTGGTGTAAGTTCTGGATCTGATGTGTTCTTGTATATACTCTTGGCGGATGTGATTTCGAATTTTAAGTTTTCAGTGATTTTAGTTGTTGGAGAGTTAATTCTGTTGTGTAAGTGTTGTGTGTTTATAAGATCAGCTGTTTTTTTATGGTGAAAGGCAAGCTTGACTTACTTGATTGGGATTGCGTTTTTCTTTCGAAGGGAACTGATGTTCGTTGTATTGGTATTCAGCGTGGCGTAAACGAGTTATATTTGAATTCAAATTTGAATGTTTCGGCCAGCTAGTCTTTTGATTTGAATTTAAAATTCAATGCAAAATTTTGAATATTTGATGAGTGATGTTTTTCTTGTAGACTTTCTCGATCGTCTTTAGAAGTGAACTGAAGAATTTGGTGCGAAGAATATCATATTTCATTGTTTGGATATTTTGCAGTTCGTGATTGTTTCAAATTCTTAACTAATTATGTGATGTTATCTATTGAAAGCAATGTGATGAATCTGAAATCCATAATACAATAGAATAATTGAAATTCTTAGCTTCAAATCCTTCCTTTAATGGAAAATCCGTCCATCCAAACACACTCTAGATGTTCTTGGGGTATTTAAGTAACATGTGGCTCGCGAAATGGTGCATGACAAGAGTCAATAGCTTGCTGTTGTCTGGATGAATGTTCTAATGCACCAATAAATCATATCGTACATCTGAAGAGTTTCCTTTTAGAAACTTCAATAGGATATGTGGCAACATGTTCTTACTTCTTAATTAATCTGCTTGTGTGCAGAATGTAGAGATTTTTTTACTGAATGCGATACCTGTATGTTAATGTTTTACCGAACTGTTACTCTGCATGCTAGCTGATATGCCTTGGCTGCATTCATGTATCAATGCCAGTTTTGTCAGCATATGTTTTTGGATATCTACTAAAGTTTTTATGTTCATGGACCAGCACCCGAATTGTTCATTTATATTCACATCTGAAGTCTTTTTCCACAGTGCAGTTTGTACTCCGGTTGGAGCATATGTTCCCAACCATGGAGAGTGCGGATTCAATCAAATGTCCCGCTTCCGGTGATTCAGGGCATGAGGGGGAGAATCATGATCCATGTGACTCTGGTTCTGTAGCAGTGGCGCCTGATTCTCGACCTTCAAACTCCGAGGTGAAAGATGAGATCAGTGGAGAGGTGCTGGGAACTGTAACAGATAATCCCATTGAAACTGGTGTTGAAACCACTGAAGCTAACTTACTACCTCTAAACTCTGAGGTTAAAGACGAGATTAATGGGGAGGTTCCCGGAACCATCTTTGATGGTTTGGATGAAGATATGGATATTTCTAGCAACTCTGAAGAAGATGCAAATAATATCACTCCTTCCGGGGCAGTTGATTTTGAAGTGAGTGAGTCAGTTGCAGTTCAAAGTGAAGAGATTTTGAGCAATCATAAGAAGAGAGGAATTCTTTCAAGCATTCGCAAGACTGATACTGGATGTATCCTTTTTAAGATTCATTTGTATTACTTAATGCTGTACTTTTTGTTCAATCAGAGTTGAAACGCTGTACTTTTTCAGTCAAGAGTTGTAATTAGGTATGAGAGTTCATGTGATATTTATTCTCTTTTAACTTTTCTATCTTCACCTCTAGTCACTAAAGCATTAGGGTCCTGGTATATGCGTTCCGTAACTTGACCTTTCAGCTTTTTCTGCTGCGAAGAGACCCCGATTAAGTGTTGATGAGCACCAACCATCAGTGCGTGTGATCTTTAACTCTTTGACCAGGTACATCACTTGTATTTTAATTTTTCCTTTGAATTTATACATGATTACTAACTCTGAGCAATGTTGCAGAGAAAGTAAAAGAAAACTTGAGGAGCTGTTACAGCGGTGGTCGCAATGGCATGCGGAAAGCTGCTCATCATCAAAGGTGAAGCCTGCTACTATATGCTGGAATTGTTGCTGGCTTCTGTTTTGGCATAGTCTGTTTCGCATTTCTCAGGTTCATTATCCCTCAACAGAATATTATTGCTGACCTCTACTTATATCAACTCAGGATTCACATGCAGTTCTTGTATCTGGAGAAGAGACCTATTTTCCAGCCCTTCGGGTTGGCTTAGATAAACCCTCTGCAGTGGTATGGTTATGTTCTATTTTTGTTGTATTTTTCCATTGAACCACCCAGTTTTACTTGACAGCTATTAAGAAAAACAAAAACCTACCGATTTCTCGCTCCACATATGTTCAAGCAATGATGTCCCAGATTAGTAAGCATCTTGGTGTATAGCTAATGCACCTTACTTGCAAAACCCAAATCATGTGAGGAACCGGCTTATTCAGTTTGATATATGGCCTATTGCATGAAACTATTACTAGGAAAAACTTAAACACTTCACCGGGAAGCAATAGGTTAACTGGCTTAATTGATTAGATAATCCAACTGCTGAATTGATAGTTGTACTGTCTGCTGCACCCACTGGTGATGTCTTTGGCTGTGACTTATGACTGGTAATCTTTATTTCAACGGAAAGATCAATAGAAATTTCAATGTGAAAAGACCTTACTAAGAAAATAATGTGTCATAAATTTGAGCCAAATGGATGTGCAGATTATTTTTGTTGAAAATAAACATAAAATGTGCAATACTCAAGATTGGGACACAAGGCATGTGCTTTTGTGGCTACAGATTGATGCAGTAATAGTCGATGTCAGCCGTAACATGGATTATGTATGATGCTCCAGCATATAAATTATATATTATGGATTATTTGATGCGTAGAGTGTTGATTACAGGTGAAGCACATACTTTATCCGCATTAATTTTTGGCACAAGTCAGATCAACCTGTATTATCTCCTAGTTTCTACGACGAGTTCACTATTAAATGAGTATCATATTGATTGTATGCTACCATCAAAGAATATTGATCTCGGGGTTATCATTAGTAACTCCAGTTGATGGTATCAGTGGAATTCCTGTCAGTGGCGTAATCAAATTTTTAGTCCATTGAAAGAACTAGCGTCTAAGAGTATTTTACATGTGATTATCATTAGTGAATATGACAATATTAGCAGAGTTTCTGTCAGGGGCACAACTACACAAGGGTAAAACATAGAGCAATATCAATTGAATTGTAGACTATAAGTAGTTTAAACCACAACGGACGTTATTAGCGTTTCAACTTATATGTAGACATGGGCGAGTTTTACGAGCTTTTATCTTTTGATAGCTTTTATGTGCTTTTAGTTGTTTTTCCGGTATGTGTGTGCTTCTTCCGTGGTCATTGCGGAGCCAGATATAAGGTTATACTGTGATACGAGGTCCTTTCCAATGATGTTTTATGTCTACTTTCCACACTTTTAAGTTTTGATGATCAACATTTCTTGATTCTCCTACGGGTATACTATTCCTTCAGTAATCTGAAGATCCATGAGTACCTGCTAATCCTACTTTGATTGATAAGAAATATCTAATATTCGTTTCTTATAGTAATGTTGTCATTTACACTATGTAGACCTTTTGGGAGGACAACCAGACAAGTATTCGACCTAGTAAGGAGTTTGTACCATTGGATGGCACTTCTGTTCCTTTTTATGACCGTGGTTTCTCGTCAGCTTTGTGTTTGGGTGATGGTTCCAGTAACTTGGATGGGTATGTTTTAATATATCTTAGATTTGGTTTATATTCGTCAAAATTTATCCTGGATTTTCTTTCCCCTTTGGCTTTAAACACCCTTCTTTCTTCAAGTCCCGTTCTCCTCTAGTTTTCCTTTTCATTAGATCACTTGTTCACTTTTACCTTTGTGTTCACATTATCTGATATCTAATCATGCAGAAAAGAGGAGAAAATTGAGGATTCCCGTTGTTTCAACTGTGGTTCATACAGCCATGCATTGAAAGATTGCCCCAAACCACGTGATATCGTTGCGGTCAATAGTGCTCGGAAACAACACCAATCTCGAAGAAATCAACATGCCAATTCTCGTAACTCTACTCGATATTATCAAAGTTCTCGTGGGGGGAAATATGAAGGTCTGATGCCTGGTGTCCTTGATCCTGAAACACGGAAACTTTTGGGCCTTCGGGTGAGAAACTGTAGCTCTTAGATTGACTGGACTTGTTCCTTTTGTCTACTTCTATGATTATCTGGGCCTGAACCTTGATTGAGCAGAATGCAGATTGTAGAATACTAGTCTTGTCAAATATGTACATTATGAAACTGTTATCTTTGTTTGTAGGAGCTTGATCCTCCTCCATGGCTTCAGAGAATGCGAGAAATTGGGTATCCACCTGGCTATTTAGGTAAAGATGGTACTTGCATGCTTAATGCTGATTTAGTCCTTGTGTTGAATATTTTCATGTGTGAGGTATGCCTTTCCAATATTCATTCACAGATCATTTTCTTCTAATGTAATGGATACAGAAGAGGAGGATCAGCCTTCAGGAATTACAATCTTTGGTGAAGAGGAAAACAAGGAAGAAGGTGAAGAAGGGGAAATTCTTGGTGCAAGCCAAGGGGAACCAGCGAGAAAAATGAGCGTCGACTATCCAGGAATAAATGCTCCAATCCCTGAAAATGCCGATGAAAGACTTTGGGCAGCCAATTCTTCGAGTTCTTATTTGTCTAGAGATCGCCCTCGCCAATGGCATAATCACTCATCGGAAAATGTCAGCAGAAGGCATTACCATGAGTCAAGGTCGTCCAGGGATTTAGGGGATGAAGGGCCTCCTGGCTGCGACACCGGAGCCCGGTTACACTACCAATATGATAATTCATCTCAAAATACTAGCAGAGGGCATTTTCAAGAGCCGAGACGGTCCAGAGACATGGAAGACGTTGGGCTTCGCAGCGGAGATACTGGAACGCGTTCACAACATAGATACAATTATTCATATGAAGATCTTAGCAGAGGGCGCTATCATGAGCCAAGATGGTCTAGGGACTTGGAAGATGACGGCCCTCCTGGCTGTGATGCTGGAACCAGCCCTTCTCTGTCACATCATTTTCGTGGGCATGCCGACTATGAATCTGGTTACTCCTCCCTTAGTCCACGAGCGAGCTCATTGATACCTAGGAGCCCAAATTTTGGCAGATCCTTGCCAGACAGAGGTAGAAGAAGTCCGTTAGTAAATGATGGCACTCCGAGATATGATCAGGTTGGTAGTTTCCAATATCCATCTCCCAGATAGACTTTTGTCCATAGATTAGGCTCTATCAGACCTTCCCAAGAACCGTTTGGTGGGCAGTAGTTTTGGTGTGGTTCAGGAAATGAGTACGAGGTACTGCCCTGTTTCTGTGGTGGGGAAAGAGCGACATGTAGTTGGGATGCAGCATGGTTCCAAGATGTATGACACCTCTCAAGAGTTGACGACCATATAGAAGGTGGATGTGAGAGATTTAGTCTCCTGGGTGGTTATCCAGTGTTACATGATCACTTGGGACTAACTATTCATTATCCGGAGCATTACACACAATTTGAGTACCATGGCTCAAACTGTACAATTGTTGTTTTACTTGATTTGTACAATGGTTGTTTTACTTGATTCTATAAGACTAGCGATACTAACTAAGTCGTGTTTGGTTATTGTTTTAATTCGAGCGACGGAGAGGGTAAGTTCGACAAGATAAATTGAAAAGACGTTAAATACAACCTTTTTAGTTGGCAAAATACACATCCACGATGAACTTACCATCTATTAGGCTTAGAATAAGGTTAAAAATATTATAGATTTTTATATTCAGATACATGCATTTTCTTCTGATTTTTCAAATTGTTTCAAATTTAAGATGCGTGTAAAAATAATAACCAACGGCAATTGTAAGTATGTTTGTGCAAGTATAGTTGTTTAACCATATAACCAACCCCCTTCTCAGAAGTCAGAAGATTAATGTCACTTCAAGGAAAGCCTTTGTAGTAAAAAATAGAAACGGTAACTTCAAGTTTCACCTTCCCAATATACGATTTAGCAGTCTTGCACCAAGTTCAGATGCCCGCTGCCAAACCATAGCAACATCATGGATATGATCAAAACGTTGGTATAAGCTGGTAAGAGAGGAAACCGAAAAGCATCACTCATATCTAATCAAGCAGAGATGACAATTAGCGTGCTTAGTGGCATCAAATCTTCATTATATGACATTTACTGCAACTGGACTTGCCCGGGCCTCACTGACACACTTACTCCGAGACAGAGACCATCTTACAGATCTTAACAAACCATTAGAAATAAAATACAACCGACCAGCAGCAAACAAGGCTTCAATACAAAGACAATCCCAGAAAAAAACTAAACCCAGCGTCAATAAGTGCACTGGCCAATAATTCTACATTACTTACCTATGCAGAAAAATCATAAACACAAACAGCCTTATACTCTTCTAGCCTCAATTGGTTTCTGTATTTTCAAGATAATCTGCAAACCAATACACACAACAAAACAAAAGAAAACACCTTCACAGCAAAAGATAGCTAATGCCAAATCGATACAATGAGGACCCAACAAGTTAGACATGATTATGTAGTAAGGAAAGTCCAGAGCTTCTTCCCAATAGAAGCTTGACCAGGATGATTGACTTCATCGTCATCCCCCTCATCGTCTTCTTCACCACGGCTCTCACTTATGAACTCGTCATCAGTGAAGTCTACTTCTGTTCCATTCACCTCCTCACTCAGAACCATGTTATCAGCAGAAGTTTTCCCTGTATCAACGTGCTCACCATGGGTGGCGCCCTCTGCATTATTGGACTGAGCATGCAACAAATAAGAGGTTAGAAAGTGATAAAATAAATTAGAAACTGCACGTTAGATAATCCAGGAAAAAACCGCGAAAGACACCAAATGCTGTCTTCATAGCCTTAAGAAAAAAATAATAAAGGGTACAGCTAAGCCACTCTATTACGAGCATGTATCAAACAGGCAGAGTAAGAAAGAGAGTGTCCTCACAGGACTGTCTGCTGAAAATGCACTAGCAGCTCCGGTGCTTCCATCTCCAAATCCTCTGGCAAGTCTAGCTGATTCCCCAGTTTCGTTTATTTCTTCTCTTGATGCTTTCCTGGTTTCACCGTTTTCAGAAGGATTATTTTCTAAACTAAGCAGCTGGTCAGTTTCCTTTCCCTTGCCCTTCTTACCATGAGGCAAGGACCCATCGCCCGCTGTTGCAACAGATCTGACAAAATATGCAAAACTCCATGAGGGTCTCAATGGTTGACATTATTAACAAATGAAGATAAGATCAAGAGAAAGGATAAAGGACCGCATACAGCATCAACTCATAAAGCTTTTCACATCAGTTGGCTCAACACACCAACCCAACCCAATGCAACCGAGTAAACAAATTGACATGTATGCCAGCAAAGAAGTTTAAAGCAAGATAAAAATACACACTTAAAGCAAACCGTTATGCGACTCTTCTTACATGGCAGTAAAAGATCATTTATTGGATACACATCTAAACAGGAAAAGAACCTGACGAAGGCAAGGCAGCTTCACACCTACAAAAACTAAAATTCAAAATTTAAACAGTGAAAAATGGCTTACTTTTTGGGTTTCCGGAGGTTGTATCGTTTCTGAGCAAAACTTTGTTCAACTGCAGCAACTCTCTGTCGCCTCTTTGGACGATCATTGTCCTTCACACTATCTGACTGACCTTCACTCTGATTGTCACTTGCTGTTGCTTGTGAAGCATGAACGCGGTTTCGTTTTCTTCTGTTTTTTGCTGCTTCGCCAAGAGCCGACTCGGCCCTGCTATCCTCATTCGTGTAAGTAGAATTCTCTGCATCACCATTGGCATAAGGATCCTCATTAGCTTCAGGAGACTGCCCAATAATAGTCTGGGCACTAGCAATCACAGCCTTAACTGACCGCGTCCTAATAGCCCTAGACCTACTAGCTCCTTTGCCAGGTCCATTTTGCCGGCTCCCCAAATTGGAATTTTGAGAATTTTCTGGAACATCAAGGGGGCCATGATCAACTGATAGAGCAGGAACACCTTCAGTTTCCCTATCGAAAGAGTCATTTACAACTTGTAAGGATGGATCACTCTCGTTTTCAGTACATGGTAATGTTCTTTGTGACTCCACAACTTGCTTCTCAAATAGTTCAGGTGCCTCGTTTTGCTCCAAGGCAGAATCAAGTTCGAGTTTCTTTCCTGGTGAGAGTTTAAAAATCTTTGTGGTACATTTCCGGAGCCACGATATGGTTCCACCAGCTGGAGATCCTGATTTAAAAACACCAGGAGATGATTCATCCTTAAACCTCCCAGAAGTGCCATCAACCGCCTCTTTCAAATAATTCTCAGCTACCTTTGGCAGTGGAGGGGCCTCCATGGTATTCAATTCATTTAAAGGTCGTAGATCAGACAGCATAAACTCCTGAATTTTCTCTCCACATATGTCGCAGCTCTTTTGCTTATCGACAAATGCAATGAAGCGCTCCCTTTCTTTAACGAATTGTTCTCTTTGATCCTTCAACTTTTGACTCAAGCCAACCAGCTCCTCAATATCCTTTTTCATCTCCAGTTGCTGTGCCTCTACATGCTGCTTATTCTGAGATATCTCCAATTTTTCTTTCTCTATTACATGCCTTTCCAACTTCATCTCTTCCATTTCTCTTCTGGCTACTTCCCTCAAGTAATTAATGTTACTAAGCTCCAACTCACTCTTCTCTTCAAACGATTTTTCTCTCTCTTGCAAACTAATCTCCATCTCTTCTTGCCTCCTCTGCATTTTGGTCTCAAGTTCTTGTTTCTGCAGTTCAAACTCATGAAGCAGTTGACTCTTTTCGCTTTGGGATTTTTCAGCCAATAATGACTTTTCATGCTCCATGCTAGCCGCAAAAGAATCTTTTTCCAACTTAAGAGCTTCCAATTCCCTCTGCACATATTGCTGGGTTTCCAGCTTCTCATTTTGTAGCCTTTCTTCTTCAGTTTGTCTAAATTTTTCAAAATATTTTTTCTGTTCACTAACCTCCTCTTGTTCTTTCGTTATCTCAGCACTTCTGCTATCCAGCTCTTCCCATTCTTTCTCAAATTTCTCCTTTTCTTGCTTCAGATCATCTACTTCCTTCACAAGTTGTTCGCTTTGGGATCTATATTTGTCAATCTCCTGTTTCAACTCCATTTGCAGTCGTGCAAGCTCTAACCTTTCTTCTTCAGTAACTTTTAGCTGTTCCCTCTCTTCAACTAGTGCCAATCGTTGTTTCTCAGTGTCGGCCTTGACATTCTCAAGCTCAGCTTTAAGACTAAGTAATTCTTCCTTCTCAGCAAGTATTTGTTTTCTGTCATTCTCCAAGGTTTTCTCCTCAACTCTCAGAGACTTCTCTCTTTCCTTCAAAGCTTTTGATTTTGAATCAAATTCCGATTCCTTCTCCTTCATTTTCTCCAATTTCTTTTCAACTGCTTGTTCTCGTTTCCTCACTTTTTCTTCCGTGTGAGCAACTTCAGCTTCCCTTTTCTCCACTTCAGTCACCTTGCTTTTCAACTGTTCATCATGCAACTTTCTCTTCTGCTCAAGTTCCAACTCAAACTCCTGTTGCTTTTCGGCCAGGGCACTGCTATGCTCATCCAACAGTTTCTGAATCCCCAACTGCATAGTTTCAAAAAGGAAAGGAGTCAAAATACAATCTGAAAACTAGGCTAAAAGAAATCCCATTCTTGAACTATCTTCCAACAAACACATCATAGAAAACAATGCAAACACTGAGAACAAAAGGAAAAAAACTGACTTGGTAGCTAATGTGATCTTGACATTCATAGAAAAAATTAGTTGAAGTACTCACTCTTTCTCTTGCATCTAATTTTTCTTCCAATTCCAACAACTGTCTCTCTTTTGCCTCTAAGTTCTTCCTGACATCATCAGCTTCCTGCACAAAATCAACTGACAGTTAAAAACAGGGGAAACACCAACATCTGGCAAATTATTAACAGTATCCATGTTTGTGATAGAAACTTACTTTCTCCCTCAAATCTAAGTTTGCTAGTCTGTCACTCATATCATCTTCTTTGTTCTTCAAAGTCAAATTAGCCATCTCAATATTCTTTCGGAGTTTATCAAGGTCATTCTGCTTTTCCTTTAAAATCTTATCATTATCATTTGCTCTTTCCTCTCTTTGGTTCAGCAATCTTCTACCATCAGCCAGTCTCTCCTCTGCTTCCTGCAGTTTTCTTTCCCACTCACGTAGGTCTTCTTTTTGTTTAGATATAACAGTATCATGTCTCTCGCGCCTGAAAAAGAGAGACTTCTACATCAACCAAAAAGAATCTAGAGAGATAAAAACAAAAGAGTAGTAAGCAAATGAGTAGATTCAAAAGTTTTCAGCATACTCTGCAGTGAAAAAGGATCGCTCTCTTCGAAGTGCAGTTTCTTGAGATTCCAACTCGTGCAATTTCCTATCAATTTCTGAGCTCTTCCTGCTCACCTCAGCAAGCTTGGCATCGGCTGCATGAAATTTTGCTTCAACCTCCAATGATTTCTCTCCAACACTTGTTACTAACATATTAGCTTCAGCGAGTTTCGAATCAGCATTAAACTTAATTGCAGCATATTCTGAGCGCATCTCACGTAAAGCCTTCTCGAGCTGTTGCAACCAAAACCTCAAAGTTACTAACTACTCTACCAGTTTACCAGTATAGAATTAGCTTCAATTTATTAGTAACTAGAAACTTTTATCTCAATGTGATCCACACAATCTTTTCCTCGATAACATGCACGTCCATGCAATTGTTTCTATGTTGTTGAAATCATAAAATCTCCAACGACTAAGGAAACAACTAAGTCGCTTGTGTCATTTCCTTAGAACATACTATTTATTTATAACATGGCCAAAGCTACATTTACATATTACCTAGAACAGATCACTCCTGCAACTTGTGTGCAAGTACATTTTTTATCAAATCAAGAACTACATAATGCAACTAGCAATTTTCCCTAATTACAGCCCAGCTTCACAATAATGAAAAAATGTCAATTATAGGAAAGCCCCGGGCCTTCAGAAAAAAGTGAAAGGTATAATCATAAGATAAACTGGGAAAAAAATCTCACATCAAGCACACACTGTCTCTCCACGCCCAATGCTTTCTTTAGATTCTCTTCCCGCTTCTCCACTTCCGAAATTGCACGTAAATGATCCGCGTCTTCTCTTTTTAGGGTATCAGTTGTGTCAGCTAAAGCTTCCCTGAGTTCCTCATACTTCGAAGTCCATTCTTTTTTTTCAATCAGAAGAAGGCCCATATTGTACTGATACTCAAAGAGCTGCAAAAATCAGCAAACCACAGTTTTGAAACATTAAATTATCTCCACCTACAAAAATTCAGGTCATCTACCCTGAAACTAAGGCCAAACTATGATTACAGGAACCAAGTACCAACTCTCCCTCTCGAAAGTTGTAACTAATATTCTTAGGGAAATTTAGGATACAAGGATGAACCTGGAAAAGAATTGATGTTTACAGAATTAACAAGTATGAAAACTAATAATTTTGGAGATACTACATGACCGTTAAAATTGCACACATTTTTGTTTTAAGGCAGCCAACAAAGTAAAAGTTTGCTGGTAGCACCTCATACTGTTCAGGAAGTTGCTGAGTTCTAAATGGCAAAACGATTCAATAGAATAACAAACAACCTCATGAAAAAGTAAATAATCTAGCATGGCAGTCCGGAAAGAGTAGCAAACAAGGTTTACCAAATAGATTTCAGACTTTCACATCTACCCTTGCTTACAATCACAGCCCTCAATACAAAGAAGCGCAACTTAAAAAGACACCCACTGGAACCAAAATGTTAGCACCTCTGAATCCAACCTTTGGACGTGCCCCGGCCCATCTAGCGGCACTCAAATCTACTAATATCACTAATAAAACGATCCAACGTAAAAAATTATCAAACACTCCGACAAATCATAAAGTCGCCGACCTAAGTAAAACACTATGGATACCACTACTTCATCAGTAAGATTACTCCACAATCACCTCTCTAGTTAAGTACTTCGACAAAACAAAACCTAATTTTTTCCCCAAATCTGCACCAACTCTAACACAAGTACATAACAACATACTAACCGCTAATCCACTACAAAACAAAAACAGTCAAAAATCACTTCATAAACAAAGCTAGAACAACTATTCACCCAAAATTAAACACATTATCACCTCATTTTCGAGCTTCGCAAGCCTCTCGGCTAACGAATCCTGGTCCATAACCCCCTCGCCCTCAATAGCTAACGCGCCACCATTCCTAGGGCTTCTCGAGTTCGATTTCAAGCCCGAAATCGACCCGTTTTTCTGACCCGATCCGTTCCTCGGAGTCAAAGACCACAGTTTCTGCGGCGTAAACATCTACACAACGGCTCCAGATCGCAAAACCCCCAATTTCATACAAAAAAATTCAAACAGAGCAGTGATTTTAGAGTACTAATCGACGAATCAAAACCCTAGATTATGAACAAACACTGAGGCGGACGTGAACTGAGTTCCTAAATTCCGGCGAATAGGAGCGAGATGAAATCCGTTAACTTCTTCTCTCTCCTTTAACCAACTTTCTCTCTCTAAAACTTTCTCTCTCTTCACTTTTTTGCAGAGCCACCTTTCGTTATTAGTGTGCGCGGATCAGTTCACGTTCCTTATATTTTAATGCCCCCAACATCAATTCTTTTTACGAAATGACTGTTTTGCCCATGGATAGGATTTGTTTATATCCGTTGTACAAGGGTGTTTTGGGTATTCGATTGGGCCGCCTTTATGCAACGAACGTGGGGGATTTATGAGTGTGTTTGTGTTTGGACGAAATTGGGCTTCTGTTGAAAAGTCAGTTACGAGGGAAAGTGGGAGGTTTGAGGGGTACTTTGGGTATTTCGGTGAGAGGGGGGAATATTCTGAATGGTAATGCCACGGTGTGTCTGAGCTGTGTTCTGCGGAAGCTTTGGAAAATGAGGCGGTGACTGACTGATTACACTTTCATTTCAAGATAAGGCATTTATTGTTATTATTATGTGTGTGTATGTATATAAATATGTGTGTATGTATATAAATATATATAATTTAATTAAATAGAATATTTTTTGGAGAAATTTTTGTTGTTATTTGTGATAACTGATCGACGGACCCAATATTCTTTCGATGTGATTTGATTATTCTCCTTTTTGGTCTCTTGTTCCAAGGGAACATTTTGTTAGTGCTAGTATGGAAAATCATTAATGACGAGTTAATTGCGTGCCACACTTCTATTAACTGGAAGTGATTTGAAATTAATTAGGTGGTATACTTAGAAAGTTGATCATCATTCAAACAAATCCGTAAGGCTTTATTCTAGTGGCTTTAATTGCATTAGATTCTGTGTTACAAAACAATCTCTACTTGTTCTACTTTAGTGTTACTTTAAATCACATAAAATATTGATTCTATTTCTGAATCGTCTATGCTTGTGAATATTCTAATGACTTGATTAAAGGTAGTGCAATTTTGTAAATGAGAGATTTAAGAAAAGTTTAAGAAGTGAATCAATATATTTAGCATGACATTTGTCGATATTTAAGTGAGTCCATCCACAACAGCATACTTCATCGAAAATCATTGTATGTCATCGGTCTATGACATTTCAGTGTTTCAGTGTATCATGTCAAATCAACAACGACATATAAGTGACTCAAGCCACAACTACATACCTCACCGAAAATCATTGTCTACCATCGGTCAACGTCATTTGAGTGTATCCTGCCAAATCAACAGTGATCTTCCGCCAAATCGATAATGGCCCCTATTGATTCGACAATGTCCTAAATCAAATCGACGAGTTGGTCAGCTTTGTCATCTAGACGACTCGATGGTGACAGTTTGGTTAAGATTACATCGAACTTTTGGACACAAATCAAGAAGTTAATTACTTATAAATAATTAAATCATAAGTATACCACTTTGACCTTTTGAGTTGTTGTTCATTGTCCTTTACGTGGTCATTCATGCCTTTTTTTTTTTCTTTTTTTTTTATATAGACACCTTTCGAGAAAATTACATTTTTGATACCTTAACTTGGCACCATTTATTTTTCCCTACCATAACTTGACATATTACGATTTTGGTATCCTAATTTGGTAATACCTTCAATTTTGGTACCCCAGAAGCGGCGATTTCAAAATTTCACCGTAATTTTCATGTGAGGCGAAATTTGGGGGTTTTGGCCTCAACCAAACTCTCAACTCACCCACTTGAGAGTTTGGTTGAGGCCAAAACCTCCAAATTTAGCCTCACGTGAAAAATTACGGCGAAATTTTGAAATCGCCGCTTCTGGGGTACCAAAATTGAAGGTATTACCAAATTAGAATACCAAAATCGTAATATGTCAAGTTAAGGTATGAAAAAAAAAATGGTGCCAAATTAGAATATCAAAATGCAATTTTCCCGACACCTATCATCTCGACAATAGACTTCGTCAATTTGATTGTTTTCTGATTCTCTTGAAAAATAAGAAACAAAACAAATGGTATTAGACTAAGATTTAAATTAGTCTCATTTAAGCATAAGAGATGTCTAACTAATTGTGCGTAAAAGATCGAATCTAATGCAGTTGCAAGTTAAAGTTTAGATGTTACCTCAATTAACAAATAAAAGATGTAAAGCCATCATCAATTAGCCCGTTCTTTAGCGTTTCTTGTGACCGAAGTAAACCATTAAAGTAGTAATCCCCATGTTACTGCGCAACAAGGGTCTGTTGTATTATATTATCCAACACAATATCCCGATTTACATATTTAAAAGAAAAAAAAAACATACACACACTGACACACATACTCCAAACATATTAGTAGATTTGAAGTGATTTTCGCCAGTTTTTCATTGTTTATGTTTCTAACGATTATTTATTTTATTGATGATATATATAATTAAAGTTATCTCATACGTTAACTTTCATTCGATCCATCGCCCATTCTATGTCCACTTCGATTGAAAAATGAAACAACCAAAGCAACCCTACCAACAAGAAAGAACAAGACAACAATTATTATAAAAATTTCCAACGTTAACAACCAAAACTAATACTTTTGAGAAATACATGTTTCTAAAGTAGTTTTTTTTAAGAAATAAAAATATACTTTATAACAATAAAAAGGAATTATTATATTTTAATTAAGTACGTGTGCACATCTTTCGCTCATCAATATTTCTTAATGTTTTATCCCGTAATGTAGAGTGTGTGTACGTAATTGACAATAAAATCACGTTGTTAAAATGATTGTCAGTTTAAACTATTAATTAGTACTCATCATGGGATTACGTTTTTACCCTCTACTGCTGATGACAGATAAAAGGAGCGGAACTGAATATGTTTTTTTTTTTTTTTTTTTTAATGTCCAACAGTGTTTCAGCTAATGGATCTAGATTAGACCACGCATTCGCCTTGGCATCAAACATGAGAAGATTCTAGATAAACAGATCATGTGAAAATCTCAAAAGCGCACGTTCACGTGTGCTGTTAATTATACTAGGAAGAAATTATCAATATTAAAAATATATGTATTTATAGTAGAGAATTAAGATAGGGGGACATGTAAAATGTTTTCAACTTGCATTGGATCATGATGTGTAAGAAATGTGTTAATAGAAGGACATACTAAGTTATTCAATCGAGAGGATAGTTGAAGGGCGTACTCAAGAATTTAATATACATGCATTAGGCCAATGCATTAGATAATTCTTAAAAACAAAACACATTAATAGTCAAATTTTAAACAAGTCAAAAGGTACGTAATGTTCAATAACTCATATACATCATAAGTGTTATTAAAGTTGTTTCATGTGGTGCTTCAAATGGTAGGATTCAAATATACTACTGTTAATTTTTTGTTGATCACTAGAGTCGATTCTTATTGTTTGAGTTAAGTGGTCAACTGGCATTTGTCATTTTTGTATGAGAGAGACTCGATAGTTTAAAAAAACAAAAAAAGTTTCGGTTGATTGAAGGAGAAAGAATGTGAGCCACCAATAGTTTCATTTGAAACTACTTGGCCTTTGTTTGACAAGTCTATCTTTTCATTTGAGACATAGGGTAAAACGTAGACCATCAATATTTATTAATATACAGTCACATTCTCTTGATTGGGCTTTAGGAGGTTAACTTGGATTATCTTTTAATTGTTATTGTGTCACATGATTAATAACCTGCTACAGTGCTACTATATCGGGCTAGGAAAGTAGGTGGCTATGGGCCCCAGCCCAACAGTACATGTGTTCTAATATTGTTTCATATCATTATTATATAGCATATATATCTAATATATAATATGTACATGATAAAAATAAGGAATAAGTCGAATTGGTCTCGAATATGTCTAAATTAGGGACCTTAGGTCGAAATTAAGAGATGCAATGCAAGAGAAATTTCAATTTATGCTTCATCTCAACTCAACCTCATCATTACGACAATATCTTCTTCTAAACGTCATAATCTCGATTTGCCTTTTAATTTAGAAACTAGGCTTCAACTTTACATAGGTTAAGACTCATAGAATTCAGAGGTGAATCCATAGGTCGAAATTACATGTCGAAACTAATTGTTTAGATCTACTCCCCCTCCCCCCTTTTGTGTTGTATTTTGGAGTATTTAGAGATATTTTTGTGGGCGGGAGCCTCTAGATCGAGATATAGTCGAATTGGGCCCAAATAGGTCGAAATTAGAGATCTTAGGTCGAATTTCGATCTGTGCTTCATCTTTGTGCTACCTTACCATTTTGACCACAACTTCGTCTATAGATGTCGGATTTACAAATCGCTTTTTGCATTGAAAAATAGGCACTCATAGCTTTCCATTGACATATGGATCTCTATTAGATTAAATCCATACATATTCTAGTAAATCGCGCAAAGTTGACTTATATATATATATCATTTAACCCTAAAAATATTCGAACAAGTCATGCCATCATAACTTCTTCAAAACACTCTCCCTTAGTGATAGCGATACCAAACCATGTCACATCAATTACACTACTCTTTTTCTTCATAATAATTTTTCGTTACACCATAGTTGCATTATCCCATTTCTCTTATTTCAGTTTTTACTCTCTTCATATATCTTTTTGCCTTCTCGCCCCGAACCATATTTCAGTTTCTCGTACCATAAAGGAAGTACCTATAAAATAAATACACGAATAATGTGTCTTACAAGTTATAAGTAACTGCCCAATTTTTCACAAGTAAAGAATATTCACCAAAATAACAATTCCTCACACCTAAATTAATACATTGTCAAAAAGTCAACTAGAAGTGTAGGTCAAGCTTTGGCACAAATTCTTTACTTGTACTACTGGCGGAGATCTGAATTGAAAAAAATGCTAAACCCCCAAATCAAATCACTACATCAAACTTGAACCAAAATAAAAAAAATTCCCTTTTATTTCAATCTCCACAAAATCCTTAAAAAATGGCTGTACCCGTCGTACGTTTTCCGATTTTCCCAGTGATCAGAGCAATCGGAGTTCTTATAACCGTGCTTGTAATAACATGGACCGTGCATTACAGAGGAGGCTTAGCTCTCATCTCAGACCAAAAAGATCTCATCTTTAATGTAAAACTTTAAAAACCCTTCTCTGTTTTTGTTGATTTTAGCTTAAAGACTTGGTCTTTGATGTGGGTTTTTGTTTATATTTGTAATGGAGGCTGATTTTTGAATGTGGGATTTTGTTGTGTTTTTTGACCAGGTTCATCCGGTGTTAATGGTGATTGGACTTGTGCTTCTGAATGGCGAAGGTATGAGCTTTTGTGTAGTACACACATGACCTTTGTTTGTATTGATGTTAAATCAAAGAAGTTATAATTGTATTCAGAAACTTGGGATCAATTCTAGCAAGTACTTCGTACTTTAGTCTAAAGTAATCTCAGCCGTGTATTAGATGCCTTCGTGCGTATAAGTTCTTCGGTTTAGACTGCGCAGAGCAGTCCACACAATCCCGGTTTCAGTTTCAACTGTGTTAACTTGTTGACTTTGTGTCTGGTTTGCATAAAATGTATTATGTTCAAATTCAGTCTGTAAAGGATCCTTTCATGTCACACACTTTTTCTTCGAAATTGCAAGCTTTCTTGAGTTACGTTGATATAAGTATGGATCCTTACTTGCCTTGGTCTGGGGACTGGGAACCACCATTTTTTGATTCATTACAGTACAGTAGTTCTAACTTGATAGTAGAATCAAGATATGGGTATTTTTTTGTCCTCTATTACATATATAAAACCTCGCAAAAATGCGTATGGTTTTAATCAGTGTAAAGGTGACATGTATATAACACTTTGATTTATGCCAGACATGATAGAATTTATAGATATGTTTTTTTTTTGGGGTAACAAAAATATATCAAATTCACGCACACACAGACACACATGTCATCACACACATGCACCCAAGGTGACTTGAACCATTGACCTCTCGACAACAAATGAAGTGTCTTGCCGACTGATTGCGTTTTGTCTTCCAAATTATACATTTGCTTGACAATAGGCTTTTCAAAATGACTGGCTTCCGTAAGAAAACTTTTATTTCATACTATTGATTTATAATTTGAACAAAAGACTAATCCAAGAATCTCCATATATGAAGCCTATATCTGGGGCCAATTTCATCAAATAGACTTAAAGAGACCATCAGTTTGTCCCAGAGATATTATCTTTCATGTTCTCCACTACTTGAGTCTTTGGAATGGCAAGTAAACACGGAAAGAATGATAATTGGATTACATGGAAAACTTGTGTACATGTTGTGGCATCTCTATCTTGTTCCTACAAATTTACCTCACGAAACTAGCTTACTCTGCTATAGCTTTGTTCTCGTAGTATGATACGCTTTCTATTGATGGAAAGACCAATATGGAAAAATCCAATAGTGCCAAGCGCATAAATATTGTTTAGCAAGCGCTGAAATGAAAAAAACTTCATTCTAGATTTTCCCTACTTCCGCCATCACCTTCCAGAGTTCTGTATCTCGTTGCATTTTGTATGGTGAAACTAGAAAATTCACTTTTGTTTGCTTGGTGCTCTTCTTGTATGTGCTCTGTCCCTGTTCCATATTCTTGGACGTTAGAAGTACACATCTGTCGTGAAATACATGGAACTCAGTATTATATTTTAATTTCTCGGCATAGATTTTTGCAGCCATGCTAGCATACAAGACTGTTTCAGGAACAAAAAGCTTCAAAAAATTAGTCCACCTTTCTCTGCAATGCCTGGCATTCTTTCTGAGTGTAATTGGAATTTGGGCTGCATGGAAGTTTCATGTTGACAAAGGGATTGATAACTTCTACAGTCTCCACTCGTGGCTTGGCCTAGCCTGCTTTTTCTTGTTTGCAATTCAGGTAAATCTGTAAATAACTTTTTTTTCTTTTTATGCCCATGCTCTTAGTTAATGCTATAGCTTCTACAAGATTGTAGATTGCAGAAAGATCTAGTGATTGTGTTCTAGGGATTTGATCCAATTACATAAGCTTTCCTTACAATTTGAATAATTCTAGAAACACTCCACGAAGCTTTAAAAACATGTAAAATTGGGGGTCTATCTGGAATGTTTTTCATAGTTTGAGGGTGTTTTTATTACTATTCAAACCTAACGGAAACCTCTTGAAACATTTTTCAAATTATTCAAACAATGTTTATGTAATTAGACCAAACCTCAGGAGATGTGCATGTAATTATTCCTTGATCTTTTATAATGTTTCTTCTAGTGGGCTGCTGGATTTGTGACCTTTTGGTATCCCGGTGGATCAAGAAACAGTCGAGCCAGCCTTTTGCCGTGGCATGTGTTTTTTGGCATTTACATATACGCTCTAGCTGCAGCAACCTGCGCCACCGGTTTTCTAGAGAAGGCCACATTTCTTCAAGTGCACCAGATAATAACACGGTATTCAACAGAGGCATTGCTGATGAATTCGTTGGGCATGTTGGTTGTAATTTTGGCCGGCTTTGTGATTCTTGGGGTGGTCTCTCCCGTTTCTGGTAAAGGCGAAGTTCTCAGAGAATAAGTACTGCGAAGCCAATTTACAGACTTTATTTTAGAGCCTCTAATTAGTTTGCGAGTCTTTTCATTGAAAAGACAAGAAGACAAAAATGAACAGATATTTGTTATTTGGTCGCCTAAAAACTACACTTATTTAGAAACCAATGAAAAGTGATCATGCTTCATTTCTGTGACAGTTTAATTGATTTATATGCGTTTTGCATTTCTTACTACTAGGAACACCTAGCTATAATTGGCGTACTTATAATGGTGTAATTAGGTAAAAGAACATATCAGTAAGTTATCTAATGGTTGAAACATTGATCAAAAACAATGTATTTTTTTTTACTTGATGAATAATGTAAGATTGAAGACATGGATTTGGGTATATGCTGTTTTGCTGGAGAGTGTCAAGCCAACTGGTTAAAACTTAAAAGTAAAACGTAGATTTGTATCTTAGATAAACAGAGAATTTTACCTCAAATTCCTCCAACATATTGCATGGTGTGTTACAGATGTTTCATATTAGTAAAAGTATTTTATTTTCATTATTTCAATTTTGCCTTTGATATGAGTTTGAAAATGTTAACCAACACAGAGAAGCCAGTGAAATCTTACTAGAATTTGAGCATGAAATATAGTACAGAATTCTTCAAATTACAACGACCTAATATAGAAATGCAGATACATCATAAGATTTTGAAAGCTGTAAACAGTTCTCATTAGCATGCGGCAGTATTCAATAAGACAGCAGATTGTTCTGCTTTGCCTTGCCAAATATGTTCACATACAGATCAAATTTGTTGCAACGGAAAAAAGTTCATTGCGACGCTTATATGAAACTCGGGCATGCTGGTCCTTTTGACAGCCCGCTCCGCACTTCCATTCCGTGATGCATATCAACTGGACTAAACGATTCACTATCTCTCGGATCTGAAAGCGAATAACAAACAGGAGTTAACAGCAAGCAATATGCAGAAATCCATTCAGGAGCTCATATTTCTCGCATCAATGACCAAATCACGATATTATTGACCAAACTCGACCAGCCAAACTTGTATGACATCTTCAACTAAAGCATGATGGAATTTACATACAAATGAAAAAGTGTTGAATAGAACCATTAAACAACTGCGTCCACATTCACCAGTTGGTGAAAATCCCAAATTAGCCTATAAGATCACATTGAACTATTCTGATACCAAATAGTCCCAACCACCCACATTCACAACCAGCCTCTCATGGATACTTCATCAAATAAGAAACAAAAAATTGGTAAAAAACCAAACAGAATATTACCATTGAGATAGTCTTCAAAACCAAAACCAAAACCATCTAAACTTCCAGTCATGGCCTCTAAACCCAAAAACGATGATGGTATAGCTCCAGGCGGCCTTTGAAATCTGCATCAGCAGAAAGGTTTGAGTAATAATATCATTTTTGGAATGTATTTACCACTTATTGAGAAATGTATGCAGCCCCAAGACAATGTCTGTGGGAAAAAGAACTATCTTGTTTCAGCAAGGAGATAAAAATTTCCCCATCAGCACATCCAAATAATTTGAAGTTACAAAAACGAAAGACTCTAAAAAAGGGGTATGATTCCAAGCCTCAAGTAATACAAGAAAAATCAAACAAAAACATTCTGGCAAGAATCATTCAAGAAACATGCCAAAAGAGAGGACCATGATTCCATCAATGAGCAAAAAAAAACTTTTTACTTAAATTTGCCTCATCAATTCTACTTCCGTATTTCAGTTACTGCGGTATGAAAACACCGGCACATTGTCTTTATGGAAAAGATGACACCTACAAGAGTCTTCAGCAACTAAAGTTTATTTTTGACTCAAACATTTCCTCTTTCAAAGCAATGGCATATACCATTCAGAAAAATTTCACCAGAAAATAGTACTTGCCATTTGACAAGGCCGTGATGTTGTCTTGAAGGAAGACAGTAAAAAACGATAAATTCTGGCTCGGTCTGAAACCTCAAGTGATGACATTTTCGAAGTTCAGCTGAACCACAGCCAAGAAACGACTCCGGTAAATTTGATACAACATTAACACTTATCCAAGAACCAATTTCGCACCGCATGGAGGCTTTACAATCAGCTTCAGGAAAGACTATCTAATAAAAAGGAAAAAAACATATCAGATGCTTAAACTTTTGCCCCCACAGTGACACCGTATTCTTGTACATAAATGCTCGTTACGACAACTAGATGCATATGAGCTTCATAGTTAAAACATTTTTCATCAGCATTATATCCGCAATTTGTTCGAATCCTCCAACTAATAGTTAGCTTATTCATTTTACCATCTACATCCAACACTCAAAATAACTTCCACAACAAATTAGTAATGCAGTGCACTTCAACACCAATATATCTAAATTCAAATAATAACAGCATTGAAAGTGTTTGCTGGAATTTGAAAGATAATATATATATATATATATATATATATATATATATATATATATATATATATATATATATATATATATATATATATATATATATAGCAAAAGCAGCTTGAGAAGCACCAAGTACCCAACTTTTGTGACTTTATATTTTTTTGTAAAAATAATAACAAGCAAAAGTTACGATTACAACTACTTAAAAGATATTTGCGTTGGCCTAAAAGACGATAAGTCATATTCATAAGCATTTGCAAACACTATATATTTTAAACTTCAAGCTTAGATATATAAACGGTATCCCTAGCTCCAATCTTAATCTACGCTCTTGCTTTTTGTGACATGTCAATTTGTCGAACCAATTGCTTTTGAACGTTTCCAGAAGTTGAGGATCTCAATTGACTATCGACTCTCGAGCATGTGAATTTAGAGAGTTTAGCAAACATATGAAATAGAATAATATTCCAAATTTGTTTGATATCTTTGCCGTAAAATTTTCGTAAAAATTAAAAAAATAAAGGAATCATATGCATGCTGGTGATCTTAATTATAAAAGAAAAATGAAGCAGGTTCAGTTCTGACTATTTTCGCCTATGCACATTAAATAAATAGCACTATATCTGACATTTTTAATTATTAATATCTGTATATGGTGTATGCAACATCTTATCCTTTGAAACTTGTAACTCTTCCAATGCATTAACGTTAAATCATGTCCCTTTAAAGTAGTACAAACGATAAAGGACATTGAAAGGGACTTGTTACAGCTTGATCCTTTGGCTAATTTCAACTGAACAAATTAATATTTGGCTCTGAGGTACGTATCTGTGTATGTGCACAGTGTAGTTCTTTTTAAGAATATCGTTAAGCCGATTGCATTAATTTTTATTTTTTTTGTACACCTGACAAAGAACTGGACATACCAATTTACGTCAGAAAACAATACTACGCACAAAAAATATATAGTTCTGTTTTCACACATATCATAGCGCACTTAGTTCTTGTCCAAGAACATAGTATTAATTGCATCCACAGATCTTCATCTTGTGAGAAACCACGAAAAAGATAATCTCATTGAAACTTGTCCATAGTTTTGAGATTTGATGATTGTTACCTTGAATTTCGTTTTAGTAAAAGTAAATTAATTAAATTCATAATCACATCTATGACATAATTTGCCTTTTCCTAAGCTTATCAACTTTTCTGATGAAAGAAATATAGTCAAGCATTAAGACTTGTTGATACGGGTTTTAGCCAGTTTGTACAAAATGCGCGTGTTATTCAATAGACCGATCATATTATTTTTCTTTTATGAAAAGTATGTTATATTAAAATTGTGGTAGACTTGTGACCTCCAATGTAAAACCTTGTCACATCTTGTAATATGAATTATACTATGACTTTCGTTGAGATATTGACTCGACGTGATTTTCGTTTGATTCTTATAATCTACTTCAATTAATTAAGATTATACGATGGGTTATTATTACTCTTAAAAAGTATATCATATGATTGTAGCTATAGTCTGGTATATATATATATATATATATATATATATATATATATATATATATATATATATATATATATATATATATATATATATATATATATATAATTATAAATATACACCAAACTTTTGATTTCCAAGTTTAACCTTATAATTTATGTTCCACTATAGCATCTTATTATTAATTTCCCAATTTGACCCTACAATTTAAGTTAGATGAAATTAATTATACCATTTACTAAGAAAGATGATTTAGTTTCCATATAATTTATATTTTTTAATGGAAATTACTTTTCTTTCCATTCTACTATAATTATGTTGATTCATTCTCCCATTAATTCAAACTCTTTCCATCTAAGCAAATCTTTTTTCTTGCCGTTTTTTTTTTCTTCCAGATTTTATTTTGTTTCTTTCACACTTGAATATGAACATATAATACTTTATAATAAAAAAAAATAATGTACGCGGGGCTCCGCTGTAATATATATATATATATATATATATATATATATATATATATATATATATATATATATATATATATATATTCAGTACTTGATAAATGCTTTTTAAGTGTAGAGGGGTTATGGATATCAAATTGATGTTTATAAGGCTCTCATCAAATTAAAAGCACAAAAGGAAACAACATTAAGATCTAAATTAAGCAAGGGAGATGATATATATAGAGCAAAGTTCCTAAATACAGAGCAATTTGTTATTGTTTACTCTTATACCCTTCTCTATATTAGTTATTTATCTATTTTCCTTTTAAAACGTGTCAATGATTATCAGAATTTTTGGAGACATAATTAGAACATGCATCTTTCTTATTATGAATAGAATGAATCTTTCTTATTATGAATAGAAATGATTTTCTTTCTTTCTATAACGATTGTTAAATAACTCATGTAAATAAGTTACTTAGTAAAAATCTAATTAAATATTTAAATCCATTGTATTATGAATTTGTATATTACATTTTAAGAACAAGAGAAAATTCAATTATTTAATTTCAGAATGTATAGGTTATGCATTGATTTATAAAACTGATGGGATTTTTTATATTTCGTATTTGTCATAGATTGTTTGGCTCAACACCATTTATGAGCTATGGGATCGGATTCCATAATAAACAAGACATAAACAAGTTTCTAATTCACCAGCCATTACGTACACATATACTAAACCCATTATCAAGAATAAAAGAAAACAAAAATTATACCACAGCGGGATGCAACATCATCAATGGTTTTGTAAATAATACATCATACAGAAGATTAACCAACGAAAAACAAATGGCCACAAACCCCCCCCAAAAAAACATATATAGTCAATTTATTTGCTCAAGAAATCTACAGACATCTTCATGGAATCCTATCTTTGCTTTTCTGCCATCCAACTAATTTTTCAAGAAGTACCAAGGCTCGATACATATTATAATCTTTGATGTAGCATAGTAATGTGAGTTTTTTTTATATATTATTAACAGTTATTCAGAGAAAGAAAAAATTTTAATTTCATAACTCATGTATTAATTTTATTTTCAAAGATTTTGCTAATCATTGATAGGTAATAAAAGGAAAATGAATAAATAACTAATACAGAGGGGCATAACAGTAAACTATAAAAGATTGCTCTGTATTTATGGATTTTGCTCTGTATATATCATCTCCCATTAAGCAAAGAGAGAATTAAAAGATAACTATTGAGAATTAGAAGCAACTTATGTGTGTATATATATATATATATATATATATATATATATATTATAGCAATTCATCTCAATTTTGACAAAGACAGAATCTTTATTAAGTTGTGTCCCCTTGATTGCATTCTCCCATTAAATTTGATGGAAATCTTTCTACATCTCCCTATTTTCATTAAGCTAGTATTTTTTTTTTGCAAAATTTTCTTTAAGTGGATTTTTTTCTCCCAAAAGAAATAAAATTATGAAGATCTTTTTCGCCTTACCATATATGGCTTTTTTCCCGGCCAAATTATCTTTTCCATTTCACAAACAACTTAAACCTTCTGTTCTGTCTTTATTAATAATATAAAACAGCAAAGCGACAAGTTAAAAAAAATGGGTTAACTTATAGCACAAAAACAGAACCTCAAAAACATCACTTGAAATCATTGATTAAAATTTCCATAAGTTTTCTCGAAAATACGTTTTTTCGTTTTTTACTTTGTCGATAAAAATAGTTTTCAATTTTGTTACAATTATAACTTTACGAAATTTTCGAATAATTACGAAACCTTTCTAATATTTTAGACGACCGAAACATACATCGAAACCGAAACTTTGATCCATGCTGGAAAAATAACCAAAAGGAATTATTACATTAAAAAAAAAGACCTCCACGCTTAATTAAAAGCAGTACTACTAGGGTTTTGCAAATTCTCAGCACAACAGTGAACCCAAAGTTTTATACACAGAGCTGATCAAAAAAGCAGTTTTTTGAGCATCACAAACAAGGGAAAAACAAAAGCTGTAACATGAAGAGATTGTATAAATATTTGTGTGCTGCTGCTGCTGCTGCTGCATGCTTACAGTGTTGTACCCAGAATTGGAGAAGAGGTTTATTATCTTTTTCATCTGAACGAATTCGGGTGAACAAGACACGGTGCAACGGGGCCCCGCCCGAAAAGCACAGCACAAGAGAGAGCGAGCTGAAAATATTATTTGTCCATTGCGTAGGCTCATAGACAAAGGTACGTGCAGTTTGTAGACTCTATAATATATATATATATATAACACTTCTCTTTTATATTTTACTGTTTATATTTTTCTCCACATCCAACACACATACCTACAAAAACCTCACGGCCCCCGCATTGCTTTGGAAAACTTAAACCTGGTTGTTTGTTAGTTGTTACGCATACTTCACGGTTCGCACGCTAGTTTTGATACACAGCAATATTTTACCGCTAGTTTTGATTATTTTTTCTATCTTAATGTCTATTGCAATGCAATATCAAGGAGAATATTTGTAGTTTTAATATACTTTTTTCCCAAAAATAAACATTTCGTAGGAAAGATGTCAAAGAAAAAAGTTAAATTATATATATATATATATACTTAGTTATATATTGTATTTACTATACGGAGAAAATTGCATTTTCGATACCTTAACTTGGGAGCTCATGATTTTGGTACTCTAATTTGGCAATTTTTTCAATTTTGATACTATGGGCGATTTCAAAATTTCGCCGTAATTTTTCACGTGAGGCTGAATTTGTGGGTTTTGGCCTCAGCTCAAACTCTCAACTCGCCCACTTGCACCTTGGATTTTGTCTTTTTGTTATTTTTTTTTCTTCCACGTGGCGTTCAAGATGGCAAATGGGAGAGTTGGGACTTTGAATGGGATCAAAATCGCCAAATTTAGTCCCACGTGAAAATTTTTGGCATTATTTTAAAATCGCCGCCACCGGGGTACCAAAATTGAAAAAAATCGCCAAATTAGGGTACAAATTGTGTTCTGACAAGTTAAGATATGTAAAAAGAATGTGCCAAGTTAATGTATCAAAAATGCGATTTTCCCTACTATATGCAACGAGTAAGAGAGAATTGAGATAAAATTAAGAAGCACTATATCAAGTTACAAATAAATTACTATGACATGAAGGAATAGAATTATAAGTTTTAGAAACCATGGGAGATATAATTAGAATGGTTAGGAGCTTATAATTTATATGTAGTACTATTATAATATAATATATAATGTATTGTATAGTATAAGGGTATATATACTATAAGGGGTCGGGTGGCAGCTGGGGGGGAGGGGGAGGGCTCCATATGCCACCCATCCTCCCGGCTTAGCCCATGTATATAAAGAACCGAAGTAAACCACTTACAATTAAACGAACTCGAATGAAACCACTTACTAAGAACTTTGTGGCTTTAATGGACAAATATTTCTTGATAAACCAAATGATACATGATAATTGATATAGGATCGATCAAATAAGATTAAAAAAGTAAATAATAGCTTAAAGTGAACAAAATACTTGATAAACTTTCTTGTTCACTTAATAACGCGTTAAAAGATTTAAATATGTTATATAAATTAATGAGTACCCTTTTCCAGAGCTACAATGTTAAAATTCTAAAATACTTTGCAACCTCAAGAAAAGGAGATCTCTCAAATCTGGTTTTAAAGGTAAGATAGAGATTTTCGAATATACTTAAGATTTTATTGTTTGTTAACGCTAAAAATTGAGTTTGTAAGCTTCCATATTTGGATTAACCTTTTCTTTTTTCATGTACAGATATACATGCATATGTTAGTAATATTTTGAACCAAAAAACTAGGGAGGGCTATAGTCCTCCCCAACCCAACATATATACGTTACCTCATCATACAGGCGTTGCATCAAATAATTTCTTCTAAGTATAGGGCTGCCAAGCCAATATTTTTCATACTTTTGATGAGTAAGGGGGTCCAATTACACATAAACACACTTTCTTTTCCTCTATTTTTTTTTTCTTTTTCGTTACAATCAACATACTTTCTACAAGAGTTGCAACTCTATTTATGTTTTGCAGTACTTAACAAATTTAAGTACACAAGCTAGCTCTCTCAATATACGTCTACATATAATGATATGATTAACCCTACTCTTTGACTTGTATAGATATTTGGATTTGAAACATTGCATCAACCCTGATTGTAAATAGTGTATTGCGCACTGTTGGTCTATTTTGTATGTCTAAAGGATTTATTTATGAGGTGGGGTTGAAAGGGCCCCCCATCATTCATCAGAACGGCAATTCTCGTTTACTTCTTTCGTAGTGTAAATCGACACAAAACGGACATAAAGTACAAACGAATGAATCATTATGCTGAAGTGGAGGAACTGGCCGGTGTAGGTTACACCAATTAATGGTACGAAAGTTGTTAAGTAAAACAAACTAGTTTAGTGCTCACCAATTACTATCTGAGCAGATATTATGTTGGAGTTTTAGAGCAGAGGAAGTACAATATTTATGCTCCTGAAAAAATCCTCATTTCATCATATCTTCATCCTCCCTTTTCTCCCCTACAGCCTAGCCCTCCAGTCTTGCCCAGGATAAGTCCTTTTCCATGTAAATAAAAGAAAAAGACAGCTTTTGTATTGTATTGCATCTATTCAATAAATATAACCTCTTATATATGTGAGATCATAATAATAGCAATAGGGTTTTGTTTGCTTGTCTTTCTTTTTCACTCCCAAAATCACAAAGAAACTCAAGAGATGTTTGGGAAGAACACATACCTACATCTTCCTCAGGTTTCATCCTCCCTTCACTCTCGCGCCGCTACTTCTGTTGTCGATCTCAATGGCAACGAGATCCAGCTCCACGACATGCTTTCCGGTCATTACTTAACAACCACGAATGCTCCGGTTCTTGAGTCCACCGCCTTGTTCAACAACACCTTCAATCACGACGTTGTTAACGGGCTGAACAGAGATCCTTCTCCCACATTTCCAACGAAACAGGCCGTGAAGAAAGACCGGCATAGCAAAATATACACATCTCAAGGGCCAAGGGACAGGAGAGTCCGATTGTCCATCGGCATTGCGAGGAAGTTCTTTGATCTACAAGAGATGCTAGGTTTCGACAAGCCGAGCAAAACCCTTGATTGGCTCCTCACTAAGTCGAAAACCGCTATTAAAGAGCTTGTGCAGTCCAAAAGTACTAAGACCAACTCTCCCTCCCCTTCTGATGATTGTGAGGAAGATGTGTCTGTAGACTCTGAGAATGTCACTGATCATTCAAAGGGAAAGTCTGTGCTTCTTAAAGCTAATAACAAATGCAAAGAAGCAATGGATCTTGTCAAAGAGTCGAGGGCAAAGGCGAGAGCGAGAGCTAGGGAAAGAACTAAGGAGAAGATGTGTATCAAACAACTCAATGAAGCTATAGTGAGGAACCATCAACTTGAAGTTTCGGGTACTCGTGAGGCATTTGTTCATCCGGTTTTCGGGTTTCATCAGCAAAACTATGGCAACACATCTCATGAGAATTGGGATCAGAGTAACTTTGCTTCGCAGTCGAACCAGCTATGCGCCATTTTGAATCAGCACAAGTTCATCAATTAGGTAAAAAAATAGAAACCATCAAATTTTAAAGTGGCCATTACAAAAAATTGAGCACAACTTGGAATTTCGACGATGATTAGGCTTCGCAAATGAAAATTTTGTATTATTCATTGGTGAAACCTAAACTTTGTTGGAAAATACCGTTGTTGTTGCTCAACATTTTTGTAATTTTTGTACCATTCTTACAGAGGGTGTTTAATTTTGTCTTGCAGCAATGTGAAGTATAGGAAACTTTTCCAGTCTACAAAGAATTAAGGTCAGTATGGTGCTTGAAGAATTTAAGTTTTTTGTTACCTTCCTTTGCAGAAGTCTGAAACTTGGATCAAAGGATGTGAAGGGTATATGACTCTTGTCAATCTAATCTAGTATTAAACGGTTTAAGAATGGTATATTTACAATTTGTCCAATTGATTATTATCTACCATATTTCAGTTACATCTAGATTATGTTTAAAACAACCTATGGTCATTGTCTAAATACTGCAGTTAATGCTCACTCATGTGACCGATTTTAGTGGTCTTTGTCACTGTTTTTCCGAAATTATGCAGGTAATGTGCTTATAGGACCACTAAACTTGGAAATCTTTTGTTATTTCAAGACTTGAAAGCAGACAAATATCATGTTTTAACATCAGAATCATTAGATAGAGCTTCATGTGTAAAAGGTTAATATCCAATGAAATCAAACTTAAAATACTAATCAAAAAGCAAATTGTCAGTTAGAACAGCAAGGGTGAAACATTAGTTGACATCAACATAAATAAGAACCATATATGGATATTTCTTAATTCTTATCCACTTCCATTCCTAATTATTGATGATGAAAATGTCATGTGTCAAATTGTATCAATTATGGAGGTCCAAAGTTACTTAGGCATTCGCTTCAAAGTTATTTATCAGAAACCATACAAATTTTTAGGCTTAAGATCATTAATAGGCCGCGTGCTTATACAAAATGACTTTGTTCAGTTGTATTTCTTGATTTTGAATTTCAATTAATTTTGGTTCTCTAATTTGTTTGGCACACATTTCAGTCACAGCCAAAATTGATAACACAATCGCATCCTTACTTTTGTGTTCGGATTATGATGATCTAATAGTCCAGTGTGCCACAATGTTGATCAAATTGTTGTTGTCTGCCTGATAATTAATCTTTTTTTGTCAAATTGAAATTTACTAAGGACATTATGAAAGTAATCGAACTATGGACACATTTGAGTTACAAATCAATTTGGTCACCCTTCCCGTAGATTTTTCTTTTTGACCTAAGGTTTATATATAGCTCTGAAATTTGAAACCTGCTTTTAAGACAATATATTGTCCCTTCTTTCTAGAGTAAGCCTTTTGAATTTGCCCATTGAAAAATAACTTTTTAATATTTACTAAGTTATGAAACTTTTAGTGTCACAAAAGAATTCCGGAAGCTTGCTAATTGTGTACTTTTTAGATTAATGATCTGAGTATATTTTCATGGTTAATTGCCTTCGAGGTCTAAGAAAATAATTTTAGTTGGGCTATGTTATGGAAAAGGATGTATGCATATACTTCTCTTCAAGCTGTGTTGCTAATGAAAAGAAGAATGGCTAACTATGAGTACGTACCTATTGGAAGGCTTAATGTTCGTGCTGCAAATGAAATGGACATTGGCGAAAAAGCCCTTTGATTTGTGTTATGTCTAATAGCTGAAAAAAAAATAAACGTGTGATTAAAAAAGGTAAAAAAGAACCTACATCATGTGAAATTGGCAAAAAGACCCTTGTGAGAAGGAAAGATACAATGGAAAAACCCCATTGTGTGAAGAAAATAAGAATAGGATTTATTGTGTCTTCTTTCAAAATCACATGAGGATTTTTCTCGTTTTTCTTATGTTTTGTCTTTTTCAATTACACGTAATATAAATGGTGTTTTTGCGTTTTCGTTTTCACATGAATTTTTTTTGCCTATTACACATAATACATTAGGTTTTTCGCTATTAGCTTAATTCATTAATTGTAGTTTAAGATACCTAAGATCACTACCAACGTGACTTATCACACATCCGAGTGAGGTATTACAATATGAGGAAGCATTTGAATTTGAAAGTATTTCACTGAGAACTTTGCAACAGATTTGAAATCAAAGATTTTTATCCTTCTTATTAACTTTTGTTTTTCGTTTTTCAGACCTATGGACATGAAACAAGGATTATATCTTCATCAGGATATTCTTAAGTGATCAGCTAGCTATTTTAAAAAATTGAATTAGGTCAAGATCTTCGTAGCTGAAAAGCTATAATATATATATAACTGAGATCTAGTTCTTACTCAGATATTTATCATCCTTAAGTTTTAAATATTGTCAGGTTATGTGGCTGCAAACCACATGTTCACAAAAGATCATATATATTATATATTTAACTTCACAATGTTTAATGCAGTGTGTGAAAATTATGAATAAAAGATCAGAAGACTCTAGATAAACAAAAAAATTCAGAATAAATGGTTCACTCTTCTAGCAATTGACATTTTCAGAACCAACTGATGAAACGAACAAAATTTCTCCGTTTTAATTTTCTTGTGGTAAAACATTCTCCGTTTTATTAGTGAAGAGGAAAATATAGTTTTTGAGGTACTCCGTACTTTTTGCTAAGTTTGTTCTAGATGAGAAAGCCAGTCATAATTTTTTAAGAACCCAACTTTTAAGTGGAAAAACATCATGAAACTAACATAAAAGAATGAGATCCTGCATTTAACTTTACATAAGAATCAAACATGGGAAATATAAAAGATTTTTGGAAGCATTGATATTGTAGGGAGAAGAGCTAACCAATGACAACATGCACGTGCTTGTGCGTATGTAGGGAAATTAGTCTATAAGTAATGTTGCACGTACTACATTCTGTGACCGTAATAGTAATGCGCTAATATTCTATTGTTTATTTGTTATAACACTCTTTAAATAATATTAAAGGGTTTTGTCTCATCTTAAAGTTTAAAATTTAGACTTTAGACACAACAAATATTCTTAACTTGCGCATGCATCTCACGTGCCTCTTGTAATCATTTTTATAAGCACATCACAAGAACTTTATTTCTCGTGGAAATGTATCTGAGATCAAAACTAAAAACATCTTATTGGTACTTTAATTAACAGCAACAACACATTGAATAATTTGTTTTGCTCAATAACTCGGATGTCATACTGATGATCACCTTTAGGAGAATACTAATAACATTTTGAATGATCACCTGTGAAAAAGTAATGTAGTTGTAGTCCTTTTTTCCTTCAATTTCTATAGTTGTATATGCGTTGCCTTGAACCATAAACTGATAAACATATCCATGATTGGCTTAGTGTTAGTTCCATGTTCCAAGTACCCATATATTAAAAGTTTCGAAATTGAAAGTCTGTTTTCATCGATTAAAGAACTTTTCCTAAATTTTCGTGAACTTCCAATATATTAATTTGTCTAATTAAGTTTATTTTTTACTTGAACCGTTCATAATCAAGCATAAATAAATATGCTAACTTTCGAGCAAGATAACCATGGAGTATTTTCAAATATTTTGCATATTTCTCAAAATAAAAATAATCTTTTTTTTCATTACAAATAATTTCAACCTATTATCTGAATCAGCTGGAATAAATGCATCTGAAATCGATTCATGTCTCCTTGCCTGAACAAAAATTATTCTTGTCATAGTATAAGGCAAAAAGTGTAACTAAAAACCAAACATTTTAATTACTGGCCATTGAAATAAAACACAAAAACAAAAGAACGAATCACCCGAAAATATTATTTTATAACCAATAGTAACAGTGGTTTTACCACAACTTTAAGAAAATCTCAGGTGAAGGGACAGAATTGAAGAAAGGGTGAGGGAGAACATAATGCCTACACAAAACTGAAATAATGATAGAAAAAAACATTAAAAAAATCTTTAGGGTAGAATATTTAATGATTGTATTCGATCGCATTAGGTTATATGGAGCCTTGTGTCAACGTTTGACTCATCATTTCTTTGTTGAATTTTTGTAGAATCGATCAGGAAGGGGAAAGGTACCATGAAGTCTACTGTTGATTAATTTCTTGTAATGTACGGGTCAATCACAGCTATAGCGTAGAACTATAGATTAGTTGAAAATGTGACCATTACACACAAAATGAAAAAAGAAATATTATAAACAGAAACACCTTTAGCAAGTTGACTTCATAACAATTTTTCTAAGTTTTCTTGCGTACAAAAAAATCGTACGGGCTAGCATATTGTGAAATTCATTATTTTTAAAAAAGTTGAAAATGTTTTGTGATTTGATTTGATAAGAAAAGTTTCAGATAGGTTTTAAGGTGGTCTCTTGTGATCAGATGACTAGATATGATTTACATTGAATTTATTTTTCTCTTTGATTAATAAAGTATTTCATATGACAGTGGTACGAGCGAGCTCTTAAAGGTAGAAGACACCTGAAACTAGTAGAACTGTAAGACTTACGATTGCATAAAACCAAGTAATCAATAATTAAATTTATTAATTTGTATAAATTATATGAATTAAACTACTTGGCACAATATTTTTGGGAGATTGCTAGATACATGATAATAGTATAATTAAGTTTAGAGAACTTTAGGATACGGTCCATTGCTTTTCTTTAGATAATAAAACATACATGTCATATTCTCATACACTGATACAAACGCACTTGAATCCATTATTCTTAATTTTAATTTGCTTGTCCTCTTGCATTGATAATCATGTAAAACTTAATGACATTTACACCCATAAAGTTTTATCTAATTATAAAATTCCCCCTAAAGTTTAATCAATAATTAAATCAAAAGTCTTAGACATAACCATACACATATGTTCCCCTCCCCTCTTTTATTTTATTTTATTTTTATTTTTTGTATCTGAGCATATATGTTCCCGTGTTTGATTAACAATTCCGAAAGCTTTATTGAAATTCGGAAAAATAAATAAATAAATCTAATAGATAGACCTATTACCTATACGAAAGTATTTAATATTAAGTCGTACTCTATAAATATCCAATTAACAAGATTTATAGAATTAGACAGAACTTTAGGGAATGTAGATATAATTATCCCTTTCAGTACAGAAAATGAACGGGGCAGAAATCACGTACGTAAATGCAGCTCGAGCAATGCATTTAATTTTTTTTGCTAGTGATGAAACTTTTATATCTTTTTTGTTCAATCAGTTTCTGACATACAAACAAGTACACATCCTTAATTTATTTAGAAACTGTCGTAAAGTCTGCATATTAATCAACTTCATTCTTCTATGGTGCATGATTTGATGAGTATTAAAAATGGAGTAGTTGAGATCTTCTTCAGTGTCATTGATATGTGTAGGGTTTGCCTTGTCATGCCAAATAACGCCTGTCAAGTGTCAACTACTATTATAATTTATAAGTTCCAGCTGATAATTCGAATTACTTCAAGAGAGAAATAAACACGCAAGGTCATCATCATAGAAATATTCAGTACAAATTCTAAGGCACCGTCAGGGACCTACTGAATTAATAGATCTACTGAGTTACCAAAAATAAAAATAAAAATAAAAATAGAAAGAATTAATAGATTAACTGTAATGAGCACTAGTGGAGAAGTAATTCTTCGATAATATTGGATTGAAAATTCATGTGTTTGATTTAATTAAGAGTTTTTCTTTTCAGGGGTGGGGGTGTGGTAAATGTGTCTAATCCAAAAGGGTTGATGTGATTTAACAAATAATATTTACAGTATCAACAATATATATTACTAAAGAAACATATATTAAAAACACAATCAAGACTTTTCTTAGAATTGCCTTACGCATATCCTTGGCCACCAAAATTAGCAATAATTCATCAATTAATGTTTGCCTATATTAATTAATGGTGCTCCCATGCAATTGTAAACTGCACCACTTTACTTAAAGAGTAATGTGTATATATATTATGTGTGTGAGCGTGTTTCAATTTCCCCTAATTCCGGTGATATATTCGTAGCAAAATTTCTAAATACATAGCAATATTTCTATCATTTATAATTTTACCCTTTACAACTTTTAATTGAATCATATTTTTTAAGTTCCTTAATTTACTCAAAACATTACAGCCTTCTCTTTTTAAATGATAGCGATAATGGTCCAGGATATTACGACCGTAAAACCTAGAGTTACGATGGTCAACAAACTCGAACCAGACATGGATCGAACATAAGAAGTCATCTTCGAGGATTAGGGTCGTATAGCTAAAAAGCTACGATCGAACAGTCACGTGAACGACAAGGCATTAATGAGTGTCAGAGCTGTCGGCGATTACTAGACAAGCATTGACGATGACCCATGATGCAGATAACTCTTAAATGAGACGACGTAAGGACGACCCCTACAGTAGACAACTCTTAAATGAGATACTTAAGGACGACCCCTACAGTAGACAGCTCTTAAATGAGCAACATTAAAGACGACCCATACAGTCGACGACTCTTCAATGAGCGCAATTGAATACGACCCATGAGGTGGATAAGTCTTTAATAACGCCCCTCGTGAGTGACATTAAGACGAGCTGTATCCAACGACCAATCAGAAGACGCCACGCGTCGAGCTCGATAGCCTATATATACTACGGTTGTACGGTTTATTTCACTAAGGAAAACAGATTACATTTCTACATTCTAGAGAGAGGATTTCTGCAAACACTTTGCTTAGTTCAATCGAGGTACGCTTCGTACGGACACTTAGTTCAGGAATAGTGCGTTCTTACCCTTCGTTTTATACGATCCAATTCACTGTTCTTTTACACCACACACGTCACTCTTATCTCACCTTTTACTACATCAATTGATATTACCCTTATCAGATAGAGATTATCTTTCCTATTGAGAATACGTGATTAATAGAAACACTATACGTTGAAAATAAGTTTTTTTTCAATTTTGACCAAGATTTCTAGGATTAGACAGTTTTCCAAGTGTAATGGTTATCGGTGTTTCAAAACTAAATAGTTCTAGATTTGTTAGAGTTCTTTGGACTTTTTCCGGATGGGAAGTGAAATTTCAATCTTTTGGCCCAGTAAAGCAACTCTGGCCCACTAAACTAACTATGGCTTGAGCCCAATGGACTTCTAAATTTTCAAATGGTCCTCAAGAAATTAAGTTCTGAAGTGGATTTCTCTTAACTTGTTCTAAGGGGAAAAATCAAAAGAAGGCATTCGTGACTCTTTTGACTCGTGAAATTATAAGTTAACTTGATTCTTACCGAATTTTCCTTGACATTCATTTTCACTAACATTGGGTTTATTAATTTGTTATCGAATGTTTACAATAATATAAAGTGTTGTTTTTAAATAATTAATTTTTAGTGTTGTTATGTAGTTGGTAATAAAGTAATTTTCCACCAAAACAAAGTTATTGAACTATCCTTTTGAAGTGTAAAATATGGCAATGGATAGAGGAACCAAAAGCTGCTGTAATAACATCGGTCCTTTTTACAGACAGTGTCAGATACTTATTGGTATACACGAGTCGCACGTGCACAGGGTACTGGAGTACACCGAGTATTGGACTCGACAATTATTGAAAGGCCCACTGGTGAGAATTGTCACTTCTTGGGCTGAAACTGGATCCGACAAATATGGACACAGACCGAAAAGGGTTATTGTTCAATCATTGCAAATTTGTTGTATTTTTATTTTTTTAGAATACTAAGATATGTGTATATGTTCAAAATATATTTAATTCATATAAGTTTATTTTATTACATGTATATCTAATATCCTTAAAACACTTCTTTGGATTTTGATTCGCAAGGTAAAAGAAAAAAAGTATAGAGAACGGTAATCCATCATGATGACGCATATTTCTCACGAGAAATACGCTCGCACTATGGTTCAATAGATGGCCCCTCGGTACGTATATTTATCGCCTAAACTATGCCTAATTACACTACTTAATTAATCATGCTAAACACTCAACATTAATTATGCTAACTCTCTACACATGTCATCCTACCTACACAACACATGTCTTTACTAGAGCATTCCACCTTAACCCCCACTTGTTAACTTAAGCCATCACCACTTGTCTCTACCTCAAGCCTACACACAACCCCCTCATGTGTCTCCCCCTCAAGCCTCCACCTATCACCCCTCTTGCCACTTATCTCAACCCCTCTTACCACTTGTCCCCCCCTCTACCACTTGTCCCTCATGCATCATGGTTGAGCTCCTATATAAGGAGGCCTCTACACCCCTCTTAGAACAAGACAATCCAAGGACTCCAACCCCTCTACACAAGACAAGTAAACCACATTACTCCCTCTATACTAAGTTGGTCTCTCTAATCCTTCTCTCCCCCCTCTTCTACACTACGAGGCTACATTATTAGCTATAGTAGCGCACACACACAAGAACTACGTTGGTTTGATTCCCCTCGGGGATACGTAGTGCAGCCTCGGAATATATCCGGGTCCAGCCATAAATCACGCACACACCCAGGTTTGCCGCAGGGACGAAGCATCGCCAGCGACTCCGCCCGACTCAACGCCGATCCGAGGTCGGGATTGACGTTCGAACAGACCTCGGTGACGGGTCCGAAAACTCGCGACGTCATCACATCATATTTCTATTGGATAAGAATTGTTAACCAATATGAAAATCTAAAAGTATATAGAAAAACCAAAATCGTGTATTAACAAACATTTTGCTCGTGTAAGTTTTACTTTAAAGTCATAAGAAGACAAGTCTATAAAGCTGCTTTTTCTTCAGTTTTCACTTCGAGTATCATATTCACGGTTAGCCCTTGATGATACGACTGAAAACAAAACCGACTTAAAATTTATAGGGCCAAAAGAAACACAAAGTTTTTTCAAAAAAAAAAAAAAAAAAAAGTTCATACTTCATACAATAGGACAATTGAGTGTCCTTTCATGGGGAACAAACCACATGCCATCTCCAATATCTTTTTACCCCACTACTCTGAAAAGCGAAATCAAGAAAATATAAAATGATGCTATTTTGTCCTATTTCCTAAAATTGTCTATGCAACATTATTTTTCAATTGTGCACGAATGTAAGTGATGAATACAACTTTAGCCACGTCTCTATAAAATCTTTGCTAGCTTTGGTGATGATCACGTGATTATCTAATTTTTTTAAAGATTTGTATGGTTAAAAGAAACTTCACTAGATTTGATAATTATTATTAATTATCGGGTAAAACATGTCAAACACCATAATTTATACATTAATTCTCAAGTTGTTATCTTACATTTTAAAAAATGTGCAAGCTGCACCCAAACCTTTCAAAAACGTGTGAACTTCACCCTTAAGTCAAATCTAACTGTCGGAAATGCAAAAAAGTGTGCAAATCGAAGGTGATCAAGCACCCAAGGTGCAATTTAAATAAATTGGAGCGCAGTTCGCAAATGTTGGTATCCTAGATAACAAATTGAGAAAGGGGGTGTAGGTTAGGGTGTTGACGATGTTTTACCCTCGAGTATTATCGTGGTTGACATTACATGCAAGAATATAAAAACAAATAGAAAGAAAATGTATAAACTCTTTTATATTGCCAAAAAATGGAAGAGTTACACTGCAGACTACTTTTACTAGAATATCACAGCATTGACTATTTCTAGCAACTCTGAATCATTTCACTAACTGCCATGACAAAGTTAACACTAACTAATTAAGGGCACTAGCTAATGGAAAATGGTCTTTCACAACCTTTTTTTTCCAATCACTATTTACAATTAAATGACATAATAGAGAATTAAAGGCTAAATCCCTTCAACTATCTCTTAACTAATTAATCATGCCAGCAAAGAAGCATCACTACACATCTTCTCACTATGTAGAGCCTTCCTCTTTGTTCTTTGAGAAACTTTCCAAGTTTTCTGCTTGACAATTTTTTCTTTGATCCTTCAACTGTTGATGAATTGCTGCTGCTGCCCATTTTCTCCAAAAAACTGATGAACTTGAGGGCTATTTGAAATTTAGTGTGGATTTTGAGTAAGTTGTTGATGAAAGAAGAAGCTTGCAAATTTTGTTGTTGTTGAGTTGAAAATGAGTGGCACAAAGGGGTTCTTATAAGGCCCATTTTTTTCTGTTTGCCACATCATCATCTACAGCAACATTAATGAATTCATCGTTCTCCGAGATTATTGGTCGGCCCAAAGGGACAAAAAGGCATCAGGTTTTTAGGAAAATTCTCAATTTCCTATATATGTTTCTTGATTTTTAAGTGATCTTAGTTCTAATTGGAACTTAAACAAAAAAACATTGCCCCATATTATTTTTTCATAAACATAAATTTGTGAAGAAAATTATTGTACATTAGTTTGTTAATCAATTCTAGCAAAATATTTTGTTTGAATTTATAAGTCTAGCAAATCAAATAAAAAAAAGGTCTAGCAAAAATATTTCAGAACAATAATTTTCTTGCACTTAGGTGAGTCAGTCAAACAAATAAAGTTGAAGTGATACTTCAGACTGGTGCACTTGTGCACTGCATAAATTAATGTATATTTCAGAAAAAAAGTCCTGAACTGGGACAGAGAATAGACACTGCTCATTATTTAATTACGGTTTTTACGACATTATATCATCAACTTGAATTTGTAACTCAAGTTGAGCATGGCAATCAAGACATAGACTTAATTTCAGAAGAAAAAAAAAAAAGATTGATTTGTTTAATAACATCGTGTTATTAGAACAAGGGGCAGTGCTAAAACATGTCTTGCTTATTTGCTTAGTGCACCTGCCAATTCCCTCGTGTTAATCGCAGGTTTCATTTGGCGGAAAATTCAAAGTTAAAAAGTGTCTATAATCATAATTTGCATTCGGATTATATAGTATCAAAGTGCAGTTAGTCCTAAGTCCTAACCATATATTGGTGTACAATCAATAATGTCTAGTACGGATCGACGTACCAAGAAAATCTTCATCAATAAAAAATGTGACTTAGTACATACTTTTAGTTTAGCAAACCAATTAATTAAACTCTACGATTCTTAAATTTCTCAGCCAAAATGTGATAATTTCTCATTAATTAGGTTTGATGGGGACAATGAGGATTAAACTATACTCAAAACTGCCTAGAATTTCAAACAATGGACCAGGTTTTTTGGTCCAAGTGTCTCAACCAGGTTAATTCGGCATAAGACAAATTAATATTAAAGACATGGCTGCACAGTACAAGGAGGACATGTTAGCACGTGACAAGCTCGTGAGGGACAATGCTCTCCAATTAAATTGCACTAAGCACTTACCTGGACATTTCAGTATGTTCCTTCAAAAGCTTCATTTGTGTTCTATTTACTTTCTGATTTAATTAATTAATGAGAAAATGTGATTAAATTAAGATTAGCAAATCTTTGTTTTGATTCTGTACAATTTAAGATTAAGATTCCAGACAATCCTGGGATTTGCAATTCAGTGAATTGGGTGAATGTGGTTAGTGTTGAGTGTTTATGGACACTATAACTCAAGTTTAGTGCAACTAATGGGATTAGTGTGAATCCTTTTTGGATTCTGTTGTGTCATAAAATCAGATTTATTTAGTTTCTTGTGATATTGTTCATCCCCCTTTACGAATTGTTGGATAAGCAAGTGATCAATAAAATTGTTTAATTAATGATAAGTTTGATTATGTTGTGATTAAAATAAAATGCCAGACGCCAGGGACCTGATTTGACAGCTGTTTTTTGTTTTCCTTCACGAAGTTTTGTTGCCACGAAATTTGGAAATTGCTAAGTTGCGTGTGAATGGGTTCTTTTTGATTGTATGAAAATAAACTAAAATCCATTGTAAGATGAAGAAAAAAACTAAAATTTACCATGTTTTGGCATACATGATTGGATTTGTGAATAAGTATCAAGTTAATATTTACTAAATGATGTTCAAATGATCTTCCTCAGAGAGTCCAACTATATTTTGCTATACCACTAGTGTAGTATTCATGAATTGAATTCTCTAAATCACTGTATACATAGATGACTTTCATGGTTCACTGAAAAATTAAAGAGTAGCTTAAAACGTCGAATAAACTTTTCAAAAACAAAGTGCCCTTGCATGAGGTACATAACTACAAACAAGTCATTTCTTTAATTTTTTAAAATCAATGTATATGTATTTAGTTATTTACCTTCGAAAGTCTTTTAATATCATTCTTTTTTAAAATTGAGCGGCAATATTAACAATAACTTTCGTTTACCAAAGTTAATGGGCATATAAAGGCCCACTCTCATCTTTTGCTGACGAAAATGGATGATGGTGGCTACAAATATTTTACAGTTGATGTGTGTGGGCTGACACCTGAAACCTAGATAAGGGTTGGGCCATATTTAGCCCAATGAACTTTCTCTGTACTCAATAGTAATGAAAAGAAACTTATTGTCAGCTAAAGATTACCAAAAAGATTTTTAGCTGAAGGCCCAATAAGCAAAAGGTGAAAATGAGAACTAAAGTAGATTTAACTAATGGGCCGCAGCAAAACAGAAAGGGTAGAAAAGTAAGACGCCGTTGCCGGGGATCGAACCCGGGTCACCCGCGTGACAGGCGGGAATACTTACCACTATACTACAACGACTTGCTTGTCTAATTGGTTTCTATGTTAATTTAAATTTTGATAGTTGAACCATAAAATCTGATATTGCCTTTGTCGGACAGTCTTGCGATGAATTTTCTTAGGTATGTAACTTCACATATCTTTTCTAAGATATCCATTGCAAATAAAATGTCATGTCACGAAACATTTCTTTATTTCATCTACATCTTCAATGTGGATTAATAAAGACTAACCTCTAATTAAAGAGTAATTTTTATTTATACTCCTTGAAGTTTGATTTATATATTTATATAGAACCACATCATGAAGTTTGTAAAGCATTATAAATGAGGATGTATATCTACATTTGGTATTAAAGAGTAATTTTTATTTATACTCCTTGAAGTTTGATTTATATATTTATATAGAAACACATCATGAAGTTTGTAAAGCATTATAAATGAGGATGTATATCTACATTTGGTGATGGCGAGTAATTATGTGGTTGGGTTGATTAAGTTGATGACTAAACACTTCACTTCAACTTAATTCAAGACTTGACTCGCTTTGAATCAACTTTGAGCTTCGAAAACATGTACTAAGACACCACACATGAGTAAGGTTAGGGATTTGAACTCGAAAAATCTGTGAGGTTGAACACTGATGTCGAACGAAGCTCTTGAGATCGAACTCGAGCTCTGGTCGAATTGTCTCGTGCAATTGTGTTAGAGCTTAGGTCGAATTTGAACCTTGAGTTTGAGATCGAATGGCAAGTCAAGTTCCAATTCAGGAGCCTTAGATCGATCCTTACACTCGTAGCTTTTCAACAACATATGACTCATTGTTTAATTCTGTCCAAATAAATAGCAGCGAATCGTCCAAGTTTCGTTTATTTTTTGCCATTTGACCTTTTAAACTTTAAACACTCACCAGCAACTCAAGCAAGCATAATCTTTAAGAACACGCCGGGTATCAACACTAAATTATCCAAGCTAGTTGGACTTTTGGCAAATTATCTCTGTGTTATGCTATTTTGATAATCACCCTTCTATTAAAATAAAAGGCAATGTATCTCCATGTAATAAGATATTAAGTAAACTATCTCAACTTAATTTCAAATAGTATTGCATTTGTTAAGATTTGTGAAACAAGACATACAAAGGAATAACAAAGGTAGGAGAAGAACTCAAGAATGAATATCAAAAGTAATAAGGGTTTTACAAGAGATAGAAAATATATACAAGAAGACAACTAAAAGACTATAAAGACAAAATAACTCTTAACTAAATAATATACATAAAATACTAATATTTTAATATGCTAACAACATTATCTTATGTATATGAGGAGTGTAGTTCATTCGTTTCAAAATTGAGTTTTTCTTTTCTTCATGAAAAACCAATATGTATAATATGATTGTTTTTCTTTTATTCTTAAATTTAAAAAAATAAATATAAAACTCAAATATAAATTCTGTAATTTTAGTTCTAAACCAAACCCAAGCAAAATACTTTTAAGTTTTAATCACTAACCAATAATATTCCAACCTCAACCAGAATCCAGATCCCCGATTCCATATTCAACGACACACGCGCGAAGAATTGGTCCAAATTATGACATCATCAACCCACCACTTTCCACGGCCTTTCTTGTCTTTGTTCTTTCTTCCTCTTTAGCCACTAAAGTCAAACTTGAAGAACACTAATAACAGGGGAGACTCTTCTTCTAACAGTCAACTCTCACAACTCCCATTCCAAAACTGATCAACTCAACAGCTCCTCATCAAAATGGGCGCTCAAATCAGCCGCACCCGAAGCAGCAACGCCACCAGCTCCAGCCGCCGCGCCGACCTGACCTCCTACGAAGCCGCCTGCGCCGCCGACCCAGACCTCCGGAGCTTCGACTCAACCCTCCAGCTCCGAACGAGCCGAGCCATCAACTCAATCTCCGTCGGACTCGACGTCAAATCCCTATCACTCGACTCCCTCCGCGACGTCACAGAAACCCTCCTCGACATGAACCAAGAAGTCGTCAAAATCATCCTCCGCAACAAAAGGGACATTTGGAAAAATCAAGAATTGGGAGATTTAGTCGACGATTACTTCGACAACAGTCTGCTGACGCTGGACTTTTGCACGGCCCTCGATTCGTGTCTCAAAAGAGCGGGACACCTCGAGTCGATTGTCAGCATTGCGGTCCAAAAGTTCGAGGAGGAGCATTGTTGCTCTGTTTCGGAACAGGGGAGGGATTATTCGAAAACTCTGGAGGAGTTGAGGAAGTTTGAGGCGGCGGGGGACCCCTTTACGGAGGAGTATTTTAGCGCTTTTAATGCGGTGCACTCGAGGCAGATTTTGATGTTGGAGAAGCTGCAGGCGAAGAAGCGGAAGCTTGACAAGAAGTTGGGGAGGTTGAGGGCGTGGAGGAAGGTGTCGAATGTGATATTCGTGGTTGCGTTTGCTTCTGTTTTGATATGTTCGGTGGTGGCGGCTGCGATCACTGCGCCCCCCGTGGCGACGGCTCTGGCTGCTGCGGCCGCGGTGCCTTTGGGTTCGATGGGAAAATGGGTTAATTCGATATGGAAGAAGTGGGAGAAGGATTTGATGGGGCAGAGGGAGATTGTTAGTTCGATGCAGATTGGGAGTTACATTGTTGTTAAGGATTTGGATAGTATAAGGGTGCTTGTGGATAGGTTTAAGATTGAGATCGAGGCTTTGTTGGGGAATGCGGATTTTGCGAGGAGGGGAGAGGAGGCGGTGGTGGTTGCTGTGGAGGAGATTAAGAAGAAAGTCGATGGCTTTGTGAAGACTATTCACGATTTGAGTGAGCATGCGAATAAGTGTACGCAGGAGACGAAGATGGCGAGGACGTTGATATTGAGAAGGATTATCAATCATCCTAGTGGGCCGAATACGGATATGGGTATGTTCTCCTGATGGTGAGCTTGTCGTTAACGGTTTTGTTGGAATTTATGTAGAAAGCATTCAACTTGTAAAGAAATATTTGATTATAGGGGGAGTGGTTTATATGGACCCTTCCATAGAAAAGAGCACTGAGATTATTTATTATTGGACTAATAGTCATGTCTTGTATGTAAAATATATAGATTATTTGAAATTGAAGATCTTATACTTATGAATCATGATTGAAGATACTGATGCATGGCATTCAAGTTATACCATTGGCTATTGTAGAAAGTTCATTCTGAGTGTTTCTTTATAGGAGAATGAAATGTAATTAGATGGTCAGAGTAATTTTTCCTCAAGTATAATACTAAGCATTATATTCAAAATCTCTTAGATTGCATGTTGCAGAGTAGAGACATTTATAACAGCAGGTTTAGCCTGGCAGCCAAATGCAGTGATTCTGAAAGCTCCCGCATCTGCGGGACGAAAATGTTTCATTTTGTTGATCAGTTTTGATCAGCATAAACAATACATACATACATACATGCGACCTACATATGTGTGTGTGGGTGTGTATTGTAGTATATATCCTAGTGTGGATCATAGATCCTTATGATGCGGTGACATAGCTGGATTCAGTTTTTCATTTGTCCTGCAAGCACCTAATTCATTGTTCAAGTAAGTGTGGTTTCATTCTTTCCTAATGTAATGACACTAATTCTCGGAAATGATTGCTCGGCCATTTTCTACCATGGTGCTGGTATAAATGTCAGCTACTTGAAGTTCCTTCTTATTCAGCACTAACAGAGGAAAAAAGAAGAAATATGCACCCGTCCCATAAAGTTCATCTTTAATAAATCTTCAAATGGTGCAGAAAATTTCTTGTAACTCAATATAGCTTCTTGGGATAGACTCCTTAATATCAGGTAATGTTTCTAACTGCAACCTATTGTGCTTTATGTAACTTAGTGTAAAGAACAGGCCATATTAAGTTGCCCATTTGGTTCAGTTTTCTTATGACTATTTGTATGAGTTATGACAGACAATTTTTGAAATTTTAAGAGCTGTCAAATGCTTTTCTGATTATATAATGTATATGTGGAAGGGATTCAGATAAATCCTAAAAAATTGGTTAATCTTTCTTTTTTTCGTTGTAAGATTGAGAAAGTGAGAGAGACCAATAAGAATGGAATAATAGTTTTCTGGCAGAAATTATGGAGAAGAGATTTGGATGCGGAATATGCTTAATAACCCTTTGACGTTGCCATATTATTCTATTTGATGCCCCTGAATTTGATAGCTTAGGATTAATGCTGCTTGAATTCGTTGCGTAGCATTCTGTATTTGTTTTCTTTGATTATGCTTTATCATGTTTCATATACTATTGTGCACCTATATTTCCTGGAGTAGAAATAATTTGTCATTGTCTCCTGATATCGTTTGACAATATCAGAACTGCTCGACAAAGAACTGTAATTAAGATAACTAGTAAAATAGAAGAGAGCTAGAATCTTGGCAGTTTACACGAAGCTACTTTACTAGTAAGATTATGATTATAGAGCAAGTTACCGTGGCTTCCACACCTTTATTATTTCCAGTTTGCCTAAGTACATGAACTTAGGTGACACTTAAACCTTGAACGCCGTCCAAGGAAACTGGTGCCTGAACCCTTCGTAAATCAGTTCACCATCGGAAGTCCTGGATTGAACTTAATATGATATTCATATAACTGAGGAACATTATTGAGTAGCTTATAAACAAATTTCATATAGCAATAGCTTTAAGATGCAGAATGCAGACTTTTGAGCGCCTCTTTTCCTCGTTCCTCTTTGTGTGCTCATGTTTTATGTTCGTTGTTACTTGTTAGGTTAGTAGAATAAGGGCTATATGAAAAGATATTTCTTCTCGGTTACATACTATTATTATGTAGAAATTGAAAAACATGTACATATGTCTTATGGCTGTAATAATTTTTCATGGCTGCTCATATGCTTTACTATAATAGTTTGGGAATCTCATGAGGACATATTGAGATTGAAATGGACGGCGCATTAAGTCAGCTTGGAAGAAAGGGAAGTGATAGTCAGATGTATACATCCCAGGTTCAGTTTATGAAATAAAACTAAATGACCTGCGTTGTGGTTTCATATTTATTCTTGCGAGAAATCCGCAGTGGAAAACAGTAGAAAAAGGTTGTTAATGTTGATCGAACTGATGTCGAACTGATTTTATGATTCAAATTCCTTTTCTCTCTTGGATAATGCTGGATTACTACCTGACATTAAGCATCGTTAACCTTGTGCTTGAATGACAACCTCTGCAACCTTGTGCCTTAATGACATTACCTCTGCATAAACGGACGAGGTAATTGTTATATTCCATAGCTAATGTCACAAAGAATCAGTTCACCTTTTCAGCTGACATTTGATTTAATCAAGAGTTTCTTGTTCTGGTGCCAAAACCATGGAACAGAAACTTGTGCTGGTGCATCAAATGTCTCAGAGACATTATTTTCAAGAACATATGCTTCCATTATCCGGTAGGCTACGGTTCTATCATGAGGGCATACTCATGTACCAGTCTCATCCTCAGATTTGTTGCGTACTATTTTTCGTACACGAGGGACAAGGAACAGTATTCCTGTCCTAATTTCCGTAATTGTAAAGCATTTGATCATGTATCGGCTTACGTTTCACCCCTTAATTCGCTGGATTTGGGATTTATTCCCAACCTTATTGCTTGGATGAGACGACTAGTAGGCGTGTTTTCCGAAAGGAACAAAATGTGTGATGACAACATTTCAGCATATGAATATACTAGGACATGTCTAGTATCACATTCGGTTGCATGCGGCCACATTTGTTCCCAAATCAAATACTCCATACGGTTCAAACGAACAAGTAAAAGAAAGAAAGAAAGAAAAAAGATCCTTATTCTTCAAAGCATATGAAATTTAGTGGTCCGATGTGAACCAAATTTGAGTTAATTTATTAATATATGTATTCATATATTTTTCATTTCCTTGCTTACGATTTCGTTATCCCACCAAAAAAGAGGTTCTGAAATACAAAAACGTAGACTTCTCAAGAATATTCTCTATACTTTATATTCCTCTATCATTTGTCACGTCTATACTCTATCAAAGCCGATCATATACGTCTTAATTTTGGCAAGTCCTGTTAAATACTTTAGTTTTAAATACACGATATGATTATTGTCGATTCTTTTAATGCGTAAAATATTATAAAAACTGTACATGCACAAGCTTCATCAAGAATTTTCTCATCTGCTTCATTTTGTATCTCACACAATTCTACCCCAGACTGCAGTCTGGCTTTAAGCGCGTACACCATTAAAAAGAATCGCATAAGTAACAAACTTCCTTTACGCTAAATGAATTAAAATACTTTAAACCATGAAATTCAAAAACTTATGATAAGTCGTACAATTTTACAATGATATACATAAAAACCAAGTTTCCTTTTTCAATTAATGAGAGGTAAATACACTACAGATCTATAATCATATATTATGGACTATTATGTGTAAATTCATGCAACATGCATATAGAGATACATACATTTGATATATATGTTTACCGATATGTATATACCAGATACGTACTCTTGCTACTGCCAATAGCCATCCACTGTTTTTTGTGCAATTACTTTATGCAGCATGCATCATGACATAATACAATAAATTCATTTTTGACTATAATATTAATTGCCATGAAATTATGATGAAGATTTCAATAGCATTTTGTATTAAAAAAAAATAAAACTTGTTTATCATCTTACGTACAAAGTGGGATTGAGGGATACACACACACACACACACACACACATTTCATACGTTATTAGAATCTGTATGTATGTACACACACACACGCACACACACACACACACACACACACACATATATATATATATATATATATATATATTGCTTAAATCTTTACTAAACAAAGTAGTAAGTTTTATCACAAAGATTTTATTTATTTTTAAGCGATACTTAATTTCCTATATATGGATAGGCGGATTGGTCATTTAAAATTTTAGTTGTTAATGAGTCATCAACTTAAATGTATTAAATAAACAATTATATTACGATAAATCAACATAGATGGATTTGAATGAATCGATGATTTTGGATAATATCGCCACCTTAAGGAGCTTAACATACTGCCCTCACTGACGTATGAGTATTTTAGGGCATCTCTATCTTTATATAACCAAAATCCATAACTTGTTGAGCTTTAATTATTCAAATTATTGATTACTTGTATCCATGGAATGTTCGACGGCTAGCTATAACTGTTTTTAACCAGAAGCAAGACCATTGCACCTTCTCTTCAAACTTAGTTTTTCGTTATTTAATAATTAAAATTATTAATCACGTGACAGCTAATTCAATTCTCAACTAGCATAAATAACACTTCGAACCGATCTCTTCGTATCCGTATAACTTCAATTGAAATATAAGTTCACAACTTATGTATAAAAAATTCATTATCTCTACTAAATTAATTTAAGGAAATCAAATTGCTTTATCTCTTATTATTTGCTACGCAAATAATTCTTTTGAAACATGTACAAATCATAAACGATCTCAAATTCGACCTATAAAAAGCAAATAATAACCTCTTTTTAACTAGTATATGCCAGAGGGCAACAGGCTGGACTTGGTTCACATACTTACGCGGCAAGTTGCGATCTCCTCGCGAAACAGCTCAACACCAACAAAATGATCAAACAAACAAACGCCCATTTTGACCAAAAAAGGTTAAAAAAAAAAAAAAAACACCCATTAAATTGAAACTCTATCGGGTTCGGACAAGACCAAATATTATGTGGCGACACGTTTTCGTTTTCGTAGGAAATCTTACAGCCTCCACATTACGGTCAACTCATACCCCATCTTTTCGGATTTTTCATTTTCCTTATTTGGTCCACGTCATTTTACCCTCTCGTGCAATTGACACGTGTGAATATGATAGTGGTACCTCCCCAAGATAATTATTTGGCATCAATCTACCGGTTTCAGATAGCCACGTCCCGGGTGATCAAACAATTCTCGTGAAATTTTTAACCTACCCACGCGATACAAAGATCAAACGAGAAAAACTACCCCTGTGTTATGACTAATTGGTGATTGACCCCATGTTTTACTTTTATTAGCAAAAAAACCCATGCGAGAATTTTGAAAATTAGTAAAAAAACAAACATGCCAATATATTTAAGTTGACAGTATCCATAGCTAACGATCTTTATGTATTAAAATTTTTAAACCAAATGTCTATTTACTCAAATTAATAGTATAATACTTCATATAATTTTCTTGAGATTTTTTAAAATTATTTAAGAACATAACAACAACAATTAATTAAACTGTATTTTTATGTATCTCTATAAAGTGATGTTATTTTTTTGGACAAATATAATATAAAATTCAGTTTGAATAATTTATTAGTTCTTTATGCATTGTGTACATACAATAAAAATCATTCTTTTTTTACTAATTTTAGTACGTACAGATTAAATAAGTGTATTATGGGGTAATTAGTTAATTTATTAATATCACATGGGCGTTTTTGCTACTAAAAATGAAATAGAGGGTTATTTCCCAATTAGAATATCTCCCATCTTTACGGATATATTCCGCTTTTTCGGGCTCTGTGTCATGATAATCTTTTCTATTCCAATCCTTGTAATCTGTATTCTTTTTACTAATCCAAATTCAATGGCAGTAACATTTATAATTAATAAGCAATTAATTAACTAATTAATTTACTATTATTTAGTTCTAAGCAGCTAGCGTGCGGTGAACTATATAAATAGGACAGAGGTCCTCACGTAACAGCTCACCATTGTTGAACCAATTCAAATGAAACTTGTAATGCTTTCAGAACAAAGACCCAAAATTTCTCATTAATTATAGTTATCTATCAATATCAATAACTCTTTTATTACATTCTTATTTTCTAAAAAAATGGCGTTCAAAAAAACATTAGCTCAACGCTTATTCAGCATCTCAAGAATCACCAGCCCCGTTACAAACTGCCGCGTGTCGTCGCCGTGCGCCGCCGCATTCAATAACCAAACCACGCCGAACCCACGTGCCCCTCATGATCCCGGAGAAGATGGCATATTCCGGCGGTACCTCCACCGGACGTCGCCGGCGGCCGGCGCCGGCGCCGGAGACCTCCGGTTCTTTCCGACGGGAGAGAAGCTGGTGGAGAAGCTGAGGGGAATGGACATTGCGCGGAATCGGATTAGGCTCGACGGGCTAGTGAGGCCGCGGCCTGAGGCGGTGGAGGAGGAGGAGAAGTTAACGGTGGCGCATGCGAGGAAGATTCTTAGAGTTACGCAGCTTGAGGCGGTGAAGGCGAGGCTGAGGGGGATCGAGAAGGACTGCGTTACGTACGAGGAGTTTACGGAGATTTTGGTTAAGGAATGCTCGAGTGTTGATCAAGGATTGGAGTTTGCGGAAATGCTTGATCAATCGGGGAGTGTGATTGTTCTTGGGAATGTTGTGTTCCTCAGGCCTGAACAGGTTGGTTTTTTTTTTTTTTTTAATCATTTTTTGTCCTTTTTTAAAAAAAAATTGTTTCGTTTAATTTTGGTTATGTTGATCTTAATGTAGTGTATAGTTTGTTATTTGATTGTGATGGTTTTTGGGTGTTAAAATGAGATCAGATATTGTTTTTTTTTTTTTTTTTTTTTTTTGAAGTTTTGATTTTGAGACTATTGAACCTGATGAGATCTTTTATGATGTGGGGTGCTTGAGTGTTGTTCACAGGAATAAGAATCTCAGATCTCATAGAATAAGAAGGCAAATTTTGTTAAGGGAGAAAAAAATTGGATTTTGATGTGGTGATACTTTGGTTATTTGTGAGCTGGAAAAACAGAGAAACTCAGTGTTTACATTTTAATTTGAGGGATCTATGAGTCTTTTAACAATATGTTCTCTTGATTCATGTGTTTGTTTCTGAAAAAGAGATGAGGCTAATTGAAAAAGAAGAAAAAAGAAGTGTAATGCTAGTAAAATACATGTGAAATGGAGCAATCTTTTACTCAAATTCTGTTTTGTACACAGGTAGTAAAAGCCATTCAAGGCCTAATCCCCACATCGAAACCTCACAACCCGGACGATCCACGTGTAAAAGAACTTCAAGAAATGGAGAAGCAGAAGGCGATCATCGACACCAAGGCAGAGTATTTGGTGCGGCGCGAGCTCTGGTGTGGATTAGGCTATCTTCTTGTCCAGACAGCAGCCTTCATGAGGCTAACATTCTGGGAACTATCATGGGATGTAATGGAACCTATATGTTTCTACGTTACATCTGCTTACTTTATGGGTGGTTATGCGTTCTTCCTGAGAACGTCGAAAGAGCCTTCATTTGAGGGATTTTTCCAGAGCCGGTTCAGCGCAAAGCAGAAGCGGTTAATGGAGGCGCAAAAGTTCGATTTGGAGAGGTATAATAAGCTGAAGAAAGCTTGTTGTACTGAGTCGTACGACGCGGCCCGGGAAAGTCCGGTGACGTTTAGTTCTTCAGTTCATGATGTTGTGTTGAGGACTTGAGTTGTTTTGATCTTGTTTGAGTTTTAATAAAATGAGATCGACTCAAATTAATGCTCCTATAATACAGAAGTATGAAGATGATGTGAAGTTTTCTTTTGTTTTTTTAGTTTTTCTTCAAATTTCATGCGGCTATTGTATCATAATGTATAGAGGCTCTTTGGCAATTTGATACTAATACAAACGTTTTCTGCACTGGAGTCGGTTCTTTGTATATGTTAACCTTAGAAAATAGGACATCTCAAGACTTCCATCACATCTACAACAATGTTGGGCAAACCTCTAATTAAGTCGATAACAATTTAGGACGTCGAGTCGATGACATAAATTCAATTTTTTTTGTTAGTGAGTTTTTGTTGTTTATCCTAATTTTAGGATAAAAGGAAAATATTCTGATGGACCGTGGACCTAGAGCTAATAACAAAAAAAAAAAAAAAACATATGCTTAAAAATTTCTATTAAAAAAGAGAGGAATTAGGTTAATCACAAAACAGGAAATCTATATATGGTCTGTGGATAAAGAGTTTTTTGTCTTTTTCTTCTCAAAATTTCAGAAGGGTTTTTGCCTCGTATATGTCACCTGAGGTTTTTCGCAGCATAACAAAAGTTGAGGTATTGCCTTTCTTTTCCGAACAAAAGTGTTTTTTGTTTTTTTCTTTTATTTTTATTTCTTACTATTATGTATAAGACGTGAGTTTTTCGTCGAAACTCCATAGATTTATGACAAAAATTGTTAGGCCACGCTATAAATAATAAAACTTTAGAAACACCGCTAGCTTAGTAAATAAATGAAAGTATTTCTTGTACAAATCTTAATTTACAAGTCTATCCTGAAAGAGAGTAAAGAAAAATATTACACAATCTCAAGACTTTTCATTAAATTATTCTTATCTTTTCTGCATATACAGACCAAAGAAGTTTACAATCTAATACTGTATTTTTTTCCCCTTTTGTCCTCATTGTAATGTCCAAATCCTAAATAGCCAGAGCCACGAAGGGAATCAAAGAACATGCATAAAGATATAGATCAAATCAGCTCCTAAATTCATCAGTACGGAAACTTGTACCCAAATATTTTTCTATTTTACAAAGCTACAATTGGTTGGAAATCAAATGATGTATTGTCCAATATAAATATAATTCTTTGTGCATTATGTTTTAATTAAAAATATTCAAGATGAGTCAGGTAGCAAGAATTAGTGCGTGGAACACAACAAACTATACTAAACTATTGGACAAATTAATTTCAAAATATTTCGCACTTTCCTGGCAAGAAGATAGATTTCATGATTATGATCTGAAAGGCAGGGGACACAAACTGTAATAATGATAATAAACAAATAAAGCAAAGGCAAATTCATTTTCATTGGGACTATCAATACAAATGAACCATTACCATTTTCCAATACATACTATACATTGAACATAACTGACCACGAAAACAGAGAATGCGGCAGAATGGGCGTTTTTGCTTTTTGTATTGGCTAGGAAGGTGAATACTAGGAATAGGATATAGTTAACTAACAAGTGAACCACTTGCCTAATGTGGAAGGTTGTTACAAGGAAATTACAATACTTTCACTATCTTTAAGGTTTAAAGGTGATTGAGTTATAAGTTTTCTCAAGTTACATTATTATTATTAAGGGAAAAAAGCGTCAAACTTTCAATGTATATCCCCGTTTGGAATATACCACTTAATGTGAAAAAAAGTTCAATCAACTTTTCAAAATGTGCGGTTTGCTCCCTTGACAATTTTTTGTTTCATTTGAACGATATATCCGATTTGATGGCATATTCGATGGAATATTTTGTCAAAACAGCTGAAATGCACAACATTTGACTGGATTTTCCTATTTCTCAAATAGAATATTCCGTCAAAACAGGTACAATGTTTTTTTTTTTTTTTTGCATGAAAAAACAGGCACAGTGTTGACTAGGGAGAAAATCGCACATTTTTTAAAATGTTTGAGCCTTGATTGAACTCTTTTTAGATTAGGTGGTGGGTTGCACATGAGGTATACAGTTTAGTACTTTTTACGGTTTTACCCGATTATTAATTATTATTATTGTTTGAGTCTCCAAGAGTTATTGTAATTATTAAATATATGAATTGACTTGAGGACGGATATCAAGCATACATTTATTCTTGATTGAGTAATAGCAATGATAATTTTCAATATCATGCTAATTATTGCTAACATTTTTTTAAAAAGAAGGAGGAGATATTATTCATATACTACATCCCCAGAAATCTAATATGAAACAAAACCTCCTACTATTTTGATAATTGTAGAGACACCTCTAAAACCTCAAAAACATTTAAGAATAAGAGATGTGATGCATTATTTTTCAAATTATGGGGTGTTTTTGTGCTAATTAATTAGGTCTATCCATACTGTCTCTTCAGATTTTAAGTAGTGTTTATTAGTTGTTCAAAAATAAGAGAAATATTTCTGTAACTAGACTGAGTCTCAGGAAGCGTAGATGTAATTGTTAAGTCATATCTTAAATCACTACGAGGTCTAATTAAATCTACAAAAAGTTCATAAATTAAGATCTACGCATCTCAATCATACTACAGATCGACAATGTGAAATTTGCAATATACATATATACAATTTCCACTTTCTGATTTATATATATGCGGATTAAAATATAACAAAGCATGCGGCATGGTGATTAATACTCTTCAATATATATATATATATATATATATATATATATATATATATATATATATAGATATATATTAATACTACAAAATATTCAATCTTCAAGCATGTCTCTTAATTAATCAACTTAACAGATCCAATTTTCAACATCAACACAAAGAAAAGAAAAAAACCAAGGGCAGTGTGCTAAACATTTAGGTTTTATTTTATTTATTTTCTACATTTAATTAATTTTTCAAAGCTCCACCTACTTTATTCTGGCTTATTTTTATCACACATTGGTGATAACTCGATAAGAATGCCACTCCTTTAATATGTGGCAAGAATCATAAATATGAACATAAATTAAATATAGCAAATACCTATTGATCTACATTATCTCTGTATTATGATATTATAAGAATTATGTTCAAATTCGTTGACCGTCGCAGACGAAATATGATTGTTGATAATTGATGATCATACACGTTTCGGTAATGGCAAGTCACGTGAGACAGCAATGCAGTTCGCTTCTTTGTTACATAATATTAGCACTTGGTTACTGAGAACTAATTAATAGAAATAATATAAAACGGGTTGTGTGTGACTCTAACATGGATGCTTTATTTTACAGTCATACCCTTATAAGTTTTAATATATGCATGCATACAAGTTTTTCATTGAAGATAATCACATGCATGAAACAAAATTCATTTTTGCTCACATGATCGTATAATTAAAGTAATTAAATGCAAATTATATTTGTAATGTCGTTGACTGGTACCGTGAGGCCCATCCATTTAGTCATATACTACTTGTACTGGACTACGGCTCATGAAAAGGAAAGAGAGATGCCCAATTCTTGACTTCACTATTGGAAAAGAGAACAGTTTTAACTATTTTGATGTGGGCACACACTATAAACTAACTTGCAACCCAATTTGTTTGTTCTTTTATTTTTAGCATTCAAGACTTGAAAACATAACCCTTTTAAACTTAGATAGCGGTTGGTTATTGAAAGAATGAAAGGTGTCTAAAGTTGCGAAATGATTGGGTAATTATGATGCATCGACACTTTTAAAAATTGCTTAAAAATATTGTGTTGAACACGTTTAGGACACTGGCACGATACCGACACGCTTTGAACACATGCGTGACACGCCATGTGTTGTCTGTAACTAAATAATAAATAATTACGTACAACTTGTCGAATGTGTCCAACACGTTTTAGATACATTTGAGTATACTTTTAGAATTTTTAATTATTTTTTGGTTACAACTTAAGTTTTTAATTAGAAAATGTTAAAAAAGAAAACTGAAAGAATAAGTGAAAATAACACTTTCTTAAAAGTTAAACAACTAACTAAGTAAAAATATAAAGATGGGTTCTAAGTCTTTTGTCATTTGAAATTCACATTTTAAGCTTCCTGCTCGTTATTTAATCTCGATTGAATGACTAATAAACTAAAATTGATTATTTGTTGCTTAATTTCTACCACTTTTAAAATATATTGTTACTTTGTTTCTATAATCTGACTTATAGCTTAATTTTTTTTTTTTTTGTGAAACAACACACTTCATAAAATCTAAATAAAGGGACAGCAATAGGAAAACCAACATCACAAGAGACTTAGGGATACAATCCAAAGAAACAAAGCCTGAAAATTCACTATAGAATTGTTATTATTTCTTGTTTGAAAATGTTCAAGAATACTTAATATTTCTTGTTCCTATCTAATCAAGAATTGGACTAAAGTATTATTTTATACAAAAGTATGATAGTGTCCCGATCATGCCGTGTCTTGAACTTTAAAATTCTATATCGTTGTATTCTTATTATGTCGTGTCCGTGTACACTTATCTTTATCCGTGTATCATAGCTGTTTGAAAAGTATTTAGGTAAATCAGGTCTATAAACCATGTAATTCTGGTTGGGCCACATCATTAAGATAGTGTAATATTATATACATAATTTTAGTTCTGCAGTTCAGCCACAAATTTTAATACATAAATCAATTGTAACTACAAGATATTTATGTTATACCTAAATAGTTTTTATAGTTGGCCAATGAACGGCCATTGTTGTTCGGATACAGTATATTTGTTTGTTGTTTTTGGACTTTTGAAGATAAAATCAAAGAAAGTAACTTAAACAAACTGTAAGATACTTTGTGTGAGGAGAATAATGCCTATAATTTAGAAAATACTACTATTGCCTGTTCAGTAATTTTTTCATTGAATATAATTATGGCCTCCGTAAATTCACAAGAAAATTAATATATGCCACTTTCTTAATAATGCTACATCAATATATCGAAGATTCTTATTTGTGAGCAGATTCTGCATGAAAAGCCCTATAAAGATTCTATAAGCGAATTCTTCGGCTACTTTGCAGAAAAAGTTCCATTAATCCACACACAATTTCCTTTGCAAAGCTCTGTAAATATTCACGGTTAGTTTTCTTTCTCTTTTTGCATGTGTTCTTATGTCTATTATTGTTTAGGTTTATGCATTGAAAAGTACTCTTGTGTGCACTAATTTAATTTGTTTGAAGGGTGTACAGAACTAATGGCAGAAGCTGATGAACCGAGCGATCTCGAGTGTAATATTTGCCTAGCATTAGCACAAGATCCAGTGATCACTCACTGCGGCCATCGTTACTGCTGGCCGTGCCTTTATAGGTGGCTAAAAGGTCACTCAAAGTGGCACAATTGCCCTGTTTGTAGGGCCGAAATAGACGAGGATAAATTTTCCCTCAGCCCAACTGACCTAAGATCAAAACTCGTCGAAGCCATTCAAGCAGAGCTGAGACCCCATGCCCCCGTGCCACCTACTGAGCCAGAGCCTTCCTTTGATGAGGATGATCACATAGAACATGCTTTTGATGGTTTAATGGAATTGCTAAGGCGCAATCTTGCTCGAGTACAACAGGATTTTAATGGTTTAATGGAATTGCTTAGGCGCCAGCCACTGCAGCCGGAGCCTCCCTCTGATATCATCCCCCTTACAAACGAGTATGATCAAATAGAACAGGATTTTGATGCTTTAATGGAATCATATAGGCGCTATCTTGTTCGCGCACAACAGGTTTTTAGTCGTTTTATGGAATTGCTTAGGCGCCTAACCGCTGCAGGGAGTAGATTAAGTCGTGCAATGTAACCGTACGCTTGCTGTGAAATCAGGCGCCAGAGATGTCTCCTTCCCTCCATCACCGAGCTTTAACTCGTCTCTTCTTTAGCATCGCCTTCAGATCGACAACGATCGAGGCATGATATCAACTTCTAAGGGGTTGTCCTTGCACTCCTTTACACTTTGAGAACAATGCTTACTTTTAAGTATCAAGGGTGTTTTTGTCTGTAGTGCCATTAGATAGTTTTGATTGCTTTCTTTAATATTTATATTTCTTTAGTTCTTTTGTGTATGTTTTATGTTTTGGTAGTTAGTGTGATTCAGTTAACAAAACAAATACCAAAAGAATTGAACATAGAAACCCAACAAGAGTTTATATTTTCCTATGTTAATTATAACAGCGCACGCCTTTACTTTGTTTAAGAGCTATAGATTATTGATGATAATTGATTGATATTAAGTGTGATCTGTGCATAAGATAACCTTGTTGTAGCTAAGGGCTCGACTGGCCAGTTAATTATTTAAAGTTTTTGCGTAAAATTCTTCATTTTAATGAGTACGCAGTGATATTGTGCGTAATATCGAGCATGCTTGAAAATATTTATGGCGACGGGGAAAATCATTAGTATCTTATCGAATTCTACAACTTACTTGATATATCTCGAGGTAAAATCCTAGGATTAAGGTACACTAGACACATGATCTGGTCCTTTTTTGAAAGCAATGTTTAAGTTGGAAGCTTGACCTTAGCAAAAATCTATTCGTACTACTTCATTGAAGCCGTTTATGAAAATAAATCGCCTTTTTTTTTTTCCATACCTTATTGATGATCCCATATAGCCACAAAAAGCGTGTTTGTGGCGTGTTAGAGTATAAACAATTTGATAAATGAATCTGCAGATGGAAATAGTTACTAACATAATTATTCTCTTAAAAAGTGTTTAATTACATAATTTATATTAAAATTAGATGGAAATGATTATATATAGTCTGCACCTACAACTAGATGGAAGTTATTTGTTTTCTCAGCTTGAACCGGTATATTTGTTGTTTAAGTTATATTATATGAAAATGAAACTATTTTAGCCTCCCATACAGTACTACAACTTATGGTACTAATCATTTGTTCTTCAATTGGCTTTAAGACTTGATTTTTATACAGACTTGTTATTTACAATATAGTATATTAATAGCATTTATATCTCTTACGCGTCTTCAGTTCTTTTGAGCATGTTTTATGTTTTGGTAGTTTGTTCCAGTTTCACCTGGAAACATTGAACATAAAAAAACCAAAAAGAGTGTGTTTTTTCCTTGTTTATTTAGAGTTATAGTGGCATGCTTTACTTTTTTTAAGAGCTATAGATCAATGATGATAATGGATTGAAATTGAGTGTGATCTGTAAATGATGATAGCCTTGTTGTAGCTAAGGGCTCAACCCGCCAGTTATTTACTTTTTTTACATTAAATTCTTCGTATAGTGAGTAGACGTACGGTGATACTGTACGTATTGTTAAGCATGGTTGTGAAATGTTTATGATGATAGGGAAAAAAAAATCATAAGTATCTCATCGAATTAACCTAATTGATGATGTCTCGAGGCAGGATCCTATGATTAAGGATTTGGTCCTTGTTTGAATTCACCGTTTATGCGTTTGAAGCTTGACCTTAGAGAAAATCTATTCCTAGCTAGTACCTTTTTCATTGAAGCATTGGCCTTTCTTCTTTCTTTACCTTGCCATATGGTTACAAAAAGTTATCCTGCCCTTTCTAGAGGCTCAAAAGAGATGGATATGATGGATGGATTGAGTGAAGAGAGTAGGCAAGCTGCTCGGACAGATGATGAGAGTTAATTGCAGACGATTCTTCTTGTCGCTAGTTTTTATCATTGTTTTCTTGTTTTATCAACGTAAGAGAATGTCCAGAAGATTCATGTTTGCGAAAGGTTACTAGTATTTGATGCTCAATTGATTTTCTAAGTTCTGCAAACTCATCGTAGTATTGATCTGGCAACGTCGAACTGGGATGTATGAATGAATATTGTTCGGTTAATGAGCGAACTGAAATCTTTCATATATTTGTTCGTGATCAAATTTTGAATGCAAGTGATTGTTAGTTCAGTTAGCTTCCATTACACAAGGTGGTCTGCAATCTACAAATGTTGTACCATTCCAGGAGACTTTGTTATGGTGAGCATTGTCTGTACTTTGTTTCTAATTTCAGTAGTAGTCAGTTTTAACTGTGCAACTGCAATGCGTTATTGTAAATTAAGCCCTGTATTAGTGAATTTGGAGAGGTGAAGGAACATAACGCGTTGATTGTATGATACGAATACAAAGGAACCTTATATTTTATTTTTACTTAGGATAGAGTGAGAGCAGATTTAACATATATGATCGTGGAAATGCAAAGATATATTTACTCTTCTAATTGATTGTCATCCGTGCCACTTTACGTGTCACTCTTTGTCATTTAGTTGTGATGATGATACGTGTTATGAAATTTAATATGTGAAGGGCGAGTAATTATATAACATATGGAGTGACACATAAAGTGAAAGAGACGGTGAAATATATGAATTTTGAATGTTATTGCAATCAAACTATAGTGTAACGCCAAAATATAAACTCCCTAATCTAGCTACAACTTTTTCAAATTAATAATAAGGCTCGTACTAAATACACAATTATCATTAACCCATTTACTTGCAAACCGAAAATGATCAAAATTGCAGAACATGAATGATATTATAAATCAACTTTCCAGTCTTATCGTTGCATCACTTTCTTGAACTACTTTTGTCAACCTTCATGTGGCCAACATGGAAATGTAAGTTATGATAAGTGTCTGTATGACACTATAATAATTGGAACTTGGAAGGGGATACTCCACCTCTTTACCGAGGAATCAACAAATATATGGGCCTGGGCATGTGAGATGCACATGCATAATGTTGGAGAAATGGCAGAAAAATCACATCATTAATTTGGCTTTTATACATTAAAGATAAAAAAACAGGGAAAAAAATAAAGGAGAGTGGTTTCTGTGCCGGCTTTTAAAAAAAAAAAAAAAAGTAATTGTGCAAGTTTTAACATATTTTACTAGTTGCTTTTATGCGATGTATTTGAAATTTAAGTTTTACAAAGTGATCGTCAATCTGTTTATTTATTTATCGTCTACCAAATTAGTCGAAGTTTAATAAATCTTCTCCCACACCATGAAAGAATGGGAACGATGACATAGAAACAAAGACAAGGAACGAGTTCATATAGGATTCAATACTCTTAGAGGTTAGAGTGAGCACTTTATTCTCAAGGCATTAGAATGACTAACAACTGACCACTTTACCGCTGAGCTACAGAGGAACAATGAGAGACTAGATAACATAGAGTTCAATTTTCCATTCTCAACCCATGACCAATGTGAATCTGGATCCTCTTTCATATGTCCTGAAACTTTTTCTTAGTAGTTCCCTTCCAAGGCACATTTCAAAGGGAACCTCAAAGTGTTTTTATTTCATTACATTCAATTTGTTAGTACCTTTAGTGTCATTGACATAACAAAGTATCCTTTATATTTTCTTTATCTTATATAGAGAAGTTTGAAAAATCGCCGTATACAAATTCACATATAGCAATAGAAATGAAATATAGGAGGTTTGATATCGTTTTTCAATCTTTACTACTAGGTAATTTCGGGATGTTAAACGCGGGCCAATAACTAAGGGTAAAGTACTCTGTGAAAAAAACTTGAAAGTCATAACAAGGTAGTCGTGCAACAAACTTCCAATGTTTACTTTACTTTAGATAACAAAAAAAATAATCTAGCATGATCTTTATAGGCATTAACTCTCTTGCTTCTTTTTTCTTCTTAGCAATGAACTAAAGTGTTAGGCTCACATGGCTGAAAAGGAAAATGGGTCACTATTTTCAGGTTCACTTTCCCACTTGTTTCTCGTTTTTGCGTCCATTTCAAATATTTGTAAATTGACTCGTCATCAGTCCTCATTACAATCTATGGCCCATCACGAAGAAAAGTGGGTGTTCATCAACTTCATTAATTACTCCGCAGACTTGAGCACTCAAGTAGGTATCTCTCATTAAATGTTCTACGGAATATCAGGAGTACGTTTTTGCATGAAACAAAATTTTAACTATGATAATAATAATTAATATTGGCTTGCTAAATTCGAAGAGGATGGGGTTTATCTATGATTCTGTTGAGAATTATTTTATTTATCATTTTATCCACGAAACTGAAATGTACATTGGGGTAAAGTTGCAATACTACAATTCATGTTAAGTGCACATGCAAGTCGAGTGACGCAATGCGAACGAAGCATTCCACAAGCCTAATTAACGTATATAAGGAAACTTTTCTGTTTGTATTAAGCAGAAAGTGACCATAGATATTAGCCTAATTAGATTTCTTGGTCAATTATTCCATACTGGACTTTAATTCTCTTTAACAATTTAAATATAATATAATATTATATATATAATTAATGAAAAGGTAGAAAACATGTATCATTTAATACTCTTTATTATGCAGAAAATGACATGTGTCAACTATACAATCACATTGAATGTATTTTGGTACAAAATTAATACAAAAGAGTTGCTCGGCAGATGGATATATTTACGCAGGCATTCAGCGTGGACCGACACATGACAGAACCCTTAAACTCAAAAATCCACACATTCGGTGCTAGTTTTGTCTTACATATAGCACAATAGACTATCGACGGCCATTCAGGTAAAAATTAAAATAGCTCGATTTTCGAATTTTAAAATAGAAAAATAGAAAACATTTTTTGTACTTAAGGAATCAATGAACTTATTAAAACGCATATACAATTTTGATTGTTGCGAAAATTCAACTATTGTCATGCTTTGGTTTATTATATTTAAACTATCCCGACAAGAAGGCTAGCTAATTACCTATTGTACGAGATATATATATATATAGCGAAATTAGATGATTCTCGCCTACATCATGCTTGTAAACTTAATGCTCGTAACTTTGTGACATTATTTGAGATAATTCATTAAATAAATAACATAAATTTAATCATAATTTCACAAATTTGTTTAAGATTTTGGTCGAAACGTGAAATTTAAAGACGCGAGAAAATCACTTTAATTTACTTAAAACCTTAATTTGCCCCATTTAATATGAATTCGTATGTGAACTCTGTTGCAGGCTTGCAGCTTATTGCTTCCGAAAATATAATTTAAGCACATAGAAAAAAGATAATTGGTTGCATTGTTGCACTAGTCTGAGAATGAAGAACAAGAATGGAGGAAACACTGCAATAATGATAACTGTGTAATTGCAAGACAAAAATAAAATTGATATATTTTGTTTCTAAACAATCCTATAAAAATTATTTCTGTGTTGAAAAGACATGTTACATATATGAAGATTCTTCAGGGGAAGGTACAACTCTTCAATTTAAATCCCAAGATCCTTGGACCAACTGATCTTATCTAACTTATTTAAATAATTAGACCGTTTTTAATTTAATATTGAATTTAAAATATTCTAACAGTTAATTTTGAACTTAGCAATCAGATTTCATCTTAAAGTAAGATCAAATCTACACTATATGATATAGTCTTAAACATTTAATAAACAAAATAAATATTTTAAGTAAGATTAACTTTGCATGCTTCTAATTTAATTTTCGTTATTTAATTAATTATGAGTAGATTGATGCGCGAGGCAATGGTGCAAGATGCTAAGTGTTAGTTAAGTATGCCAAACAAAAGCTCCACAAGGCCACATCGCCTAAGGCTCAACTCTGCACCGTCTATGCCTTTTACATTTTCATTACATAAGTAATAAAATGCAAACATACATATACCTAAAAGAAAAAAAAAACTATTTTTCTAATGCATGATAATTTAGCATCTTAATATAAAACCCTTTGGTTCTTAAAGAATTAAAAGTTCTTTAACCCGTTAAAGCCTTTATACTTGTTTGAGCCTAGAAACTTCATTATTTAACAAATGTCATTCAACTTAACAATTCTTTTATACTCTCTTGCATTTACATCCTCATAAATATTAAAACGTGGAATAATTAATTGGTTTCATCCCTCACATAATTATTAATAATAAACTAACATAACAAAATTTAAATAAGCAAAGCATATTTAAAATTTATTGTCAAACCCAAAAACTTTGAATTGTGAAAGAAGGGTCCCGCCAAGAAGAACATGTTGGCTGCAACTCTGCCGATGGATACAAATCACAAACGTACTATGTATGGACCATTTTTCAACCCGCGTTTCAACATTTGGTGCAAAAGATATTTTTTTTTGGATAATTTCATTTGGTGTAAAAGATATTAATAATACATACTAGTGGCTTCCACAATTCCTCGTTTAAACCCTCATTGGCCAACATATATATCTGGCATATATACGACTTGCAAAACTTACAAGTCTTCGTACAAACTTCTCTCTTCACTCTTCACTGATTTCTTTCTCTTGCTACAACAAAATATGCCACTTCTACCAACTGTCTTAGTACTACTCCTCATTTCTATTACACTAACCAATGCAAATCCCACAAACCTCAATTTCAGACAAGCCCCAAAATACTACAACTCCCAAAACTGTCCCATTATAATCCATCTCAACAACAACATGTGTCACGAAAACTCGATAAACGTCGCGATGACGCTCGACGCCACCTATCTCCGCGGCTCTTTAGCCGCGATTTTCTCCATCCTCCAACACTCTTCGTGCCCCGAAAACATATTTTTCCACTTCATAACCTCCTCCTCATCGACCACTTCCCACCTAAACGACGCCGTTTTAAACTCATTCCCCTACCTAAACTTCCAAATCTACCCTTTTAACGACTTTGCCACATCCGGCCTCATCTCGACCTCCATCCGGGCAGCCCTAGACTGCCCGCTAAACTACGCGCGCAACTACTTAAGTGCTCTGCTTCCCACGTGCATTAAAAAGATCGTATACCTCGACTCTGACCTCGTACTAGTCGACGACATAGCTAAACTCGCGTCGACACCACTACCAAACGACGCAGTTTTGGCTGCGCCAGAATATTGCAACGCTAACTTCACTTCCTACTTTACCCCCACCTTCTGGACTAATCCGTCCTTGTCGCGGACATTCGCGAACAGGGCGGGTAGGCTTTGTTATTTTAATACCGGTGTGATGGTGATTGATTTGGAACGATGGAGGGCAGGCGATTACACGACGAGGATTGAGGAGTGGATGGAGTTGCAGAAGAGGATCAGGATTTATGAGTTGGGCTCTTTGCCGCCGTTTTTGCTGGTTTTTGGCGGGAATGTTGCTCCGGTGGATCACAGGTGGAATCAGCATGGGCTTGGTGGTGATAATTTTATGGGAGTTTGTCGGAGTTTGCATCCGGGTCCGGTTAGTTTGTTGCATTGGAGTGGGAAGGGTAAACCGTGGGTGAGGATTGATTCGGGTCGGGCGTGTCCGGTGGATGCTTTGTGGGCGCCTTATGATTTGTTACAAACGTCGTATGTTCTTGATTCCTAGGTAATTTTAACGATTTTGCGCACGTGATATTTTCTGATACCGTGAGATTCGAACACTAGACCTCTTTTCGATAGAACTTTTGATGTTTTTGTTTCGTTCTTAAAGCTTAAATGTACATAAAGTATAGACACGATTTGTTAGTTAATTGCATCTTGAATTTTAAGAATTGTTAATTTTCTTCATACTATGCCTAAGTCCACTAACTAATGTTAATCGTGTGTGTTTCTTAATTTGCAGGAGCTCTGTAAGAATGGCACATGAGAGATAAGTGATCTTTGAAGGTTGAGTTTTGAGATCCTGCTCTTACGTGTGAAATGCTACACTATAGTAGCTGTCGTTTGTACATTATTAGTCACAACTCACAAATACATATGTTATAATATTACTGGTGCAGGTGAAAAGTGTAATTGATTGGAGTGATAATTACAATCATTAAAATAGGCTAAGAACATAGAGTACAAGTTGCTACTCTAGATAGCCATAAATAATCATTAGCAGCCATTAATACACAACTGTGCTGAATGGTTTGTTTTAAAATATATTTATGTCGGTAGCAGTTTGAATCAAATGCAGGGAAGAAAGAATTTTGAATATTTTCGTGAAGAACTTTTTACTAACTTGCAAGTATATATATTTGATTAATAATCGTGATAATGTCACAAATCTTTGAAAACTCAAAGCCACTTTGTTAGTAATTGTCACCTTCTTTTGCTTCTCAATAATGGCTGGAACTAATTGACGGGCCCGTCTTTCGTGATAGGAACTCTCGTATTCATATTAAAAGGAAAATCTCATGTATAACTATCTAATGTTGTTACATAAGTTGTTGTCATATCAAAAAATTAAGTTGTTATTAAATAAACATGCTCGAGGAAGAAATGGGATTTCTTTTTCTCGGATTGCTTATCAGAAAAGGTCAATATTCGATTTTTTCAAACCCAAGTTTCGTAAATATTGTTTTGCTGATTGCATGCGCAATTGTTTAATTTCTCTCTCGTGGTTTATATATAATATATGCAGGTAGGACTTAGGAGTTAGGAGTATTTAAACGGTTAAACGAAACTTAAGGACAATAAAGAAAAAAAAGGAAGAAAACGAAGAGTGTCGGTGGAATGGTTGGCGGGCGCACATGGACCAGAACAATTAGCCAATTAGGGTTTATTACATAACAAACATTAGTATTTTACATAAATCACACGCAACTTGTGCAAGTCTAAACTTTTATGGTAAAAAATTTGAGACCCTTAATAATTACTTTGCAAGTGCACGAGTGAATGTAGACGTATAGAATCAAATTATCGTAGTTTAACTTGAAAACAACATAAATAATTCTACATTTTTAACCAACTTATAACTAAACTTGTTTAACAAAAAAAAAAAAAAAAACTAACTAAACTGCCCTTTGAAGATCTGTACTTTCTATTTCATGAAAGAGAAACCAAATTTTGCAAAGAACCAAACAACTTCTTAATGTGCTAAAGCAAGACTAATTTTGTTATGTATCTAATACCTTTTATATGTAACAATATCTATTCATACTTTCGTGCACGCTTATTACATTTAACCAAGGAACAGATGATCAATTTTTTTAGTTACTGAAACATAATCAAACAGCCATACCCAATGATCATATTATCTCACTTGTCATTTATGAAAATATTACAAAATTTGGCCCCAATTATACAATAAATCAATGCTAACCACTTTTTAGTAATGTTGATGTTGACTAGCATGATTATTTGACTCCGACTGTAGATTAGTTCTTACTGACTATAATTTCCATATCTTCATTTTTATCATTCTAGATAGTTATTAACAAACACTACGTATGCTGATTTTATTATACTAGAAACTGGAGTTGGGCCTGGCCTGCTGTGTGATGGATCAAATCATACACGACAATTGCAGTCATCAAATCATATCTGTTAGCTTTTTCTTTATAGCCCAATGTGATGGATCATGGGCCTTCATTCTTTCCTTTATTTAACACAAACTAAACTGTGATACAAATAGCCAGTTATGCAAAACAAAGAATAATTTCATATTTGTAACATTCTCCAAACTAAGTTACATGTCTACAATAGATATGGTGCATGAGACTAGAACGAAGAACCAATTGTTCTATGAATTAGATATCCACAAGAAGAAAAAAAAACGTATTTCTTTTTCTGTCGTTCCAAGCAATTTTCACATTACACGAAAAATGCGCAAAAACATTGTGAAACTTAGAAAAACAAAAGTATAAACCCCTCCGCGAATTAAATTTGTTTTTCTATAAGTCAAAATTCCAGATGTTTGTCACTTCACCTCAGTGTATTCTCCCTCTTCTTCTCATCGCTGCTGCCGTTTCCCTTGCGGTAATATCTGTAATAAACATATTGCAGTATAATCTATTATCACAGGTTAAGGCTAAACCACATCTCTTCTCGTATTTCCTTTACTTTTATGATTGAAATTAAGCGAAAAAACAAATATATAAAATAAGGATACGAATAAGTCAAGTGCTACGCAGCCAGCAGCGTCCAGCAACCATGGCATGTTGGCTTTAATCTTTTCCCACTCGACTGATCTCACAAGGATGCTGCATCAAGTTAAATAGATTATTAGTGTGGTGTAAAAGATTTTTATCTGTAGTTAGCCAAACTTGATGAATAGTGATGTACCTGGCTACATAAGTAGCATTAGCAGTAAGAGCAAAGATAAACATGAGAGGATTCAATCCCTGCCAAGTATTTCAAACCCAAACATAACTTTATTTTATCAGTTCCAAAAAAAAAAAAAGGAGTTGTCTCAATTTATATGTTATAGTTACTGCAAAAAGTTACCTCGACATTTCCTCTTTTAATCTGGTAAATAAGAAAGCAAAAACCCGAATCAGAGAAGAATTTGGTGAGATAGTATTATGATATATTGATTTTCATGTGTTAGTACTTACGTTCAACCATATTTGAGGTAGCCTACCACCCATGTATATAGCAGCCATCATCCACCCCAACCACTGTCCGAATTCACCTTGAGAATCCCCATGTTCCTGACAATAACGTGCGTCATAATCTCTAAGGAAATCAATCCAAATATCTTAAATATGTCCACCAGTTTAGTTTTAGTCTCTGTCTTACTTGCAACAATTTCCTCGCAGTCAATCCAGCGGAAACTTGCATCAAAGCCTTCGTTTGCGTAGGCATGTTCATCGCTGCAGTTAAGAATGCTCCAAACCCCACCTGACAATCATGGGATAGTATCCTAGGTTAATTGTCTCGTTTTTTATTAGTTAAAACTGATAATCCAATAATTCATGAAGCTTAAAAGTTCTCGATAAGGCCTAATCTAACTTTGTCAATGAAACCAGAAGTTCTTGTACACTTTTTGACCATATGATTCATATATTTTCTAAATACAATATGATTGTTAAATAGTACAAGTCCACTTACAAATGGAGTAACTATTAGACATATTTTAAATTGGTGCTAAGAACAAGTAGCTGCAAAAATCCAATTGTATGACATTTTGTACTTATCCAATCTGATCAATATGTACATTAAACTACACGACGTCGAGAATACTCACAGAACGGGGGATTGGTCTAGGATTGCTGACAGAATTCTTGGCTGGAATTGGATTAGCCTCCTCATCGTCTGAAGAGGAGTCATTGTTGATTCCCACAGCAGCAGGACCACTTCTAACGGGCCAAAAACTAGACCGCATAGGTGGAGTCATGCTCCCAGCCATCGATCGCGCTGACCTGCACAATGCCGATTCCAGAAATAACTAAATCTATCCCTTCTTACGGAAAAACGACAATACTATTATATTCACAATAAATAATGGTTACAAAATTTGCTCTGGACCAACATGAAATAATAAACTTCTCTATCTGGTGTTGCTCTTGGTATTCCATTTGGTATTGGAATAGCGGAATCAGCTGAATTTGGTAAAAGCAGAGGCTTATTCACATCATCAACCTACAAACAACATAATCCTCAACTCAAATTACTATCACATAAACTGCAAAAATTCTAGAATATACCAAATGCAAAGAATCTCTATACCTCTTGGTTAGATTCTTTTTCATGGGCATTCTGGCATTGGTGAAAGTAATCATAATATATGCTCTGCAGCACTAATACCAATGTGGTGACTGTGTATAGCTGTTTCAAACATTAACAAACAAATAAAAAAAGAATCTTTTAGGCAAAATTCTAACAGCAACCTAATCTTTTTTTTTTTTTTTAAGGTGGAATCATATTAACAATTAAAAGTGAAAAATTGAATCAATAATCTTACCACCGCTGTGTAGAATTGGGTCGGCAACTGCATCAACAAAAAAAAGCAAGAACAAAACAAAATCAGAAACAGAGAGATAAACATATGTGACTCACCATAGCACTCACATTCATACACCATAAATTACATTTATTACAAAAAAACAATTTAATGCAGAATTTTGGACTACTCACCGTCGCAGGCTCAAGAACACAACCCACCAAGTTGAACACATCCCTGCAAAAAAAATTTACACAACAAAATATTCAACAAAATCAAAAACCCACAATTCCAAATGTACAATGAACAAACACATGACAAAAAGATTCGATTTTTATCACTAATTTGAGAAAAGAAAACGAACCCAACAACCCATGTGATGAGGAAAATAAGAGAAACCCCATGAGCTGATTTGGTCTTGAAGTTTGTGACAATCTGTGGGATTTCAGCAACACCCCACAAAACGAGGCTTATGAGGCCAAAAGCAAATGAGAGCTCGTCTCTGAAGTTGCACAAACAGTCCTTGAAATACTTGTCAACCCAAGAGATGCATGCTTTGTTCTCTTTTACACAATAAGACAACGAATTTTGCACTGCCAATTTCATCTCTCACTGAGTGTGTGTACTTCTATGTGTGTTTTTTGTTGGAAAAAGGAAAACTAAGTGGCGTAGTTTCGGGAAGGGAGTACTTGTTTTATATGTGAGACTTATAACCTTTTTGTTGTTCTTTTATTTCTATACTTACAGTTTTTGACTTTTAGTGAAATAATATTTGAGATAGTAACTTTTGCTAATTAAGGTAAAAGAAATTTGATTAGAGAAGGAATAGTATTTCATGGAGAATCTTTGCGGGGATCTCTGATATGCGATGACCACGTCAATATTTTGAGTTTTTACCAAAGATTTCACAAATTTGAAACATATATAAATGTAAAGAATCTATCGTGAGAATTTGTTATTAAAAAAAAAAAAAAAAAAAAAAAAAAAAAAACTGTCACGTGAGAATTGTGTAGATTCTTGGATGGGTTGAACTTTTGTGTATTTGGCAAATTATACCCATGTGTTAATGCTAATTTAGCAAATTAAAATATACACTTGTAATTTAGATAAGTTGCATATTGTCCCATGTTCATTTTTTAATGTATTTGTAATATTTAACGATTAAATATTTTTTAATTTTTTAATTTTTGGTGTAATTTCAGACTTTCTTGTAGTATATCTTTAATTGCAGTTTTAATAAGCAATGTAGAAAAACAAAACATAAACATACTTATGTTTTAAGATTTTAACCTAATTTAAGTTTTATATTTATTTGGTATTTTCGTAATTTAGAGTTCAAAGATAAAAACATATACATTTTTCGGGCAAAATGGCGTAAATATCTTTTTACGCCCAAAATCACCTTCGTTCTCGAATTTGTGCGATGTCTTACATAGTTACACCTTCCCATATAGGGAGTACTGTGATAATTTTTAAAAAAACCAAATGGACAATTTGCTTTTCTTTTTTAGGATATAATTTGCTAAATTAACATTTCAAAAGAAAATATTTGCCAAAATCTCTAAAATTATTGATGCTAAGATTTCCTTACTTGGGGACAATAGGCATAAAAATTTGATTAGTGATCTTTAATTTTCCTATTGTAATTAGGCAACCGTGCAAAATTGTTAAGTTTAAGGAAAAATTATGTTACAATTAAAAGGAATTAAATGTCAAAAGTGTAAAATCTCTTAACATGCCGCACGCATAATGTTGTAATCATGGGCGGAGCCACCCACAAGGTTTGGATGGGCTCTGACCCGGGGTAAATTTTAAGCTTAAATTTATTAGTTATATGTAGTAGAATCGTGCTAATTTTACAGCCGGTTGTAAGTTTCACACTTACCGTTGGTATTTGTAGGCCAGTAACGGGCTTTTAGAAGTATTAAAAAAAAAAAAAAAAAAAAAAAAAAAAAAAAAAAAAAACTAACTGCCTTTCCTATAAGTTGGGGATTCAATTTGAAAAGTAATTAATGTTGTAAATTATGATTAGCAAGCAAATTTAAATACATTTAAGTCCAATGGAATTTTCACCCAAATTATAAAACAATTTTTCAAAATTAATTTGTTATACAGAAACAGAACCACTATACGTAAACATATTATGCATTAGGCTCAACAGAATTTCCTCCTAAAATAATGAGAATGATTTTTCAAAATTAAATTTGAAATTTGATAACATTAAATTAACATATAGTTTATTGATAATAATTAAAATTACCATCTAGGCCTATATTTTATAAATCTAAAAAAATACATCAGTGCAACGATCAAATGCTCGAGTTCAATTTTATTTCAGAGTTGAGAAACTTGAAAACCAACTTATGATTAAAAATTTGCTAGGAATTATGTTGGTTACTATGAGGGTCTGAAATCGAATTATAAGTCTACATGAGTGCAGTGATCAAATACTTGAGTTGAATTTTATTTTAGAATTGAGAAACTTGAAAATCAAACTTATGATTAAAAAATTGCTAGGAATTGTATTGGTAAGTATAGGGGTATCAAATTGATTTATAAGTCTGCATGAAAGGTTTTGTAATTAAATCTCTCCACTAATTTTTAATTAAATTTTGGGAAGAAGTAAATACTTGATTTTTTTTTTGGAGAATAATAGTTTTTCTTTAGATTAATCAAGTTGAGCGTTTTATATTATGGAGTGAAATTCCTTGAAGTTCATTACATTTTTTTAAACTTCTTCCTATTTTTTTGTGGAGAAAAGATCTTACTATGTTTAAAGATCATGGATTAACGAAAATGTGCAAAAACTCTATTTGCCTCTGCCATTTTATGAGTCTCTTCCTTTTTGCGTATGGCATCGCCACTCCCTTTGGCAACATCCACTAATTCAGAACTTAATTTGAAAGCCATATTTCAACCGGACGTTTTCGGGATGCTGCTAATAACCAACGAATGGCAAGTGAAGTAAAAAGCAAGAGTAATAATATTGTACAATTTTTCTGAAAGAAATGTAAAGAATGTTATAAATCCATAAATATTTAAGCCTCCGATGACTACATGAAATTGAAGTGATCTGTAATACTTTTTTTTTTGGGTGGGGAGTGGAGGGGTTAATATGATATATTATTAATAATGTTGGTTCACATCTAAATTATCCAATATATAGAATTTATATGTTACCGGGGGATTTGGTTTTGCATAACAAGGAAAGTGCTTTCCTCGCATTTCCCTCCGTCTCTATGCTTACAGACTATGAGGAAAACATTTTCCTATATAGTATATTGAGAAAAAAATGTCCAAGTTTATTAAATTAAGTATAACAAATGTTTATGTGCTTGAACCTATAATTTATTTGTTCACTAAATGGAAATTTAGCCAATTTTGATCTTTTTACGACAACTTGCTACATCTAAGATCAAACTAACTTTCAAAAGTCATAAACAACAAAATATATCAATAAAAAATAAAAATCCACATGTTTCAACAAAAATCACGAAAAATCTCTCTTCCTTTTCATCCTTCAAAGTCTGAGCCCTAATCTCAAGAATTTTTACCTAGGTAAATTAATTAAGTTTTATTTTTATTTTTATTTCTCTAACAAAGAAATAGATTATGGTTATTGTTATTGTTCATTCTATAATTTTTAAATAGTCATGGAAATCGAGTTTTGTTTTTTGAAAAATATCAAATTATTCTAATAGAATTTGTTACGAAGCTTGCAAGTGAGACTCATAAGACCTTTTCTATATATATATATATATATATGCTAGATAATTTTTTGTAATAGTTTAGATGCTTGGTGAACATTAGACAAATAAATTTAAGAAATTTAATGCTTTCATAAATTTACATTTAAAATAAACTTTGTAGGATTATAGTCATCTTGATTCTTGATTTTTACCACTACGAGTAAAGAGTTTGATTGAAATCCTTGAATTATTGAAATTCTCCAATAGTGATTTCATTTTTCCTGTTTAATGTTCTGCTGCTTGTAGTTTGAATATAACAATATACATTTCTCATTTTACATTATACATTTGATATTTTAGTTATTAGTATTTATTTTTAATTAATATTCTTAAGTTATTAGTAGCGAAGGTAAAATAAAAACTGATTATGCACCTGGTCATGGTGGTTGGTTAGAAATAGACTATATCGATGGTGATATAAAAAAGTTACATTAAATACTTTGAGACAAAAGATTAAAGTCATAAACTTGTTATGCAACTCCACACTGTTGTACTTGTTACGCAACTCCACACTGTTGTACACGTTTGAGATGATTTTGTAAATATATTTATTAAAATAAAATATTATTACTTGAGTTTCTAAAGTTATGTTTATTTTCTAAGAAGTGTGTAGAAACTCATTTTATGCATGTTAGATTATACTAATTCACATCATATATTAAAGAATATGAGTCATATAAATAAGGAATTCGCTTGTATAAAGCATCAATTAAATAGAAACTTCCATCGACTCATAATTGAGCACACATATTCACTCTTTGTATTAATAAATTGAACATGGCCACCAAAGACATCCACGTTCAAGCTCTAAAGCCTATAACAGTCTACTTCGTACATGATACGACATATATATTTTCAGGAGTTAGTTGAGTGTCGGTCCATATTCCCGTTCAGTCTAATAAGTTAAATATTTATTGTCAATGAGTGATTGATTTAGGTCTATAAGTAATCATAAATTAATTACCGTACATACTTACAACTTATATTTATTGGTATCAGTAGATAGTAAAATTTCAATACTCTTCTCCTCAGTTAATTCCACACTTCATCTCTCAACGACTGTGTGTGCTTTTGTGGGAAAAAGAAAACTAAGAGGCGTAGTTTTTGGAAGAGTAATGAGCTTTTATTTTATATGGAACTTAAGCTTTTGCTGGCTTTTGTTTACTATAGTTACACTATCTGTTTGTGAAATAATATTAAGTTTTCTAATTTAAGAAAAGAAAAGATTCAATTAAAGAATTTTAAAGGAAGACTATTTCAATGATCTTTGCAATGTAATAGTAATAATATGACCACGTCAATTTTTTTAGGCTTTCTCTTATTATAAAATATACTTTTATGTGCTACTTAAGAAAATCTACTCTTGATCCCACAAATTAAATATAATGTAGATCAATAGATATGAAGAATATATCACACGAAAAATTGTATAGGTCTTAAGTGATACATTTGTGGGTTAATTTTGGCAATTTGGACCTATGTATTATGTCAATTTAGCAAATTAAAATATTTATTTGTCGCGGGATCTGATCAGGACATTTTTTATGCTCGAGTCCAGCCAGATACACTTAATATATACTGGACCTATAGCTCTAATTGGCTGACACCTGCAGCCAGTCTTGATCTTATTGTACATATACTCGCCTTTCCTGCTCCCCTACGCCCCACAAACTCTTGTATAGACTAGTTTAATAAAATCTTCCGCTTTATAAAAATAAACAATAAAAAAACCTTGTAATTTAGATAAGTAGTATATTGTCTCTTGTTCGTTTCTTTTGATGTATGTGTGATGTTTAATGACCAAAATAACTTAGAATTTGTAATCTTTTGTGTAATTTTAGATTTTTTTTTGTAGTATATTTTTTAATTACATTGATCTATAACTAAAAGGAAAAAGCAAAATATAAACATATTTATGTTTCAAAATTTAAAATTAGTTTACATTTCATATTTATTTTGTATTTCTTTCATAGTTTAATGTACGAAAACAAAAGAAGACATTTTTCTAGAAGAAGGGCATAAAGGTCTTTTCACCTAAAATCACCTTCATTCTCAGTTTTGGACGATGAACTACACAACCATGTATTAGGATTTATGAGTGATTTGCTACTTCTTAAAATTCCATGCATGAACAGTTTACTTATTTATTTTTTTATCAGAGGCAATTTGCTAAATTAACATTACACAAGGGGAAATTTGCCAAAAGCCCTAAAAATATTGATGCCAATATTTCCTTACATGGGGAGAATAGGCATATAAATTTGATTAGGGATCCTTGATTTCATAGCCCAAATTAATCATTTACAAGTAATGTAAGATAAATTTGATTGAGCATTTGAATTCGTAATAGTGGCAACTTGTAGCATCTCTATTGTTTGAATAATTTCATCTATAACTTGAAATTCTTGGAATATTTACAGAATTTCTAAAAGTTTGAAGATTATTACAAATAGATCCCTTCAAATTTGAAAATCCTTATATATAAGCTCTCTATTCTTAAATATATTTAAATGTTATCATTATGTTTACTCAAACCAGAACGCTATGCGTAATCAGACAAAACATAAAGGAGTACACGTATTAATTGATTATCCCTTGGAATAATTACCCCAAAAGAGAACATAAAATTGGAAAAGTCCAAAGAGCCAGAATGGGCAATAAAGATATAGCACTCATCATCCTAATCCTCAACGTAGCTGTAAAGGGTAAAATTATTATCCAAGAAAAGGAACAAAAAAAGGTGTAAAGGCCAATAATAATTCTGAATTGCATGCGCACAATAATAAATAAATTAATAAACTATTGGAATGAAGAATTAGAAAAAGTGTTATTATTAAGTCCAAGAGAAAGCTGGCAAAAGCGGCGACGATGCGCTGCATGCAGGTGGGGGACACGTGTCCGAACGAGCGGCACACTTGGCTTCAGGCTGCTGCTATTACATGCACGCACTTTCATCATCTCTATCTCTTTATTTCGCTACAAAACAGTTCTACGACTTTAATGCAATGATGATGTTGATATTATCATCTTTATATCTATATTTTATTTATTTTCAGCATAGAATAAAAAGCCCATTTCGCTTCGTTATTTTTAGGGATAATTACAGCTACACCCCCTGAGGTTTGGTGTAATTACACATACCTCCCATGTGGTTTGAGAAATTACACATACCTCCCCTGAGGTTTGAAACCTTACACATACCTCCCCTCTTCAATTTAAGGGTTGTTTGGGTGTAAGTTATGATAAAATTATGCTTATTATACTTACACCCCTAAAGTTTGGTATATTTATAAAAATAATCCTTGATGTTAGAAAAATTAAAATTAAATACTCCAAAAGGTTTTATAAACTATTATATTATTACCTACAAATATAAAAAGTATTTAAATTTAAATTTAAAAATAAGTTAATCTAATCCAAAATATATTTTTGAATCAAAACACGCGACTTTTAGTTTTTTTCTTTAAAAGAATTCACGTAAATCTCAGTCAAAACATAACTAACTACTCATCTTTGTGCCTTTGTTCTCGTTACAATTTTAAACTAACAATTATTTTAGTAATAGAAGAAGATAAAACACCGAAAATTGGTTTCACTAAATATAGTGCATTTAGGTTGTTTGTTTTGACAAAAAGATCAACAAAACTTGCTACCTAAAACCAGTCACCATGTATGATCCAAGGATGATAATTCTATTGTCACTGTTGCTGGTAATTTCGTCATCATTCTTCATTTTTTAAAATGGGTTATAAAAATCTTGATTATTTCTATTATATTTGTTAATTTTCATTGAAAATGGGAGTTTTTACAATTGAATTTTATATTTCTTGTCTTTTTTTTCGGAGATTGCATAGATATTTATTATTTTACCAAATGCTTCTTTTTTGTTGTGATAAACTGAAATTTCCGTGGGCACGCGTAATAGTATTTAATATGGAACTATAATGAAACTTATGAGATTATTAAAAGTAAAACAAAAATGAAGAAATAAAAAAACAAACAAAAATAAGAAATTAAATATTTTTACAAAATAATAAAAATATTAAGATTAGATTAAAATTTAAAAATGATTTAAATACTTTTTATATTTTTGGTTAGTCATATAGTAGTTTCTAAAATTCTTTGGAGTATTTAATTTTAATTTTTCTAACATCAAGGATTACTTTTATAAGTATACCAAACTTTAGGGGTGTAAGCATAATAATCATAATTTTATCATAACTTACACCCAAACAACCCTTAAGTTGTAGAAGGGAGGTATGTGTAAAGTTTCAAACCTCAGGGGAGGTATGTGTAATTTCTCAAACCACAGGAGAGGTATGTGTAATTACACCAAACCTCAGGGAGTGTAGCTGTAATTATCCCTTATTTTTATCCACTGAACTAGCACAGCAATTACTATTCTTGTTTGCATGCTACTGAATAGCAGCCTTATTTGCCTCAACTGTCTTTCACACAGTCAATATGGTCATACTCGTCAATTTTGTTTTGAATTTCTTAAGCACCTAAACTTGGACGTCACGTATCTTTTTGTAGCTTCACGGTTCAAATTCATGTATATTTACATCTGGTTCAGTAATAAAGGAAACATGAGAACAAGGGATCATTTGATGAAGTGTGTAGTATCATTTTACAATGATCATATATTAAAGTTTTGGTTTGAAATTATGTTTTGGTTAACCGGGCCGGCACGTGTTAAAATACTTTCATAAACTTTTAAGAGTTTATCGAGATGTTACAAAAGAATCAGAATAATAATACACTATAAAACTTTGATCCATGATTACAATCAACCGAATAATATACTAGCATGCAATCCGACATGACCAGTTGTCTTGGTAGTACCATTGATTAGTCAAACACACACATGGCCCATGTGCGATATTAGAATCTAATAAAGTTACAAAATAACTAGTTAGGTTATATGAATATTTTGATATCTCATTTCTCGTACTGTTTTTTATACTCTTGATACTTTGTTAATTTAGTATTAATATATTTTCAAAGTTGCAAAATGGTTTTAGAGAATGACTAAATGAATTGTATATTAGAGTTTAATAATGCTTTATATAGTAGTTTTTGGTGCATTATAAAATTATAAATTAAACCTCTTATGCTATAATATTAATGTTAAATTAAATAGTTGTATTTACTATCATTTGAAAAATTGCAACCCCGCACTTGAATATACGGTACCCGTGTTGTCCTACAAAGTAATGTCATGTCAAGATTACATAATAGCATGTAGAAATTCACCCCTGAATATAGTTTTATCTTTTTCTCGCCAAATTTTGCTAACATGCAAATATGAGTGAGCTTATCATACATGCCTAACACATTCATAGGCTCGGAGATTCATAATTATGTTTCACAAACAAGAAGAATGAAAGGGAAATTACCATTTTTTTCTGCCTAAAATCTGGTCTAATTACAAAAATCCTTGATAATAAAAACAACATAATGCAATGTGTGGATAATTGCACAGAAAACCATGCATAACGTTACAAACTCCTGATTTTATTTTCTGGTAGTTTTAAAGAGTGTCCTAATTATTCACACTTTAGAAGAGGGTTATATAATTAGACAAAACTTCAGGAAGGGTAGAAATAACAACCCTAAATAAAAATGGGAATCAGCAAAACCACAAACATGAATCATGTTGTTTAGAGTTAAGACAGCCATTGATCAATAACATATGGACAATGACTTGAGTTGTAGCTGTTCAGAAATACAATAGCCACAAAAGAGCTAATTCACTAAAATATAACACAATCAAAAAATTACATTTTCACTGGCAAGAGGGAATATTCCTAGAATCAACGTCAGTAGATATTGATTCAATGAACATAATATACAAAAAGTCGAACTTGTTAAGTGTCTCCCATTTTCTGCATATGACAACTCGCCCAACGATCTGAAATGCGTACAAGTTTGAGGTATTCTATGACGAACACACTGAAACTTAGTAGTTATACACTGTCATGAGCCTGGGGCATTGTGCGGAATCGAACAATCTATGTGGTCTACTATGCTACGCAATCCTGACCTGTAACTAGCATGAATCAAATTTACGCCCAGATCTTTCTTCATACGACCATTGGACACTCGCTTTTCTGCTATAGAACCTTTCCCAGGAACAAGTGATTCTTCTCTTTTGGCAACCATATTTTTATTTCCATGGTTTGGGAATTTCTCCTCCACCAACTTCTGAGCAAACATAAAAACTTCCTCTCGTGGGGCAGGGTCATCATCAACTACATTGTATATTTGCCTGAAATAAGCACAATATAGAGAGCAACACTTAATTCATTCACTCTCAGAGGTCACATTTAGATTGAACAACTGACATCTGGTACCATATTTGAGTTGATGTATTTGACGAAAACATCATATTGAATGTTTCCTTGAAACATTTCAATGAAAAATTACGAGTTATTGTCGCATATCAGCATCTTTTTTCTGTCATATCACTCATAGAAACCAGACTGAACTAAGGATTTTTGACTTACCCTGGAGATGGTCTCAAAATACTGGCATGGAGTGCTTGGCATATATCAGCAACATGAACACGAGAAGTATATGTCTTGGACAATCTCCTTTTTTGACCCTTTGACAGAGGTTCCTGCTTAAGAAGCGTATCAACAGCACTGCAAACTCAAAAAAGACACGTCAAATCAACTTGTAACAAGTTGAACCCAGTCGACATGCAACAATTGAAAATCTCACCTGCAAAACGAATTTAACCAATCTCAACTGCATACAGATTATGATTACAACAATTAATTAAGTCCTTGTACGAACCTTCTACCAGGGCCATATATGCCTCCAAGACGAAATACGTGTGCTGCAATACCAAGATTACGCCCCAAACACAACCATTCCTTCTCTGCAGCTAACCTTGCTCTAGCATGTTCAGTTGCAGGCTTTGCTGGATAACTGCTATGGATGCATGTTTCATGTGAGGATGGGAGCTCCAAAGGCATCAGAAGTATGAATGTTATTAATGCTTACTCTTCATCAACCCAAGCACCGTTGCAATTCCCATATACACCTGTACGTGAAAGGGAAATCCACTGAATAACAAATTAGACTGAAATTATCAATTTGTATAAGCAATAAGCAAATGAATTGCATACTTACTCCGGTGTAAGGCAAAGAGTGCAATGGAAACCGTGAGGATTCCAGTAAATAAAAAATGGAGGAACGTATAATTTTTGCAATGAATTCATTATAACTCTGTGCAATTCTGCTTGGACGAAGGAGAGAGCATTGTCCTTTTTATCATCCAAAGAAAAAGTATTCGCATGTTTAAGGATTTTCTAGCTATCATCTGCAGTTATTAGAGTTATTTGAACGAAAAGAAAGATAAGAAAACTGAAGAGATCCATTGATTTCACTTCCCATTTCACTTTCCTTCACTAAATCCCATTCTCAGACATAGACTGAGGTATGGTATTCTCTTCTTTGAAGCATAGGTTAAGACAGGTGGAACCAAAAGTTGTAAATAACTTACACCAGCAAGATAACAACAAAGAAACTCAGGAAGCAAATCCAGTTTCCTATAAATAATGATTTTGTGTAAAATGCAAATGCAAAAGCAGAGAGATGTAAGGAGAGAGGAAGGTAAAGCATGCAGATATTACTGTTCATTTAAAAGACTTTAACATATTACTAATAACAAGACATAATTTTAATCTCAGGATTAAAAGTTAGGATTTTTTCCCGGGTTTAATAAAAAGAGAAACAGAACAACCGAAAGAAGAAAGCAGCGGTTTTCTTCCTGAAGCTATATATTACGGGCTAGATACATGTTGATAACCAAGTCTTTATTACAAGGTTACAATCACATTTCACAAGCGAAGAAGTTGCAGAGTAACCTACTCGTTACACAATCACTCCATTCATTTTTCAAAAAGAAGACAACTTTATGATTTAAGCTTTCAGCACTCGACTCTCTACAGCACTCAAAAGAGTCAAAACCAAACTAGACCATCAGATGGTTTAAGCTGGTAATGCCAATGTGGAACAGCACAAAAAACTATCACTCCAATTAACAAGACCATAAAAAGCACAAGGAAATCGTACTTGTTGATGATAAGTATCCTAGCCACTTGAGTCTCCCATCCTTCAACATGCTTTCAACTAGTTCTTTATCCCGAATCACCTGCATAACGCAGTATCCATTAGCAGCCAGTACAACAACAAATACGGAAACAATTACACAATGTCAGACTCCTACACCGACTAAACATACCGGATCGCCAAGACCCGCAACAGGGGGGATGGATACAACGAGATGCGTATGATTCTTCACAACCTCGAGAATCTCATGTCTGCCAAACACATAGCACACAAGAATCCATCACTGAGCTGAACATACAGAATATACATACACATCAATAATAAATCATAAATTCACCAAACTCCTAAGGTCACTATATAATTTCAAAGAGTCTTTAAACTATAACTAAAACACCACAAGAAAGTGAAAAAGAGGTAAAAAAAAAAAAAAAAAAACTAAACTAACTTTGGTGGTTCATTTGCATCAAAGACATACGCTTGATAGCCCAATTGTTCCATTTTCTTCTTCTTGTTTACGCTCGTACAGCTCCCACTCACCACCCTGCACAAAAACAAGACAATATAAACAAAACCCAGAAAATAAAAATCAAATCTTTGTCTTTATTATTACCATCCTTTAGACTTCAAATCAGCAGCAAAAGATTGTCCCACAAAACCCATTCCTAAAAAGAATATATCGCCACTTTCGTTTTGGGATTTCACCGTCATAGGGCGAATTGATGAAGGTAATTGGTTGAATCTCCGGTTAATCGCCGGCGATTGCATTGGGATGCGGCAAATATCCATCCGGTGAATTGAATTTTTTTGACCTAATTTTGACCTAATGCATCGGTTAAGTTCATTGTATCAGCCATTAATGAGGCAAAAGGGGCGAGCTAGAGAGCAGCTTCAGTCAACTTATAGTTGACTGTTAAATTTAAAAAACTTAAGAAAAAGGTTTTTCATTAAAGTTGTGAAGATCGAATTAATTATTAAAATATATTTTTTCTGCAATTTTTATTTGTCCAAGAGTTTATTAGATTTGTTATTGTATCGTGAACTGAGACTTCTTGTATATTCACGTCACACTGGGGCCATGCTATTGCTACCCAATATATGTCGGATATATATGCATAAATAAATAAAAAAGGAAAGAATAATGAATGATTTACGTATTGTAAAATTTAATGGTGCTGAGTTTATTCAAGGGATTAGTAGTCACTAGTCACTCAACAAAGAGTTTGTTACTCGTTGCATCTAACTCTTGAAGATGAGTTGTTATTTTTGAAAGATTAGAGCCGTATAACCATGATAAAATTACAATTATTTTGGTCATGCCAATAGCATAGTTGCACACATGAAGAAATATTCAAGTCGAAATCAAATGATGAGCAATTGATATATATTTATTCTGTCACCTTTTTGCCTTTTAGTGTGAAAGATTAAGAGACTCTTGCTCTGCTATTTACCGGAGATTCTTTTAGGAAGCTTGGTGCTATCAATGTAGTTACTTACTTCCCGTAGCGAAGCAATTAACTCAGAGCAACAGATTGGACCAACTCTTTAAAAGTTCCGTGATAGTAACATTGCGCGCTATTATTATCTCCTGAGAAAATACTACATTATGTTGATATATACTAAGGTCTAAGGACAACATCCATCTTGTTAGTTTCACCATCGATTTTCGGTGCTGCAAGGCGTTTGCCAGAGCAGTTGGGTCCAACCAAAGTTTCAATCGAACTTCATTCTTGTTTTCTCCATGAACATCACGAGCATTCTCATCATTATCGTCAATATCTTCCTCACTACATACAACGGAATAAGCTATACTTTTTATCCTCTCATCAGGCAACATTTATCGAAATGATTCATTTGTCTCATCAACATAGCCCGTATTTTTCCATTCGCTGCAAAGACAATTGCATTGCTCGACCAGGCAATATACCCTCAGTTCGCATCTTATTAAGCAAAATGACTACGTTTAACTGGTTACTGCGAGGGAAAGCGTCCACCTAAATGGAATATTGCTTCAACGTACGTATAATTCTCATTCTTGGCAACATTTGGAAGACCTCAATAGCTGACTCCAATTTCGTAAACTTAACCAGGTGCTCAATAATAAACGTATATGTTTGACAATTGGGAAGAGTTCCTTCCTCAATCATCCTACACAAGACCATTCACAGCCTCTTGATCCATCATGCCCTTATCAACATAAAGTTTCATTACTATATTATAGGACTCTGTACATGGATGCTTATCCAAGGTTCTCCTCCACTCATCCCAAACACCAAGAACCTCATTGAGATCACCAGCAGCCGCATACCATCACGCATGCGGTCCATGAAGCTGACATACAACACATGTATGAACTTTCCAGCATTGATTGCATCAATCAATGCCCCAACCTAAACCTTTTGGCCCGATTTTGCAAGATTCTTGGCAAATGCATGAACCGTATGTTGGGTATGCGAAAAATGTGGAGTCATCTTGAGAATCTCTACCAAAGAAAGCACAGAGTCAGGAGACGGAGCTGATCGGATTGCATTGGCGACGACAAACTAGTCCAATGAACGACTTTCACATGGTGCGCTGGAACGGAGACATAGCCTTACAGAATCGATGAGCTTTGCCCTTTGTAGATACAAGGAAACCTTGTTCGCATTTCGAGTAGTACCAGAAAAAATCTGTTTGTGTACTGAATTATAATGAGAAAAAGAGGAACAAGTCATTTAGATTAAGAATATAACATCTCATGGACCTCAATATTGAAACTTTATAACTTTATAAGTGCAAATGTCCTTTAGGTTTACTATCAAAACCTTTTGCGCATTAACAAATATGGGAACTTTCTGTTTTTCAATAATTACCCACTCATCTTCACTTTCTTCAACATCCAAGGCACCCACCACACTTCAGTTTCTGACTTGATCAATTTGCCATTGATGAAAACCACAGCACGAGCACTTAGCTACTAAAATGATATACTGCTGAAATTTCAGCTTATAAAGCAACGACATAAAATACTAAATTCACAATTTTAAAAACTTCGATAAATCAATGTTTCACTTGCCAAATTATTATGTCACCTCTCTTTTTGAAATATTGTAGGTAAAGATTTATTTTTTCTTTTTTTCTTACGGACTAGCTCTATGTGATTTTGTGCCTATAAAATGTTATTATTTTAAGGGATAATATCACTCACACCCCCTGAGGTTTGGTGTAATATCAGTAACACCCCCTGAGGTTTCAATAATATCAGTGACACCCCCTGAGGTTTGATTTTCAGGGGGTGTCACTTTTAAAAGGACACTTTTACCCTTTAGTTTAATATTACAAAATACCCTTCAATAATTAAAAGGCACAAGTACCCTTTATTGTTCAAGTAATAAAATCAAACAATAATATAATTAAAAGAAACAAGTACTTTATTTTTTTATTTTTTTTGTTCTTTACATTTTGTTAAATTGTTTGTTTTCTTGTTAACCAAAAGTCTTAGTTCTGTTTTAGTAAAAGAAATAACATTTTGATTTGAATACTAACGTTCCCAGTCAAAATTAATTTGTTTTAATTCATAACTACGAAATTATTTTTGTAGATATAACAATTGTTTATAATGATGTTAACTTTATATTCTTGACGTATTATATAGAGTCATTCCTGGAGTTTTGGTAATATAATTCATACTAAGGAAAGGGCCACCCAATCTTAAAATTTTGAAATCAAGTGACGAGGGTTACAAAGAACTTACTTTTGTCTTCTTAGTATTAAATATAGGAATTGTTTTAATTTATGCAAGATGATCAACGATATTCTTAGTTGATTTTATTATTTGAACAATAAAGGGTACTTGTGTCTTTTATTTTGAGAAGTTTTAGGTAATATTAAACTAAAGGGTACAAGTGTCATTTTATAAGTGACAACCCCCTGAAAATCAAACCTCAGGGGGTGTCACTGATATTATTGAAACCTCAGGGGGTGTTACTGATATTACACCAAACCTCAGGGGGTGTGAGTGATATTATCCCTTATTTTAAAGTCACTACTAGTTGTCCCTAATAATGGCCAAAAATGTTGTATACTTCTTTCAAGAACAAGTAGTAAGGAGGTATTTATTTTAGGCAAACCCGAGTACCTTTTTTTTATTGTTATTTTAGGAATAATGCGAACATACATCTTTTTTTCTTTTCATATTCCCATTTTATTGATAGCTTGGATTTCTCTTAATAACTCCGTGACTCAAATCCTGTGCTAAATAAATATTGTTATGACAACAAATGAAAGGAAAAAGTTGATTTTACAAATAGACCCTAGGCCATATGAAAACCAATTAACAAACGTTGTCACACTACATTACTCTAAGGTTTGACTCATATCAATTTCCGACTAGCATGCAAAATTAAGAGCTACTCCAAGACTGACTTCTTTTAGCTACTACATAAATTAGCGATTAAACATCTTATATTATTTAACATTTTTAATGAATTGGTCATCTAACACACTCCGCCCAATACACACAACACATCTCCCATGACAATTTTTTCTTGCCCCTTGGAACTAAAAGAATAAAATTGTACTAACTGTCGCATGACGACGTGAGATGTAACTTATAATCAAGATTATAATATTATCCACAAATTGTAAGACGTAATCTTCTCTTAATTTTTTATTACGTTTTTCCACTAATAATTGAATTGACTGGATTGAACAGCCGTTACATTCAATAATACTCTCTAGAACATTCTGTCACCTATCTCTTTCGGCCAAACATCGCACTTCGAGACCTAGACCCACCCGGACCACCTCTCCCATGTGGCCACCACCAGCCCCTGCCGGCCGCGGCTCCTCAAGTGATGGAGGACCACCTTTTATCATATCACCAATGCAATGCTCTAGGACTCTTTGCTCCACAAGTGTATGCTTTTCAATTATTTCAAGTCTTTGTCTCAATGGGCCCTTCTCTGAAGTTGTCCAAGGCCCATGTTTCTCTTTAATGCTTTTCTCTCTCCTGCCCTCTGTTTTGTTCATCATTTTCACTCGATTCAACTATTTTTTTTTAAATTTTTTTTGGTACATTTTGACTCAACAGTCAAAATGATGAACACAATGTTATAAAGGGGGAAAAAACTTGAAAAAGTGTGGAGCCATACCATGAGAATGTTGGTTCTTGTTTAAAGTAATCATAAGACTGAAAAGTGACCCCAAATATGAATGACATTATTGCTTTGTTTTCAGAAAAACAGCCCATCTATTGATAAATCTGGGCCTGGTCTCGTGGCTGTTTGTTGGCATCTTATGGTGAAAATGGAGTCCTCAGATGTTGCAATTAAAAATCTTTAAATGAAGGCAGCATATGGACGAATTTCCAAACTATAGGCAATTCAGTGAAATAAAATATTCTATCCCAAAAAGGGATAAAAGAAAACATTTGATAACTCACTTTATTACTTTTATTATTACGAATGAGTTCTCTCGTCCACAAGGGTGGCCTAATTGTTAAAAAGGTGAAATTATTTTTTCTGGTCTCATATTCAATTCTCGCGTAAAGCATTTCAGACACAAATACCAAGTTTACCTAATACGATTTGTCCGTCTGATATTGTTTGAAAGCTACTGTGTCTAACTTGTCGACTTACCTAGTCCGCATTCTAAGAATAACAGTTACGAGTTTTTATGACATCAACAAAAAAACAATTAAGGAAAACGTGATATCCAATTTTTTTTATATATAAATACATGTAAAGTAAGACAGTTCTTTAGAACATGAATGAACTGTTGAAAACACTGCAGTAACTATGTAGAAAGTAGAAACTATGTAGAAAGTAGAAACCGGATGAGAGGGAGTTTTAAATTATGAAACAGACGATATTGTCTTAAAAAGTATAACAATGATGAAGGGGAAGCAGCCCTTCTTTATTCACCTACTATTCCATACATTTTTGAAAGATATCTGCTAAAAAGATTTTGACATTTAATTTATAATGCTGATTAAAAGTAGCAATGTTTTACTTCAACTTTATGGGTAGTAGGTACTACAATCTTAGTAGACTTTTGGGGCTACCAAAGACAATTAATATGAGTCTAGCTAGTCCCTGCTTAATATTTATATATTTAATCACTTTACTTTAATTTAACTAATAATGGTAGACTTTGTTTCTCTCCAACAAACAAATAAAAGCTTAAACAACTAGGTGTGACATGAATGGCAACTTTGAAATCAACAATATTTAAATATGCAATTTTTTTCAACTTTTTGGGCCAATGGGAGAGGAAACTGAAACAATAAAAAAACATCAATCCAATGTTTGGTGGAGATATGAAGTCACAGGCTTAAATACTAAGTAAAACGTAAGGTTTATTTGTTGCTTAAATTAACATAGTCCCAATGAAGTATCTTGGGGTCCCATGCTAGTGTTTGAAAATTTGTTGTTAATGTTTAACATCATTAGGTAAAAGGTACCCTTTTTAATTGTTTCGTACTTAATTTCAAATACAAACAAAGAATCATTTCATATAGCCACTCTAGACCGTTTGCTTTAGTAACATTTTTAAGAATCTATAATTATCAGTTAATCATTGATAGTGATCTTGCTGGACTTTTCACGGATACAATTCGCGGGAAGACGTTTCGTAATAATTAATAACTTTAATTATCCCTGGAGTCTTAGGGTTTATCAAGTCTTTTATATTTTTAGACTTTCAGGGTGACTTGAAATCACTACATTTTTTTAGATGTAATAGAAAAATTAAACAAAAAAAAGTGCTTGATATGTTTTGAAGAAATTCAAAATATTTTTGTATTATTTTATAGTGTTGTGACATTAAGATACTGGAAGTTAGAAGGTTTGAGAATATAAAAATGTCTTTAAATCTATGCAACATTTGAATCTTAAATAAATACATAAAGTGGAAGGTGTTTGATTATATTTTTAAACTAACACTTAAAACACCAAAAAAGAAAATAAAAAATGGATCGGAAAGAAAACTAATTAACTAATTCTTGATCGAAACTCAAAAAAGAAAATATCAAAACGGACCTTACATTCTTTGACAATAATTCAAAGTGGGGACCAAACATTCATGATTGAGACACGATGCATATCTGGTATCTCCTCAGTCTCCAAAGTATAAATTATGTTAAAACTTCTAGAAAAAAAAAATACTTATTTCTTTAATTTACTAATAAGTTGAAGCTTCTTTTAATTTGCAAAACATTTAAGTAAATAAATAGTTTAGTAAGTCAAGTGGGATTATGTTAAGACTTTTGATAAAACAATCCTAGTACGTAATGAAGGTTCCAAGTGGAACTTTGGTCACGAAATAACAAAGGTATAGTACGTGAATCATGTGTTAGCAAAAGCATTAAAAAAGGGAAGAATCAAAGGAAAAATACAAGTAAAAACTCCCACGAACAATCCAACTTCAGTTTCATTGTCAACTTTTATTTTTCAAATTAATATGCACTTAAACGTGTGCCTTGAGTAAAATTTTAATATTTAAAACAAATGAAAAGATAAAAGCACGAAAATGAACATCATGGTCAAGGTCTTAACAAAATATAAAGAAACATTAAATTGAACTATATTTATAGAAAAAAAACAGTGATCATTTGATACTATATATAACACACGTCCACGTGTAAATATAAATCTTTATAATTGTAAAAATTTGGACTAGAATTGATACGAGGGGGTATTAATGATGGGGAGGGGTAGTTTTCACTTTTCACTTTACATTCTGTTGTTTATTTTTTTGCCATTGAAGGAGAGTCCAATATATACATGAATATGATGGTGATTATAGTTTGTATGTGATATGGCTTTTAGTTGTTTAGCTTTGCAATCCATCATTTCCTTTTCCATAGCTCTATTGGGCAATAGAGACAGTTAGAATAGACATATTGGCGTTGACGCTTCCTCGTACTAATACAGCTGCTCTCATATATATATATACCTTAATTTACTACCATTCTTACATTTGATTGATTGCCATTTTTAATAGAAAAGAATTGACCAGGCCTAGCAGAAGTAGAAAAAACTTTATCAAAAAAAAAAAAAAAAGGATATATAGCAGGACGTTTTTTGTAAATTTTATTGCATCGTTACCGTTTTTAGGGTCAAGATAATATTTCCGTAAGATATTATTTTCCTTTATAAAACCATTATTTTTAGGTTGAATAATGATCAATTTAATATCTAAAATAAAATGATTATTTATTAAATATTTGCGCAGTCATACCAACTTAGTCTTATGGGCTAAACTATAAGATTTAATGTAATTATGGAAACGTTACATGTGAAAAGAAAAAAAATATGTTATGTAATTATAGAAATCTTTCATATGGGAAAATATAGAGACACTTCTTGAAGTTTGCGAAAATCATTACAGATAAGTAAGACCAATAAGAAAACAGGGGAGTTTTGTTGATGGTACCACAAAAATTTAATAAAAGTTAATTTTGTCTGTGGTAATTTTTGAGTACTCTTTTTTCCTAGACAAAACACCCTCGCATAAAAGGGGTATATGACTTCATATATGATATAATAAATTAATCTGTTACTATTGCTTTTTAACTTTATGTCTACAAGACCTATAATAACAAATTTTTGTTACACAATTTTTCTTTTTCTATTGATCTATAATCACTAGTTTCACACTAATAGGGACATATCTTTTTGTGGTTATTGCTCCAAATTCTTGTAGTGTCGGTTCTTTTAATTAATAATGTTATCAAAAATTACTTTCTAATCTAATTTAAGTTTCTAATCAATAAAGCTATTCTTTCAAATTTTTAAAAATCAATTTTCTTTAGTTCAAGTTCAATGTAATTAAAAAGAGAAGTTCACCACTTACCACAATGTTACTCTCAAACCCTAGCTTGTTTTTATGGTAATTACGTTGATCTTCAGTTGCTGTAGCAACTATATATATATGGACATAGTCATCCCAAAGGTTGGGTGGCTTACAATACGGGGTAAAAGTGTGTGGTCTAGCTATGTGGAAGTAAATTAAAATGAAGAAGCTAAAAAAGTTAAGACATGGTACTTTTTTTTTAGTCCAATCAACTAACTCAAATCCCTTAATTGGAAAATCGACTTATACCCTTCAATTAGCTCAATTTTAGCCCCATTTTGTAACATCATTTTCACCACCAACAAACCCAAAACAACAATTTCAGCAAGCCACCAATGTTTTTTTTTTTTTCCACCATTGTTGCATACGAAAGAATAATCCATAAACAAAGAAGTTTGGTGATTTATTATTGTGAGTGTAAATAGAGTTATAAACTGCAAATATTTTGTTCATAACTAACTTTATATACTTTTAGTTATTAGTCTCTCTTTTTTTGGTTTTTCGTGTTTATGAATTCAAAAGATCTTGTACGTGGGGCTGTATTATTTAGTTTTACTTTACTAAGAGAATCATAATTTTTATATTCTATTAAATATGGAGAGGTCTACTGAAATACTTTTCAAATGTTGTTGTAAGAATCTGATTAATATTTAACAAAGATGTTCTAATTATTCTTTGATATTATTTTAAAGTGTTATAATCATTATAGCAGTTCTGCATTTACAATATTGTTATCGTTAAAACAATGTTCCATAATAGAATATAATATGCTATTTTACCGGATAACATGATTGTCTACATTGAAATGTAGCAGCAAATTTGATTAATATGTCAATTCAGTAACACTCAACTTGAGTATTTAATTTTTTAGTTTAGTAGTGTAAAGTTTAATTTCTAGTCTTTTTTGAGTTTCTTAAAATTATAATTTAATTATACTAAGTTTTTCAGTGGTCTAGGGTGAAAAGAAATTCTGATCGTTCGCCCTGGTGGCAAACCAAGGCATGACAAATCAGTTATATCGATCTAGATAGTGAACTAGTCGCTCCGAGATTGTGAACGGGCCATAGAACTCATGATAATGTAACACATTTTGGACCTCTTGATTTACGTACCCATATTTTCTCTTCATACTAAATTTTTGTACAATGTAAAAATGATCATAAAGTAGTGATATACAAAATTAGCCAGAAATTAAAGGAGAAAAAAAATGACCAAAAAGGTGAGAGAACTAGCTACATATATACAACTCCCGTGTGCATACGATGAAGTGGTCCTGTCAAATTCGAAGCGTGTGAGAGGAAGCGGGTGGGAATCACGTGACATCAGCTCAAAAGGAAAAAAAAATCTGATTATTTATAGAAGGTTGGCCTGTCAACCATCAATCTGGTTTGCAGTTGGAAAGGTTCTTAATTCTTTTCACCCTACTAATTGAGCCAACATTTTCAATTAATATATCAACTCCTACGCATATTTAATAATTCCTAATTAAGTCAAACCTATTATCATGAATTATCTACGTAAATGTTGTTGATATGTTACAGTGTGATCTAAATTTGTTTTGGTTAAACTCCGGGGACCTTGATGGTAGAAATGTTCTTATACTTTGCATTGATTCCCAAGCGGAAATAAGATACGTATCAAAGGAATTATGTAGTGATAATTATACTAAACTTAATTTTGTGAATACCGAAAATAAGGAAATAAATAGACGTATATGGCTGAACTAATTCATCTATTTTTTTCTGTGTGGATATGCCACAATGTACTTAATATTTGTAATAGATACATGTTCTAATTTTTTATTGTAAAATATATGTCAGTCCAAACTATATATGAACGATATTGTTTCCTTTATCTTGAGTCAGGGAAATTCTATTACTTCATGTGGTACATTTATTACTTAATATTTTGCAGTACAATCTGGCAAAAACTACTATCATCTGCATCATCTGCCCTGTTAATTTATGTCGAGTTCAAGTACATGTCAAGTAGGGGCCAAAAATAGAGTTTGATCGAAGTTTGAAGGCAGCTAATATAATTTGAACTTTGTATTAATCTTTCCATTTTCTCAACTATTAAGTCCAAAACAATTTTATTTTTATTGCAGTAAGACAAATAAGTTGTTTCACTATCCATTTCGGGCTACAAGTTATAATAAATAATTGCTAAAGTATTTATTTTATGAGCACTAATATGACATATTTCCTTTTCATTTTAACTTCATTCGAAGATTTTATACTTGCTAGTCTATATAGGAATTCCAATAAGTATGCAACGCCTTTTTCTATGATAAACTTGCGAACTTTTCCACCTCGATTCATTTTTATTGCAGGCTCCGTGTATGTTGGGACTTCATGGAGCTGTCAATTTTAGCTACATTAACATAATCTTGTAAATTTAATTTAGGATATATTTTCAGTTCAGGTGAAGAGCCAGATAATTAAGTTATTATTGGAACCTTAATTTGTGTGTATATAATTATATATATATATACATATATATAGAAATTGCGATTCGCGAAGAATCAGTTATGGGTGGCTATCAGCACTCGCACCCCATATAAACCTAACTGATCCATTGAAAAGCCAACCTCTTCCACGTGCCAGATCATACTTAGTAGTTTTTTTTTTTTTTTTTTTTTTTTTTTTCTATATAGATTTAGCTTCGTTTATGTTCGCCGTCCCAATTTACTTATGTCATGTAAATAATAAAAAAATGATGCATTTCATTTTCTATAATTTATTTTGACTGACATGCCAGCTAAATATTATCAAGGGTTTTGATTCTAACGGCGCAGACTTTTTTACAAAAAGAATCGCGCCAGCACTCATTATATGAAAATTAAAAAGGAAACAAAGAACTAGAAGGCCTATATATGTACATATGAAAATGAAAATGTTATAAAGAAAAAATTAGAGGATTTGGCAATTTATCTCATGTGTTGTGCTAAATTGGCAAGTTACTTCTCTAAGAAAGATTAATTAGCAAATTACCTCCTTGTGATTTTAAAGATTGGCAAATTACCTCCCTATATAGGGAGGTGTAGTTCACTTGCTCAAGCTTTAAAGTGTGGATAGTTTTTTAGGCTAATAAAAAAGTATTTATATCCTTTTTTCTCAACAAATATGTACATCTTCGATTTACTACTTTAACTTGTTAAAAAATGCAAAAACAAAAACTAAAATTTAAAAATAAGTTATGATATCATAATATGTATGTTTTATAATTTATTTTTATATTCTTACTTATAATTTTTCAAAGAAAGGTTAGAATCAAATTTAAAACTACAGAAAATAAATCATCAAAAACAACAAGGGTATTTTTGTCATTAAATATAAAAATACAGTAAACAATTTACAGGGAGGTGGTGTGCCCATTTTTAAAATCACAGGGAGATAATTTACCTATTTATTTTTTACAAGGAAGTAATTTGCCACTTTATCATGGTATAGGGAGGTAAATTGCAAAAAACGCAAAAAAAAAAAAAAAAAAGGAGGAGGAGGAGGAAGGAAGGAAGGAATGAATGAATATATCCATTTCACTAATTAATGTAGTGGGCAGGATAAAAAAGAAGAAAGAAACAGCATTCACATAATATTCAGGAATTTGGATGAGATTCGCAAATGAGTTTTGGAAAGAGAGTCACAATGAACAAGAAATGTAATACTAAAGTCTAAACATTTGCAGTATCAGTATGTACCAATTATTAGTTTACAATAATTATAGAGCCAATAATAAATTTTATGCCGAAAACTAAGTGTATATATATATATATATATATATATATATATATATATATATATATGAATGTGGCTCGTGATGCATGGCACGGAATGTAGATATAGATTAGTTTGCTACATATATAATTTATATTTGTTGATGTTGCTACTTGATATCATGTTTAATTGTGAGACCGAAGAGTATTACTTGAAGCTTAAACAGAATTGAAACTTTAGAATTTGTCCTCAAGTCACTATTGTTTAGGCTTAGTTTAGTTTCAAGAAAAATGAGTGAAGAAAAACAGGACTTTTTTTTATAAAAAAAATTCATCTGTTCAGCTACATTAGAATTTCTTGGAAAAGATAGATCGTTTGAAAAAAAAATATATACTTATGAGATTTCTTGAATTAAGCATATTTAATCCTACTCAATGTGGGATAAGTTTTGAAAAAATATTCAGCACAAGAAGTAAAGTTATTTCATGCTTATGAAATTATACGTCATAACCGCTCATTTCCATTCACTATCCACTTTGGTTATTCTTTTCTTTTGAATATCTTTTGGATATTGCTTTATTATATAGATTTGTAATAATCTTTCTAATTTACATAAGTTGCATTAAAGAAATAAAAATTTACTTTCTTTTAATCTTATCATTCAAGCCAAAAGTTAACATTTCTTCTTCATAGGGAAGGGAGTATATTCATAAGTTATATAGTCTTCCAACCGATTCTACAATTTAATCACTATAATCTTTTAATTACTGTGGAATGAATCACTATAATGTTAATAATTTTATTTGAAGTTATACTCATCACTTGAGAATAATTAACCTTTATGAATATATTAAATTTTTTGGTGATAATTGCCATGAAACTATGAGAATTTTGGGTATAATATGAAAACAAGATTTGATTTAAGTTGAAGCACTTTAAACGAGATTCGCTAATTATTGATTAATCTTTTATATATTTCAAATGTTAAAGCGCATCTTTTTTCTTCTAGAAAATCAAATGATGTCAATCACACAGAAAAAGAATGATCTTTTTTTCATTTTAATTTTTCTAAAAATCTCATTTTCCCTGTCTTTTTCTTTCTTTCGTTTCTCATAGTAGTGATGATATTGAACTGAGCCTTAAAGTACGTATCTATTGCACTAAATAGTTGATCAGATCTATAGTGCATGAATAAATAAAATTGAAGTTTTACCATCACATGATCAATTATCAATGCAACCAACAAAACAATAGAAGGTATCATATAATTTGCATATTATATAAGATTTCAGTGAGAAAATTAACTCAAACATTTCATATAACAGCTACAATCAAGCCGATATTTGTAATCGTAACATTAGCGAGCGTAAGACACAGTTCTCAGAAATAGTTGAAATGGTGAAAAGAATTTGTTTAATCTCCTAAATTCCTATTAAATGTATTGTCACTGTATAAAAAAAATAAAAATAAAAATAAAAAGAAACCAAATAGGAACTCCTGACAGAGGGGCACCCACGTCTTTTCAAATCCTGATAAATAATTCAGGTATGTTATCTTTGTCCTCACCTGGATCAATAAAATCCTCTCAAAATCACTTTGTCAATTTGCACAAGAAATAAAAAATTCAATAAAGAATATATAGTTTAATAAAGGAGGTATATGAATAGCGACTTCTTCTCTCTTCTTATAATTTGGACTATATATATTCATACAACAACACATCTTTTTAAATTAAACAAAAGAAAAAAAAAACTTGTATTCTTGTTCTTCTCTCTTTCAAGAAGGCGATTGCAGAGAACATCACAGCATTCTCACTGCAAAGAGATAGAAAAAGGAGAGAGAAAGAAAAAGACAGCCTCAGAGAGAGTGATAAGTGTGTATATTGTATTTCTTTTCAAAGAAGAAGATAACGATGTGTGAGAGCTTTTGCATCCTTTACAACCTGCAACTATAAGAGGTATGTACTACATGTATACTACCATGAATTTATAAAGTTTGTATGTGTGAACCACAATACAATATTTATATAAAATAAAAAAAAGAGAGCACTATAGAAAAAAAGACTTGTTAAATTTGATGCTTTCACTTTTACTCCTAACTTCCCTTTTTATTCTTCTCTTCTATCTCTTATTAGATGAATACTTTAAAATTCCTTTTCAGTTCTTGGTCTTTGTTAATGGATCCATTCACACGAACACAACCAGCTTCTGAATTATAAAGAAGAAGGTAGGCGAAAACAAGGCTACGACGATGATGAAGAATATAGCGATATGGAAATAACAACGACGACGACAACAACAACAACAAGTCTCGAACAAGCAAAATTTGTCGAATACCATGTCACAAGATTACCATCAAGGCCTTTTCGGGTTCTCGAATGTATTCGACAGATCACAACAGCAGCAGCAGGAGCAACAACAACAGTTGACGACACAGCAGATCCGAAGGGACAAACTTAGGGTTGAAGGGTTCGAGCCACCACCACCATTAGTCGGCATCGAAGAAGAAGAATCAACCAATGGAATCCCGGTCTACGAGACCGCAGGTATGCTGTCCGAAATGTTCAATTTTCAGTCTCGTACCGCCGACAGCTCTTCTGGATTACTAGAGAATTACCGGAATCCAAGGGCTGCGCCGCATCAGCCAAGTGGCGCAGCATCAGCCGCTGATTGGTTTCTACACCGCCAAGGAATAGTTAACGAAACAGCTCCAGCTCCAGCTCATACTTGTACTTCTTCCACGCTACATATGCTCCTTCCAAACCCTCCTCCTCATGGGGGTTTTGGCCAATTCTCGTGGGGCGGAAACGACAACAACCCTAATGAACTCCCGGGGGGTGTCGTTGAAGGCCTTTCGTTATCTCTATCTTCTTCGTTACAACACATGAATGCGGCCAATTCCGAGGAGTTAAGGAACATGGGAGAAGGAGGAATGCTTTTCTTCGGACAAAGTATAGCTGGTGGTGGTGGCGGTGCGTTGCATTTGCAAGGCGGGGTTGTCGGCCCCGCGGGGTTCGTATCACCCGTTGGGACTCATGTGAATATGTTGAGGAACTCAAAGTATGCTAAGGCGGCTCAAGAGTTGTTGGAGGAGTTTTGTAGTGTTGGTAGGGGTCAATTCAAGCACAACAAATTCACCAGGCAGAATAGTAACAACAACCCTAGTACAAATCCGACTGATGTCGGAATTTCATCTTCATCTTCATCTTCATTGTCGGCTGCTGATCGACTCGAGCATCAGCGAAGGAAGGTCAAATTATTATCTATGCTTGATGAGGTGAGTAATTAAATTAATCTATCTCTCTCTCTAGACTATTAGTCATTGATTAACCAATCATTGAGGCTTAATTACTCCAATTGTTTACGAAATATAGAAAATTCGGGCAAGTTTGTAGGAATATAGTATATGTTGCCGGCTGAATTTATTTAATTCAAATGATTGAATTTTGTGCTCTACCTACCTACTAAAATATTTAATTAGCTACATATGATTACTTAAGTGGGTATATATAATTAGGGCACCATTGTTTAATTTTCATTTGGTGAGTGAACACGAGTGACTAACTACATTCATGTGAGATTGGTGAATTTGCCGTTCGGCAGGATATAATGTGTCCATCTGATTGTGAGGTTATAGCAAACTTTCACTATGGTATATACAATTGTTGGTCGTTTCAAGATTTTGTACCGCTTATGTTCCAAAATTTGAATCCTTCAATTTTTGTTTTGCTATCACGGTTGACTTGACAGTTGATTTTTCTTTCATTTTCTGTTTTGTCCACCTATTATTGCCTTTGATTATTGAAAGACTATTAACTACATCAGTAGCGTGTGTTGTTGTCTGTATTGGGAAACGTGAGCATTACAAGGTAGACAAGGATATTTTCTTTCCCATCAACAATCATTTCACTGTACCAGATTCTTACTGATTCACACAATTAGATAATATTAAAATATACACAAATTTGTAGGTTGGAAAATTCATGAAAATCGAAGCTCAGTCCAAGAAAATGTTATTGCATAAATCATATTGTCACTCACTAATAGAAAATGTCACGTATCAGGTGTAACAAAAAAAAAAATAATCAATTCAAGAAATTAATGATATCTGTAATTTGGTCAGGTGGATCGGAGGTACAACCACTATTGCGAACAAATGCAAATGGTGGTGAATTCATTCGACATGGTGATGGGATTCGGAGCTGCGGTTCCATACACAACTCTAGCGCAAAAGGCCATGTCTCGTCACTTTAGGTGCCTTAAAGACGCCATTGCCGCTCAGCTAAAACAAAGTTGCGAGTTGTTAGGTGAAAAAGACGTGGGCACATCGGGCGTGACAAAAGGAGAAACGCCTAGGCTGAGAGTGCTAGAGCAAAGCCTGAGACAACAAAGAGCATTCCATCAAATGGGAATTATGGAACAAGAAGCATGGAGACCTCAAAGAGGATTACCTGAACGATCTGTCAACATTTTGAGAGCTTGGCTTTTCGAACATTTCTTGCACCCGTACGTATTCGTTACAACCCTTTCTCTCTTAGATTCCTTGTAGTAATAATGTTAAATATTTTAAAAGGTATAAGGCGTAAAAAAGAACGTTCTGTAGTCAAAAGAGTTTTAGACCAACCTAGCGAGCTTTTTAAAACACTGATCGTACTAGATTGTGCAGTAAAATTCGCAAATTAAGTGTGGAACAAAGTTGTTAATCAAGAATGAAATCATTATTGCATAATTCTATGATAAGACAATTGAACTTCGTGCTTAGACTATTCAACTTTATGTTTCTTTCCTACTCTTTTTTTCTGCTTGTTGATCGTCGATTAAAGTTTATGTACTGTAACAAAAGTGCCTGATGATGTACTCCTCAAAAGGTGAAAAAGTTTAAATTTTATCAAAAAGTCTCCAGATATTAATATGCTAATAATTGCCAATAGACTCCGGCTGACCTATGCATTACATCATTGTCTATTACTTAGTACTATGATTGCTCTACCGTAGTACACAAATTTAACAGATTTCAGTGTCCTTCCATAGCTCTAGCTAGGTCATTTAGCCTACTGGATATTAATAACTGCTCTTTCTAGACTATATCATGTCTATTTACACTAATAATATAATAAACACTCAAATGCACTAGTGCCGTGTATCTTTATTCTGTGCCATGCGTATAACAACATAGAAGTTACAACTAATAGTACTATGTTATACTAGCTATATAATAAATTAACCATTTTAAAAAGTATGTTTAACTTTAGGAGAAAATCATATGATTCTTTTGTACTATTATGCTCTCACCATCCGAATGTTGCACTGATGGTTATTCTGGAAAACTACTTACCTAGACCAGGTTCATTTATGCAAAAAAAAAAATTTATGTATTATACACATGTGGTAATACTTATTTCATGTATTTAGTATTATAACTTATTTAAAATTATGTGTCACAATCATAATCATGGTATGTACTCCTTGTTAAGTATTGTGTTAGTTACTCTTCCTGCTGTCTTTATCATGTACCTTCTTGCATAGTGTTTGATCTTAATAATATACCATAATAGTTTTACTAAAAACAATGAATATGATAAAAATAAGATAGCAGGGCGTGCAGTGATTCACTTTAATTCTGCACACAATCACTGTTGCTACAGTTCTAAATGATCCCTCTTAGATTGTCACGCCCATGCAGCCAATTCATCAAGAAAAGGAAAAACAAAAAAGACATATATGGTTAAAATTAAATACATGGATACATGTAATATATCAAGGGACATACTGCAATAAAGCTTTGAGTGTCGCTTTATCTGATTTAGGTAAAAATAAAAATGAGTCTGAATCTAATGTCCCTTTCTTCTCTGGTCTCTTTCTCAGGTACCCAAGCGACGCAGATAAGCATCTTTTGGCTCGACAGACTGGTCTATCGAGAAGCCAGGTAAATATAATTTATGATTGCTCTAACAGAATTTACTATTTTCTTACTCTTTTTTACTGTGACGTGTAGACAATAAATACTGTTTTTTTTCATGAATTTGGGACCATCACGTTTTTTATCTTTAGGGTTTTTGGCACAACATTGCTATGTATTACATGAAATAAGCCCTTGAGCCTCGTAAAAAGTAATTGGTCAAGTTTCTCGTGTGTTATGTTAAAATAGACACATTACCCCATTGTTTTATGTAACCATACACACATCATTTTTTTGTATCTTAATACATTTCACAATACAGTCTCTTATACGCAAGTGTCGGCGGGTGATGTGCAACTTTTAAAAATCACAAGCTAGGGTAATTTCCCTGTTTCTTATCACTACAAACAATGTGCTCTATTTAACATTTTATAAAGGAGTAATTTAGGTATTTATTTGCCATATTAAGTAATGTGTCTATTTCACATAACGAGTTAAAATGCCATTAGCTCTTATTTCTATTCTAAATTTTGTGATTTATAGGGTTGGTATTAAAAGCCAAAACTATATAGTATTTGAGAAGCTAATATGACTTTGCATGGTTTGAGCTTTTGTTCTGCGGTTTTCTTTTTTCTGTTGAAAGAAAAGCGAAGGCTTGCTTTAACCTATTTGTATTGTGTCTTTGGATTCTTTTCCATAAAGACATAAATTCTGAGACAATAGAGTAAACAGCTGCCAAGTTGTAAGAGCAGAGGCAAGTACAGGACAGTGGGACATGAAAGTTTGCAGCTTTGAATCTTGTTCTCTCTCTTACGTATTTAATGTGTCAACGTATTCAAGATGCATGCAGGTCTGAATATGGAAGAATTAATGATTAAGGTCCTTTTCCTAGAAATTTTCTTTTATAAGCATGATGTAGATTGTAAAAAGTTGAATTAACATTGGTTGTGTGAGGAACCGAAAAGGAAAATGAGGAAAAAGGATTTAAGGGATAAAGAGATTAAGAAGAAAGTGGTAATGCAACCCCTTTTTAGGGGGCAGAACTGAGAATTCTCATTCAATTTACAGTTCAAACACTTTCTTCTTAATCTCGAGCACCATTCAACAAAACGCACTTTTAAGAGTGAGTGAGTAGAGCTATGAAATCCCGCCAAATGCTTAAGTATTGAATGTAGTGATATTGCCACCTTCACGGGCGTGAAGTGCTCTTATATAGAACATGAGTCTCGTGTACGTGTCAATCGTCGTTTTCTAGTGTCATGATAGACAAGCTATTAACACACCTTTGAAGAAGTAGATACTTGTACGGTGGTCTTAATTTGTGGAGTCTCACAAGTTAGTAATGATTAATGCGTTGATCGACAACTTCATTAAACTTTTTTTAATGATGTCATACACGAGGGTTGTCAAGTAGATCTCCATAATTATACGACCTTATAAACAGACACCCTTAGTTCATAGGTTTTGATGTTGTATAGTGTCATAAAGTCTCTTTAAGGCGGTCTATGACGAGCGCAAGCTGGTCACGACCTCATACCTCCATGCAACCGCTGGTGTAAAAGATTGTTATGTCCTCATATGGTATACATTATTAGAAAGAAAATGGCAATAGGTCTTGCAAACTTGCATAATGACCTAAAGTTGGCCATGTGTATGCAAGTTTATAAATGGCAAAATCTATTAGGTTTTTTCTGGAACCAACCCCTAAGTAAATCCTGATCAGAAGGTACAAAAAGACATCAATGCCAACCATATCTTAAAAAAATTAATTTATCTAAATAAATTTAGAATACAAACATTTGCCTTTCTCCTCAAACAATTAATTGATGCTAAATATAACCAGGTACATAGTAATTACATCATTAAATTAGATAGGAGACATCATCATTTAGTCCTTCACATCTGCCTATATGTACTCAAAAACATAATCTTGACCCCATGTGGTTTTAATGTGTTTGTGTTTTTTTTTTTTTTTATAGGTTTCAAATTGGTTCATTAATGCTAGAGTTCGTTTGTGGAAACCAATGGTAGAAGAGATGTATCAAAAAGAGGCCAAAGAAGAGACCACGGAGGAACATGAACAACGTGACAATAATAGCAGCAGCAGTGAACAAATTCATGATTCCGCCGCGCCGCCGGCGGAATCTTCCGCGGCGGCGCGTGGTTTTCCGGCGAGTGGTGAAATTGATGAGTCGTCTATGATCAGGTTTGGGGCTAGTGGGGGTGACGTGTCACTCACATTAGGGCTACGTCACGCTGGGAATTTGCCGGACAATAATAATCCGTTTTCGGTTAGAGATTTTGGGGGGTGTTAGTTGGAATTATTTAAATATATATACCGGTGCTTATTTAGAAAATAAAACATTCTAGTAAAATATCTTGTCACGTTTCATAATTAATTATCTTTTTTTGTCTTTCTTCACTATAAACAAATAATGAGAAAGTAGAAATTAATGTTTAGTATTTAAGGTGTACGAGGTATTGTTGTAATTGTATAGTTCGAAATTTCAAATTTTGCATGGTTACCTATATGCTATTGTACTTAAATAAGATTGCTCTATTTTGAGACTTACGAAAACTTTTATGTGTATGGCTTCGCCAATAGTTAAATCTATATTCCAACAATCATTCGATAATTCAATGTTGTACGAGATAGAGTTCAATTATTTGATGGTCCAAAATTGCTTAAGTTCGAGATCATGGAAGATTTATGAGCGAAACACGCTTCATGAAAATCTCAATGATGGCACTCGAGTACATTTATTTATTGGTACATCGCAAAAATCAAAATCTTAAATAGCAAATGAATAAAAAAGTAATAAGAAGTTCACTTCAAATACTAGTGTGAACTGGAGTACTAATCATAATTCAATAAATAATTGAGGTTATAGGATATGATGATTAAGTCCCAGCGAAACACCGATTTTAGTCTAATTAATCATTATATATAAAGATTTAATTATTTTCATATTTTGTGATTCATTTGGCCAACCCTAGCATGCATAAACTCGGTACATGCACGACATGAATATATCATTATATATTTTTTCTTTCTTGTGGTGGAAGAACAAGTTAATCATTGGTGACATCGTGTTAGATATGTGCATACAGTCTTAGAATACCTGGGATAGCTAGTCAAACTTTCTAGCTCGTCTCCATTAATTTAATTTCTAGTTAAGATTCAATATAATGATTGCAAATGATCATAGCATTTGATAATCTTGGCTTTATTATTCGGAAGTACTTTTGTTTTCCTTTCCACCAACACCTTTTTGTCCAATGATTTAGAAATTATAAATTAAGATTGAGGTCTCCATTCAAATCCCAACTCTTACTAAAAGTATGGACTATGTTTCGTGGTTTTTTATAATTTAAATTTATTTGTAAGCTTTTTATACACGACCCTAATTACTAGACTGATTTTTTGTTTTTTTGTTTTTCTTGTTGGTGGTTGGGTGTAGAAAACGAATGGGAACGATTTGGTTCCGGAAGTCTATTTCACTTCTATAAATACTTATGTACATTTCTTGGATTATGTATGCATGATTCGCCAACCGCTTAAAAAGTTTGTGTATGTGATCAGTTCCTTAAAATTCAGAGAACCTATGTGCATATCAACAGTAACCATTTACCACATTTCTTGCTTTTCATCTCAGAAATTGGTTTCAAAACTATATTTTCATCTGGAAAAAATAATTGTATAAGAATATTAATTTATATCATGTACCGCAATAAGATCATGGCATTATTGCGTGCAACAAACCGCGCCGTTTAGATATTTATTAATTACTACATGCCACATGTATACAATCGTAGCATAACAATATGGTACAAGTACAACCAACAGTTAAAATAATTGAGATTTTTCAAATTATAATTAGACATTAATCTCACACCGTTTATACTAATGTAACAAATCGATGGCACCACAGATCCAAACCCATCATCAAAAAACTTGACTCTAACTCATAGAGCAAAAGTATCATTGCATCCTTAAAAACAATCTTAACAAAATATATCCTTGCTTAGTTATAAGTCTGAATATTCTTATCACTTACAACAATATTAATATGTTGCAAGATGAACCAAACCAGATTCGAAAATACGTGTTACTGAATTGTATCGAGCCAAAAATATATTCTTCAATCGCCAACTTCCCTAACAAAGTCTCCTCAATACAGTACTTCAAACTTATAATTAACTCCTACTATTTTCAGTGTGCTAATGTAGATACTTTCTGATCCCAATACCATAACAAATAAACGGCCAAATGTTTGTATGGACATATACAAGACACATTTCATGCGTAAGCAAGACTTTTGAATCCGTGAGTCAGAAAATTAAATTACAGTCAGATATCTTCCCCACACAGCATTGGGGAAAAAGAGGAAAAGGACCTAACCATAATTCTTATGAACGTGAATTACGAAAGTTTGCATTAAATGCGATACATTAAATTGTTCATATAGTAGGTACGTAGCTTTTATCATAATATTTTCCTGGACGTGGACCATGTCATTTAACAGTTAGACCTTTAACGAATTGCCAACACTTCAGAATGGTTTTTATATTTGTCTTGTTAGCTCACGTTATTTATTATAAAGAATTAATTTTTCTCAAAAAAAAATATTTTGATAAATTGACATAACTTTGCGATTTAAAATAATCTATTGCTTTACTGGTTCCTTAATTTTTCTTTCATATAACAAGAAAGAAATTAAGACAGCATATGTATTGGTGTATAATCTTAATTAGTTTAGCAATAAAAACAATATTTTGGTTTTAAAAAAAAAATTTGAAAACCACAAGATTTTATCAGCACTAGCAACTACTTCTTAGTCGGCCCCCATCAATTATTTTAATGGGCCTAATATTACCTACCAACTGGCATGCGAGCCCACATGTTGCGCTTGCCAAGGAATTAGAAATAATACTAATACTATAATTAGGGCCTGAAAACTCTTAAACCTAATGCATACATTAGAATTACTTAGACTGAGGCTACAATAGTCCTTTCACTCACCTCGTTAGGTCTTTTAAACTTTTACCCTCTGATGAAATATAAATATTTTTAAATCTAAAAGAAGATGTGGATAACTCGGAAGTAAGAAGAAACAATGTATTAATACATTTTCCTAATCTCCAAGAGGTGAACTTAACTAACTATATATGTAGTTCTTATATATATCCATTTAGGGGTAATATTAATATCATTGGTTCACTGATTCGTTGTTCAGAGTTTTCAAAATATAAATATTCTTAAAATCCAAGAGGAGACGAGTGTATTAAAATTTGAACTTAATTACTATAAATAAATTGAGATAAATGCGACCATTCCTCCACTAGTGCTACAATGTATCACATCAATATTAATAATGTGGAAAATCTTCAGACCAGAAACTCATTTAAGAAAAAACTAACAACAATGATTTGAAGTCCTACATTAATCAAGTAGTGAGAGTTAAGGCAAAAGAGGACCACATTACAAATGACAATCATCCAGCAAACAAAGGAGAGATGGGATTTTCATATCGACAGAACTTCAAGGACCACTTCATAGATAACAAACCAAATCTTAGGCAATATCCCCAAGAAACATTAATTGAAGAGGACAATCATGTCTCTGAGAAGGTGTGGGGATGCATGCCTGCATGGGACTAATTATATTTACAGATACACACTCCTGAGGTTTTGATCGGATTACAAAAACTTCTGATAAAGTTAACATGAATAATTATTAATTATTGTAAAGCATTTTCAAATTGTATGGCTGCTCATGTTAATTTTTCAAAACTCTCAAGAAGAATATTTGTAACGTTTTTCAAGCCTAGCTAGTGTTAATGCAATTATCCAAACATTAAAAGACTTGATAATTAGACTAAAAGATGCAATGCCAATAAATGCAATTTTATGACCCAAAAGAAGCATTCCCAAGTTAAAACTTACAATCAACTAGTGTTTGACCGAAAAGTCAATCGTTTCCATTTTTTGTGTGAATCAGCAAGCACTATTTTATTTTACAATCTTATTAATCCCCGCATACGTTACATCACTAAACCGAAGAGCTATAGATGTAATTATCATCTTCCTTTACAACCAATTGAACTAAAAAGTAATAAATAATAGAAGAAAAATCCTTTTGTAAGTGGTTTTCCCTAGAGCTAGCATGTATTTAAACCTTTCGTAAGAATTTTTCTGTTTTGTTCAAAATTCAAATATAACAAAATTGATATATTATATAATATAGAGCACACGTTCATTATATTGTTCAGATAATTACAGCATCTAGTCCAACATAGTTTTGGGCTTTTAAAGCCCCAGTGAAGAAGTATGTGATTTGAGATCGGTTTGTGAAAACTGAAAAGCAAGTGTGACTTATTCCACATTGCAAAATACTCTGCACTCACAACATGTATACTAAAACCTGTTAAGTTTCTTTTTCATATATATGCACACAAAAAACTTAATATGTGTTAGAGAGATATCAAGTGATGTGGAGAGTAAAGACTCTTTTTGTTGTATGTTGGACAGGCTTGACTCGCTTACCCGCCCTACCACGTTGCGCGTATCTCTACCGTGAAGTAGTCCTATGTATTTGGATCAATAAACAAATTTAAATATATAAATTTTGAGTATTTAAATCGCAAATATCCAAAATACCGTTTAACTTTTATAACAAGAAAAATTAATATCTTAGTTATAACGTGCTAAATAATTTGTCGCGGGTGCTTTTATTTTGTTGGAATTGTTCTTGTTCTTTGCTCTCTCTTTTTTCCTTTTTTTTTTTGTTTCTTTCTCAGCTGCATTTATTGCATCCGGGTTCTTGTTCTTGTCTTGTCTACTACTTGAAGACACCGTAGATTATAAGTCAGGTTCTTGCAACTCGAATTTATCGCAAAAGAAATGTCCTCGATCAATGTTTGTGTTTATTGTTCAAATTTTACGGGCCATTTAAAATTCTTCTTTTGGTTCTGCTTTTGTCTTTATCACACCACTATTTAGGTTGATTTATTCAGAAAATCGATCGAGCACCGTAATTTGAAGATAATAAAATTAGCAGAATTTAAAAATAAAAAGTCAGCGAAGGATGGTAAAACAAAAAGAAGCAAACTCGAGTCATTATTGTTGACCTTGTAATTTTCTTGTGAGAATTTTATGTCCCGTGTTCAAGTTACTCTTTATCAGATATATTTGTGATGATGACACGTGTTTTTGACTTTATTATATGAATTAAACATAAAATGGGACAGAACTTAAAGGATGTAAAGTATCTTTTCATAAGACAAGAGTTAATGGGAAAAGTGAAAGGTGAGAATAACATAATTTGTTACTAAAAAACTAAATTGTTATTATATTGCACCATATCATATAAAAACAACAGTTATCCATTAGGCAAAGCATGAGGAGAGATGGGCCAGACAGCAATACTTGTCCGAGGAATGTACCCAGCGACATTTGGGTTTAGATCCACTTGGGCATATATACAAATTTGACAGTTCAAGTTTGACCAGAATTGGATGGGCCAAACTTTTAATTCCTCCCAAATAATTTCCTTTTTTGTCTTAAATATTTTATTAATATTCTTACAAATTGAAAGTAAGTACAAATTATTGTTACCAATTGAAAATAAGTACAAAACTACGTAATGTTTCGTATAATATAGGTAATATTAAAATCATAGGACAACATTGTGGAAATTTCTTTTTTTTTTGTAAGGAAAAAAACTCAACATTCTATATCTTTAAGCACATGTCTAATGACCTACATAAATTACCAAGATTTCAACCGAATTCTATTGATTTATTTCTTATTGCTTGAGTCTGTCTGTGGACGACAGGGCAATGGGGACAAAGGTAGGAGAGAGACTAGTAAGCTATGATACCTTTTTGCATCCATATTTATATATCCCATATATATGTAATTGGAATTAACTCACTTGTCCGAATGCCTTTGGAAATTCCACTTTTCACTTTAAAGTATAAACCCCACCCCCCTCGATGCACTAGCAAGAAACAATTGATGAAATCATTTTGCATGCGCAATAAGAAAAGCAACAAAGTTATTGTCCAAAGTTTAATTTTAATGAATTCGGTTGGTTTTATACAAACCAAACTATTTTCATTAAGATTGGAGCATTGACAAATAATTCATGCTTGACCACCAAAAATCTTTTTTATGGCTAGTTATGTGGCATTATCTATGGTATGTATAATTTTTTTGACATCTATGTTGCTTTTATAAAAGTACATGGCACGGATATGATACCACGGGGTCAAGGTCGAACTTTTGAAAATATCACGACGCGATACGAGATATGTAGATTTATATATTTATATATTACTTATAACATAATAAAGTAATAAATTTAAACTTAGTATACTAGAATAAATAATGTTATTACGTTAGCAACATTTAGAAACCTGAATAGAAACCAAATCTTATATACTATTTCTAATTAATGTAAATGAACATTTAAAAAGAAAAATATAGTGGTTAACTTATTCCAAAAGTGAAAAAGTTGTCACAACTTAATTTTTTACAGAATGACGTCTAGTATAGAAAGATTATAATTTGTCTCTTTTTATAGTTTTCTTATTCTATATTTTAATCATTAAATGCAAAAATATAATGTTGGTAAACAATGTGAGGAAAAGGGTTGGACATGTCCTATATAAGTATCCAATATGTGGTTTCTATAATATTATTTAATTTTAATTATAGGATACCCCACGTGGTTTGTTCGACACATATCCAATCGTATCCAATATGTTTCTGATACTGTATCTGGTGTTTTTAGAAGGATCTATGCATCATGGCTTGACACATATCTAGTAGCGCCACAAAAAATAAATTCGTTAAAGCACATTATTAGGCAATCCAACCCTCAACACTTACAGAAATTTCAATCGGTTAAACTTGTTGAGATTTGTAGATCTTGATCAAGATTTGCGATTACCAACACAACTAATGTTGACAACTAAACGTCCAAATCAACAATTTACACTCACAGAACATGTACAACATTAATTATGAACTTCGAATATATGTTGTATGTCGTAGTTATAAATCTATGTGTAATTTATTTCATTTTGTATGAAAAAATAGTCTCATTTTTTTTTGTTTCGATCCATTTTCATTTTGATAAATATGTCCACTGCTTTTCCGATATCCACTTACATGACATTGAACATGATGTTACTTTTAACTATCTTGATATCGACATAACTATAAACCACCATGGTTTTTCCGTCTTTCTCACTGCGAGAAAGAATTTTTGATGAAGTATGATCTCCAACAGTTTAGTATGAGTGTGTGGATGCCTGTCCACTCTTAACATTATAGATGTATTAATTCTTCTATAATGTTATTGCCTAATACTTCATACTCACTCGAAAGATTGAATTTTGACAAGTTAAATTGCTTGAGACTGATAAATCTTTGATAAAGATTTGCAATTACCACCACAATCTTATTGGCAACAACATTAATTTTGGATTTGAATTTCTCTTGTATGATGTAGCTCTAAATATATGTGTAATTAAACGTTTTTTAGTTCAGCATGAAAAATAACTACCATTTAAATAAAGTTGCATGTCTCGCAACGAGCTATATTATTTATTAAATTACAATAGTTTAAAGTTTAGAGTTTTAGACTCCTTTATTCTTCCCTCTTCCCCATCCATTTGCATGCAGCTACAAAAAGGTAGCACATTTTTAGAAAATAGGTCAACGTCGCGACAAAAAGAGAAGATACAGTCATCTCTTTCTTTTGTAACAGATCTTCGTAAAAAAAGGTAAAGTTCCGTTTTTTATATGTTTATTTATATATTTGTTGATTCTATGACAAACGATAGTCCCTTGCGTACTCAAGGACAACGTGGGGGTATCTTTCTTTTACCTAAAAATATTTTCAATCTTTAACCACAGATTAGACAAATGGAAACCCCACAAAATTTCATTTCTTTTCAAGCATCCAATGTTTCTTTTTAAGCCTTTATTTTCTTTCCTTTTGAGGTGACATTACTAAAGCATCAAATTGTCCCCTTTATTCTACTTGTGGAGACAATTAGTTTATTTTATTTGCTTCTTATTTAGATGAATTAACTTAATTGGGAGGATCTTTTAATCTGCACAATATTTTATGCTTAATTCTTGCAAAAAAAAAGGGGGGGGGGGGGGGGGGGGGGGGGGGGGGGGCTTCTTTTTTAATCCAGGGCAACAAATTAATGACTTCAAGATATGCACGCACAGCTAACTGTTTGGAAAGATAATTTTTTCAAGACTAATATAGTATAGTATATCATTATATTTCATTGATATTAGCATCTTTATAAGTAAAAATAATATATTATAGTGCCCAATTGCTCCTATTGAATGGGGTTAGAGTAACACAACTTTAAAATATTCTTCATTTAGCGTGACTTGATGCCAATCACCAATTTCTTTAAAGCCTCGAACATCCCATACTTTTTAAAATCACCTTTTCCCTTTCACTTTTTGTTGACCTCAAAATTCCTAATCTCTTTTAGTTATGCCTAGTAAATCACACTGTATAAAACTTTTTACTATGGAATCTTTTCTATAAATCCACCTCACGCAATCTATAATCCACAAAGTATATCACAACCACTGGGATTTTTTTATCACTCCAAGAAAGAAAAAACCTATTGTCAGTCTACACTATTAGTTACTGTGGAAAGAAAATTGATGCTCTTAATGTGTCTTTGTCTTTGACACATATTTGTTGTTATTCGGAAAATAAGGAGAAAAGAAAGAGACACCGCACATATTCTTTTATCACTGACCACTGCAGTAGAACCTAAATAGTATGAAACAATTATTTATGGTTTATAAAAAGATAAAATTCAAGGATTTACTATGAAAATAATAATAATAATAATAATAAAATTGTAGGCTTCTAGCGGTATATATATTCTGCACTAAAAGACAAGAGGGTTGAGGGACGGTCACCAACTCCCACTCGAAAGTCGCAACCCAACAATTGAAAGGAATGTGGGGTTTGGATGCATTATAACTCGAGGTAATTACAAAAAAACTACCCGTGTGACCAGTAACCCCTATTTTATTTTTATAGCAAGAATATCTCTATGAAATTTAAAATTAGCATAAAAAATACTTCTTTATATTTTAAATTGACTGTAAGATTACTAACGGTCTTTATCTTATGTCAAACATGAAATTATTCAAAACAAAATATTATAAGAGTTCTTAATATTATTTTGAGATTTTTTTTTTTGAAATTATGTAAACCATAGCAAAAACAATTAATAGAGTATTTTTGTTTGGCATTGCAAAAAAGTGTTTGAAAATCATAATATCCCCTTGTCCCGTGCTATTCGTTGAATTCGCCAAGCCGCAAGTGACGACACAATTTGCCTAGAATAAACTCTCTTTGTTACAACATTTGGGCACTGCTAAAGTTTCATGTGGATTTTGCTGGACGCCCCCTAATCAGAACACTTTTAAGACCAATGTTGATGGAAGCGCTTCGGGTAATACAGAACACCTTTCTTGCGGAGGAGTGGCTAGAAACTCTGAGGGATGATGGCTTTTTGGTTATGCAACAAATGTAGGCTTTGGGAGTATTACAATGGCAGAACTTTGGAGTATTTTCAATGGGCTTTCGGGAGCTAAGCGATGGAATTCAAAAATATTCGCGTGGCTTGTGATTCAAAAATTGTTGTTATATTTATTGTCTCGCCTCTCCACGACACTCATCCACACGGTGGACTCATTGATTCTTCTCGGCTTGTCGGAACTTGATGGTTGCCTTTGATACTTGTTTGATCCAGCATGGATTCGAGAAACTAATATTGTTGCGGATCGCCTTGTTCATTCGGGTCACAAACTCTCTTTCGGCATTCAACTCTTTGATCACCCCCTTCTGATGTTGCTCAGTATTTACTTTTCGATTATGTTGGCGGAATTAGTTATAGAACTATTTCGGTTCAGCTAATTGGGTTTCCCACCCTCCCCTATAACGAAAAAGAAAAGAGTATTTTTGTTTCTACATTAATAAAATTTCATGTTCGCCGCTTCTTAACGGTAGATCTGATAAGTAACATTTTTTTTTTAAAAAAAAGAAGAAATGATTTAAATTCAATTTAAACAACATTAGTTATATATGCATTAAATACATAACCTAAACATCAAATTTTGTTATCAGTTTCATAATGTTCAAGTGAACTAAATGTATTTGATTATTTAACTATTTATTATTCGCCAAAACAAATACCAAAGAGGTAACTTTTGCAATTATCTCATTATAACTCTATCACTCTTTCATATTTTCTTTTCAGGATTTTGTTTGTTTGTTTTAATTCACATTTTTTTTTTTTTTTGTAATAACCATTTTACCTTAACAGACGCCATTTTTCAATTTAGTCACCTTTTGGCTTTTACTCACCTTGATACTAGTAAAATAGGAAGAGTAGACTTTCTTCCACCTCTTAAAGAGTAAAAAGACTGCAGTTTCGCATTTACTCATTTTTACCTATTCCAACACCAAAAAGTACCTAAAAAGTTAAAAAGCCATTGTTGTTGCAACAGAATTTAGGTGGTGAGAATGGGAGTTTTTGTTTAAATACACCTAATAGTCAAAGGAGCCACCTTTCATTATCCATTTTCTTGCGTAAGCAGAGCATCCTCTGTTTTGGTCATGAGTTGTAGTTTTAATACACTGAAGCAGCGGTGACAAAAATTGCAACAAGACAACACAATTTTTGACTCCAAGCTGCGGTTTTTCAGGGACCCTTTAAGGCATTCATGTACTTTATGCTCTAAAAATCCAGTCTTGAAGAGTTCAAAAGAAGAAAAAAAATCCAATCTTGATCCACATTACTGCAAAAACAGAGCATATGAAAGGTAAAAAATTTCTTCTGGGGTTTTCTTGTTTTTTGGTACCTTTGAATTTATTCTGTAATGGGGTTGTAACTGTTGAAATGTTGCAATGCATTTGTCTGATTTTTTTTTGCAGAGATGGACTTAAAAGTGTTTAGCAGTAGTAAGTGGGCTGAGTTGGCTACACACCATCGTCGCAAGAGGTAGCTTTTTTTTATTTGTGTCTTCATTTGTTTTGCTTCTCATGTTTTAACTATGATAGAGCTCTGTGTGTGTTTGATATCTCTGCAAAATGTTGTATCCACAATCCAGATTTATGATTTGTTTTGGTGTAATTTGGAAACAGAGTTGTCTGGTTTCTGTTTAAGACATCATGTTTGTTAAAATCTTTCTGTGTGTAATCGGACTAGTCGAAGAAATTAAATGTCGTTATGTTGTTGTTTGCAATTGAATTAGAAGCTCTGTTTTTAATGGATTTTTGCAATGGCAGCCGAGGTGCTGAAGAAGATAACTTGGACCAATCTACTGAACCAGCTACTCAACAGAAGTTGGTAAGGACTTCTTAATTTTCGACCTTCTGGTTGATTGAAGTGCTAGTTATTCGAGTGGACTTTTGGTTCATAGACCCTTGAGCTATTAGACTACGAACTTCGAGCGTTGATCCAGAATTAGATATATTATACATTTTGCTATTCCTTTGCAGTTCTTTCTTGTAGCTCGATATACTATATGAAACGGAATCTATGATGCTTGAAACTATATTCATCAAGCTAGTGGGCTTTGACCTCAAACGTTGGTTTCTTTGTTCTAGGATAAGGCGCGTATAAATGGTTGTACCAGCAGCAATGAGAAACAAGCAAAAAGTGCCGATATCCAACATTCTCTGAAGCAAGAGGTATGGAAAAAATTATGATTTTATAATTTCCATAAATTTTCAAGAGTCTAAATAAAATGAACTAATCAAAAAGCTGGCTATAATATTTTGACGATCTAACCAAATGAGCGAATTTCTTTCTTTTAAGTTAATAAGTTGGTTCCTCTTGATGATTGCTTATATTGTCATGATTCTTTATTGGTTAAGCAGATATCTCTACTCGAACAGAGATTACATGATCAAGTTTCTGTTCGTTGTGCCCTTGAAGCAGCAATGGGTTATAAAGATTCCGCTCATGATATTACGAATGTAACCGCAGTTCCTAAGGTAGTAATACATAGCTTTGTATAGTAACTTTTGTTGTCGTATATGCTTTAACTGTTAATTAATTGACTGAGAATCAATGCGTGTTTAGTATTTATTTTACTGCGATCGCTTCATCCACGGGATGGCATGAGTCTTGTTTGGGAAGCTAATTTAATTTGATCAAGTGGTTTGTTTCTTTTCTTTAATGAGAAACATACTATTTTCTGGTTTTACTGAAAGCTTCTCTTTGTATTCCAGCCAGCTATAGAACTCATTAAAGAGATTGCGGCATTGGAGCATGAAGTTGGACATTTGGAGCAGCATCTGCTTTCATTGTATAGAAAAGCATTTGAACAACAAACCACTCCGTCATCTCTGTCGAAGACATGTGAAGAACTAAAATCACCTTTATCAACCTCAAGAAGGCGCTTAGATTTTTCAAGATCAAATATTCCATCACCAAACGCAAATTTAGTATGTGAAGCTGAAAACCCGACACTATCCCATTCAAGCCAGGACGCCAATGTTCCATCTGACGAGAAGCTTGTTGATTCTGGTGTTCAACGCTCTCACTCTTCACTTTCTCATCGTTTTGCTCTGGATAGATTCTCCCCTCCAGAGGAGGACGTGGACAGAGCCGTGCGTGCATGTCATTCTCAACCATTATCCTTAATAGAGGTATCCCAACATTATCCCGTGATTTTCTTACTAACTTGAGATGGTTTTTGTTGACTCTGCCTAATCTCATTCTTTGTAATTGCATCGAAATGGAAATAGTAATTCTATTGGATAATATGGATGTTTTTGCAGTGTTGTTTAGATTATAATATGCGGAGAAGACTTTACTGTTCTTGTAGACATTATTTGGAAATTTCAGTTATTGTACACCCTATCCATGATTGTTAGTGTCGAATCCTTCTCAACTCTTGATGGCTAATTATGGTTTTGGTGTTTTTACAGTATGCTCAGAATTATAATACAAATGTAATCAGTTTAGCAGAGCATCTTGGGACACGCATTTCAGATCATATTCCAGCTACACCAAACGAGCTTTCTGAAGAAATGGTGAAATGCATGTCCAACATATATTGCAAGCTTGCCGATCAACCATTGGCAAATCATGGCCTCTCATCTCCAATTTCATCTTTGTTATGTATAAGTCCTAAAAGCCAACATGACTTGTGGAGTCCTGGATATGGAAATGATTCTTCTTTTGATTATCGGCTTGATAACCCTTTTCACGTGGAAGGCCTCAAAGATTTTAGTGGACCTTACAGCACAATGGTTGAAGTTAATTGTATACAACGAGATAGTAAGAAGTTGGCTGATGTTGAATACTTGTTACAGAACTTTCGGTGAGATTACTTGTATAAATGTTTAACTAATTCATGTACTATTCCCTTTAGCCGAATGGTGGTCACTGACTCAAAACTTTGCAGGTCTCTTATTTCTCGATTAGAAGAGGTGGACCCTAAAAAGATGCCACGTGAGGAGAAGTTGGCATTCTGGATTAATGTGCACAATGCATTGGTGATGCATGTAAGAAGCCTCAAAACAAAATTCATGACATCTTGATCCTAATAAATCTATCCTTATCAGGAGGTGACAGAATGTTTTATTTTTCTGTGAACAGGCATTTCTGTCATATGGTATCCCACAGAACAATATGAAGCGTATGTTACTACTTTTGAAGGTAATAGAAGTTATGATTTGATCTTAACAAGGCTAGAAGAATCTGTACGAAACTATCTAACCCTTGTGTTTACTAGGCTGCCTACAATGTTGGAGGTCAAATAGTAAGCGCAGATGCCATGCAGAATTCTATTTTGGGATGTCGAATGTCCCGTCCTGCCCAGGTAAATTTATGGCCAGTTATATCTCTAGAGGCTAATTTTAACTTATAAATAGATATCAAGTATGCTTCAAGCTCTGCAAACTCTAAATTCTCTCAGAAAAGTACTAAATTCATTATTACATTGTTTAAAGCTAGGCCTACCAATTTGCGTTATAGATATGCTCATTATATCTGCTCTGGCTCCAGTGGCTTAGGTTCTTACTTTCTTCAAAAACAAAATTTAAAGCCGGTGATGAACGACAAGCATATGGAATAGGACATCATGAGCCCCTTCTGTACTTTGCACTTTCATCAGGGAGTCATTCAGATCCCGCGGTAAACAACCATACCTCACTTTCATCCTGACATAATAGTTGCTCTTTATTTTCTGGCTTCCGCCATATATTTATTGTTTGAGCAAGCATGCTACAATATTTTAATTGATGTTATACTAAGGTTTATTGGAAACAGTTAGTTCTCATTTCTAGAATTGTTTTTCTTGTTCTTAGGTTCGTGTCTACACGCCCAAGAGGGTATATCAAGAGCTGGAAGCAGCTAAAGAAGCTTATATTCGAGCCACTTTTGGTGTTCGGAAAGATAAGAAAATCCTGTTGCCAAAGATAGTCGAATCATTCGCGAAAGATTTAGGCTTGTCTTCAGCTGGTATAATGGCGATGATCCAACAATGTTTGCCTGATTCTGTGCGGAAAAGCATTGAGAAGCGTAAGCTGGGAAAATCCCGGATAAAGATTGAATGGGTTTCGCATAACTTTAGTTTCAGGTATATCATATCAAAGAACTGGTGAAGTGATCAATCAAGAATTGGACTGATTGTGTGTAGCTAATTGCAGTTCTTGGTTCTTATATTATCTTTTGTACAATATTTTGTCATTACTTTTTTGTTTTCGAGAGAGGGGTCTTGTTTCTATTAGTGTAAAGAAGTAGTATTTGAGTTGGAATTGAAGATGTTTTGACACATTTTTGTGGTTTGGGACCTGTGGGAAAATGTGATCTTCAATCTTCATTTGTGCTTCAACACAAGCAGAGGAAAGTTTACAAATTTGCAATTTGTCATGCAAAAGATGATTTCAGTCTAGGCTAGAATTTGAGTTTCAAATTTTAATAATACTTATTTAAAGCTAAGTGTTTTTTGACATGTATCCCTTCATGAAAGTTTAAGTCTTTATTTATGTTTAGATATTCTCATAAACTATTTATCTCTTGCAAATACTACGAATGAAGAATGTAGCATTCATTGAACAATTTCAGTGTTCTCTCTTTAATCCTCACTTGTGCAGATGTTCATCAACAAAAAGAAGATTAATTAAAGATCTTAAACCTTATCCAATATGCCACTTTTGTCAAAGTTGTCCTCGGACAATAGTTTAGAGATCTAAAGTGATTATGTATAAAATAATAAATTCCAGTTTATTAATTAGTGCTCTGCACAGGCTTAAGCGCATGCATGTAGGTAAATAATCAAATAAAGTAAGCGCATTTTTTTGAGCAAGTTGCTTGACTAATTGCACTGATTTAAAGTATATAGTGAAACACACAATTATTCAACACCAGAAGAAAACAACCTAGCTTCATGGACTTCCACTAATATTTCGTGGGAAAAGTGGAAATCAAATAATTGTACATGATCCAAATAATAAGTTAGAGTTTGACTAACAAAACCCACTGCTGTGTCGATGGCACATTCAATGGTTTAGGGCGATTAATTTTACCAGGATATGTACCACTTGCAAAATAAAGAGGATCGATGCAAGCTAGCGTCATGAGTTAGATAATAAGATATATAATAATAAATATCTATACATGTGAAGAAAAGTGTCTAAAATTTTCTCCATTTATATTATGTTTATTTAATTTGCCACGTGTAAGTTTGATTAGTTATGGCTAATTTGATTATCCACGCTCCAAATTAATTAGATTACTTTAAAGAAATAAAATCCTAGCACATAATGAATTTTTTCGTGGAGGTCTTCTCACTATATGCAGCCTAATATTTAAATGTGGTACTTTCACCAACTGAATGAAAGTTGTTAGATATAACTTTTAAACATCAATAATAATCACGTCATAAAATGCATACTTACTCGTACATAATGACGAATGAGAAAAACTTTGCATGCAGTTTCATTGATGACGAAAAATATATATTTGCCGATAGATGATTACTCCGATGAAAGGTACTGGTGCCGATATAACTTCAAATGGTGTTAAATTGGGTGAGAGGATTAAAGAAAGAACTCATTATGCTTCATTTAACAACAAGAGAATGTAAAAGAGGTATACATAATTAATATCAAGAGATAGAGACATAACAAAACTAGAGAAGCTAGAGAAAAATATATAAGGTACATACGTATATTTGATCTAACTAATATTTAAGTCCTGTCTGAATAGTGTAATATCGTTATCGCATGCCAAATGGGTTCAATGAAGAAACTCATGGTAGATAATCTCTAACATTACAAATTTTAATCTATAATAGGTTACACACATTGTGGTGGCAATTATATATACTCCTTGATGCCCGACCCATCTTCTCATTATAACCAAAAACTACTACGTTTATGTAAGAACTTTCGAAAGTTTCTCATTCTGTCGTTCACGAACTCCTCATGTTTTCTCTTTGTACTATTATGTTCTCATCATTGAAACATGACCAGTGGACATTTGTTTTACTGGGTAGCGAGCACCACTTATGCCCTTTGCAGTTTGCAAGTGCACGAGCAGGGGCGAAACCCGGAATGTAATTTTGGGGGCAAATTTACATGGAATTGAATACTATTTATTCTTTATTAAAAAACGTCAATACCTTTTTATAAATGTTACTTTAATTCATCGAGAGTACAATAAACGAAATGGATACTTAATGCGATAACTTAATGTTCTACGTACGCATATATATATATATATATATATATATATATATATATATATATATATATATATATATATATATATATATATATATATATATATAAGTAATAAAATAATATGAAATAGAAATATTGCACCTATAACACTAGAAATTATTTGTAATTTATTTTTAATTAAAATTTCCTAAACTTTCACACATTTTGTGATTATATTAGATTTCAATTAAGAAATATGAAACTGTGAGATTTTTTTCGTTCGCTTTAATTTATAACATTGTTTTCACAAATCTTCATATTTTTACAATACATGCAAGTGTTATAAAGATTTGAAAGAGGTTGAATTATTATTCTTATTAATATATATATATATATATATATATATATATATCAAACATACCCATTTTTGAAATTAGCCACCTAAAGCAATTATTACGACTAAATCCCACCTTTCTTAATCGTTGCAGAGTGCCTCTGGACAACTTTCTAGCGGAATTTTTGTGTCGGAAAGTTTATTTTTGCCGAAATTTGAAGAGGAAATATATTAGAGTTCATCTCAATTAGATCCTAATTTTAGTAAAAAAAACAAAAAAACCCTCTTTTACCTTCACGTCATCTACATTCCCGAAGCCAGGATTGAAAATTAAGAAACATATAGACAAAAATTTGAAGGAACAAGATGACATTTTATTGAAATGGTGTTAAAATTAAATCAAGACGAACCTCTATGTTTATTCTTAGAATTCCAGCAAAAATGAGGTGTCCAAAAGAAAGATCCCTTCCGAAGTTTGACAAGGGAGCAATTTGCATGATTTTGAATAGATTGGGAGGTTTACAACAAAAGAAGTTACATAATTAACAAACTGTAAAACGGGGTATATGTTGGGGATTTGATGATATGTACCGTATACATATATATAATCATAGCTAAAAACAATTTATGTAGGTACACGGTTCTGTTTAATTATAGCATGCAATTATGCTATTCTTCACACTAAACAAAATTTTGCATGGGTTCTCATGTGCACTTGGTTGTTAGTATACGTATAAAGATATACACGATGTACACAATATAGATATTCTAAGTCACTTTTTGTGTCAGTTCATGTGTCTAATAATCACTCATTCTGCATTCAGTAAGATCAAATATACGTGACATCATCACAACTAAATTAAAGTGACGGCATTAAAATTACTTCAATATGCTGATATCATTAAAATTACTTCAATACACTTATATCACAATCTAATATCATAATATTTTGAAATTGTGACAAGTTATGACCATAAGGTTTATGAACTTAAATGAACTTAATGAAGCTAGGCATGATCAAGCACCCCCTACATTCTATAAAGAAAGTCCATATAACATTAAGTCCTTAATTCACGGAGCAAATCATGAAAACTGCAGTTAATCAATAACTATATATAATAAATTTTTTTTTGCACTATCCATTTAATTACAATTAGATAATACCCAAATTACCCTTACTCTTGTATCGCACTCAACCTCGCCGTATACTTCCCCCTCCGCCCATCGCAGCCACTCCTCCTCCTCCTTCCAACAACATTACTACCGTCCGCCGCCTTTCTCGATGGCTTCCGACAACTCTCTTCCGCAAACTCCGAAACGTTGAGACAACTCTCTCCACCGCTATTGGTCAAAGCTGAGCTGGCTTTGACCGCCAATGCAGCCATCTCCTCCGCCTTCAACCGGCGCTTCAACCGACTCAACGGTAGCGCAAAGTACAGCTGTCCTAGCTGCAGCTCCTCGTCATCGCTAACCGCTCTTACGACGTCGTTGAAGCCCATTTCATCCGCATCGCAGATGAAACACGAGGGGATGTTGTGCAGAATATATGAAACCTTAACGGGGTACGAAAACTCCTGTAATGTACCGTCGTCTAGTATTAACTTAGCCGTAGCTACGTTTTTATACTCGCATGTTGAGCTGCTTATACCCATATTGTATTTGTTTAGCTTAATTTGTGTTTTTGTTTTTGCTAATGTAAAGCTTGAGTTGATATCGAGTGATGATTATGTGAATGTGTACAAACTATATATAGGAGGGACGAGATTATATAAGATGAGGAGAATTGAACACGTCAGCAAATGAAATTAAAATATTTAAAGGATATATAGGTGGTGATTGGGTGGGTCAGTGGACAGGGGTGCCAACCTGTAAACATGAGATACTGTGACCCACAGTTTTAAGGGACTTATTAATTATTATTAGGTTATAAATAGTGTTTTAATTGAGATCCTTGAAATGGTCATTCACAATAATATTATATGATGATGTATGTCTTCTAGTCTAGCAAAAAGTTGCAACACATGGTTTTCGTGTGAGGTAGATTTGGTTTCTACTTGAACAAGTTGCATAAAAAGGTTGTTATAATGATGAGATGTTAATTATAATGTAAGGCTGCGAATCAGATTAACTGATTAAGAGATTGTTTGTAAATGGTAAGTTCTGAAAGAGATTTATTTAAATTTGTATTCTTAAAACTTAACATGATTATATGATCTTTGAAGAACAAAAACATGACAAATTAGCTATTTTATGATTAAATAATTACATACCTCTCTCTCTCTACATAATTAATCATTCACCCTAAGTTAATTTTGAGTATTATATTCATCGACGCAATATTTAAACTACTTTAATACAAGAACCATACTTGGATCTTTTTCGGTATCCATTAGCATTTTTTCTAACAACAAAGCGGAACTATGAGCTATGAGAGAGGGACTCATTCGAGCTAAATCCTTAAACATCACTAAATTATGTACCGACATTAACTCTCAGTTTGATTTTTGACAGCATGACGACGGGTCCCTCACATGTAGTTGCGGACTCCTTTAGTTTACATAACCTCATGCATCTTTTGCTTATCGGGAAACAACTGCGTGAAATTAGAATGTGAATGGTATGGATTGATATAAATACAGTTATGGGGCTATTCTTATTCTCGAAGTGTTTGAAACTATATATTTGAAAATCTTAGAAATGGATTTTCAATAGAAATTAAGCCACGATTCTCGCCAATCAACCGCCCATTTGTATTGAACAAGCAAAAATCTCATTCCTTTAGATGCAAAAGTGATTTGGATTTTGAGTTTGGAATTATTTTTTTTGAATCAAGGGTTTTATTACGAATCGGTTTGCCAAAGTGGGCTTCAATTAGAAATTTTTTATGCTGGTGTCTAGCTGGGTGCCCTTAGTCTTTAGTGAATTGCCAAAATAACACTATTATAAAAAATAATTGTCGAAATAACATTGTCTTGAAAATAATTTCAAATCTACCACTCATTTGCCACATAGAATGCCACGTGGTCAATTAATTAATATTACCTTATAACTCCTTCCCGTAATTTAAGGTCATATCTTGTTTTCCCATTTTAAGTTATTAGATTATACCTCAAATATTACTCTTTACACTAAGTTTCTATTAAAGCCCTCCATATTTTTATGCAAAGGCAATTGATCATTAAAAGTGTAAGATTAGAACTACTAACATTACTAAAGATATTTCTCCAAATTATAGGTTACAATTTTTTCTTCTATTTGATGTATACCGCAACCGTTCTATGTCTCCGTTTATATTAAATTATATAAATTTCACGAGTGTTTACATAATAAAGTGGCAAGCTGTATAGTACATTCATACATGCTTTTTTATAGCAAGACTTTTACCGTGCAACAACGCAAATTATAAATAACACTATCTTCCAGAAACTGATTCAAGTTGCCCATATTTTAAGCAAAGGAGATTAATGAATAAAAGTGCTAGATAAGAACTACTCTCGACAATATTAAAAATACTTACTGTAGTTTTCAGCCAGTAATAAAACTTGCAATAAAAAAATGAACAAGGTAAATACTTCCCAGCATATGAGCCACTGATATAGAATCTCCTATACTAAAAGTTCCTACTATTCTATTGTTAGGCAAGAGTTTACTTATTCAAGTTGAATTTTAGAAACCAAAAGTCCAGTATATGAGCCAATGAAACTAGACCTCTGAAATCATATATAATGTGCAATTAAAATTGAATTGAAATGAAACTGATAATTGGAGTTCACATTGAAATCAAAAAATTCAAAGCAAAGCAAAACTATATTACTCTTCTGCTTTTGAATTCGCATTGAACGGCGATAAAAAACTAAACATTAGAAAAAACTGGTCTAACCAAAAAAAACAAGAGTAAGAAACTGAGCCTTTTATTACTTTACTTTGCAAAAGGTTTCGCTCAAAAAACCTTCATTTGTTTGGGCGGCTTGAATAAAAAATTGAGGCTGATATAATCCTATATTGAAATATAATCTAAAATGTAAAAAGGCAATCAGATATTATCGAAACTAATGATAGTAAATATTCGTCATGTGGCATCTTATGTGGCAAAGGAGTGATAGATTTATAATTATTTTCTTGACAATGTTATTTTGACAATTATTTTTCAAGATAGTGTTATTTTGACTATTGACTCATTTAGTAAATACTGGAAAGTTTGTCCTGATTGGCTTCGACCGTGTGTTATGACAGACTTTAATTGTATATATTACCGTCAATTCCGCTTCCCCACCCCCGCAAACTCATGTACATATTTACTTGAATAAAATCTCTCGTTTACTAAAAAAAACTTTAAGCTAAAAAAATCTAATTTCAAAGATATTCAAGAATTTGGTCAGTACGTACAAGACCAACTTTAAGAACACATTGAAGTAGTATTTGTACTTTCTTTTTCAAGCACTAAAGTAGTATTTGTACGAAGGTTGTTAGGTTGTGTATAAGGCAAACGGTTATTTGTTTGACTAGTTGAGGAAAGCGTATATGATTTCGCATATCTTCTTCTTAAAAAGTAAGCAGGAAAAAGGCCAATTTATATGAACGAACAATTTTGTAAATTACCTCACTTTAGAATTTGTATTAATTCATTGTAGGAAGAACCATTAGTGCACTTACAATTTTTATCAGCGTAAATTGTTATAGGAGCTGGACAGAAGAACCATATTTGTTTATATCCAGGTGCACTTGCAAATTCAGATAACAAACTATACAGGTGAGCTGATATTAAATGAATAAACAAAAAATAAACGGTGGATATATACATGTGGATGTTTGGAGGAAAGTGGAAGTAGAAAAATGTATGAAAATGACTAAAGAGAGACAGTTAATTAATTGAATCACGTGAAGTTATGAAAATAAATGGGTCTACAGTACCTAACAAGTAACAACTATCATTTATTTAACTTAAAAGCGTATCTTTACTCTTTTTGGCAAAATTGTATCTGTCAGTAGTCAATTGACCATTCGTGTTCACCATAAATCGGTGAAGTCCTCAGATTGCGATTTTGACGTCCACGAGATTCTTTTTGTGGATGGCAGTAATGCGATTTGACGTGTGAGGAAAACAATAGAATGATTGTCGATGCTCATAATAATTTATTTTTTCTTTTTATGGTTATCGGATATTAACTATCGAGTGGTAATGGTTTGTGGATTTTTTTTTTTTGCTATGATAATGGTTTGTAGGTTGAGCCGTATAATCAAACATTAAATGAGTGTGCAGTAATAAAGGATCAATGTGGTTTTGCGACTTCGAGCGATGAAGTATTACGTAGCATTAGCTGGCATTTGATAGTCAATTACATTGTTTTCTACATTTTGGTCATGGATGGCTTAAATTGGATTGTGGTAGTCGTCAATAATTTAAAGGATAATTAGAAAGGATAATTAGACTTAATTATATAATTAAAAAAATCATGGATACTATATTTCTCGAATATTCCCCCAATATGAATTTGGATAGGTCACATAGCTTTTCCTATAAGCAAAATTAAAATTAAAATTAAAATTAAAATCTAGAGCATAATGGGGGGAATGCATCATAAAAATCACTCAATGACGTATTGGTGGCGGCAAACACATCATAAACATTTGTCAAGTAATTCTAAAAAATATTGATAAAAGTTAGAACAACAAAAAACTAACTAAAAGTTAATGATTAACGCTTTCTCCTATTACCGTTCTTCGATTCTCATCTCGTAATTAAAAATAGATTTACTAATCAACAATAAAGCTATACTAATATAAAAAAATCATCGATTTTTTCTTACATTAACTGGATCGAAATTTACTTTTCACATTTAAATACAGCGCCAGAGTATTATTTTTGTTATTTGTAGGCATATGATACACTTCAATATAGTTTTTTCATAACTTGGTGCGTAATAATTTTGAAATTTTTGGTGTTAAGCTAGTATCCGTCCTACTTATATATGTCCACGGAATTGTGTACGTACACGATTATTCGATATTGCATGTCACTTAACATTTTTGTAGAATTACGATGACAAATTCATCAATATGCATCGCTATTTCCCGTATAAATGATATATCTCAAAATAAGAAATTTTATAGTGACAATGGACTCTTATGTGTTAATGACGTCGAACTAATATTTTGCTATCAATCAAAAGCATAAATAGCTCTAGCTACCACTTGTGGGGATTAAGCGTTCCCTAATCATACGCGCGATGATACATCATGCATCATTACATCTTAATGATAAAAGTTGATCACGAATTAGAGATTCTACTTGTACGATGAAGAACGTTTCAAACGCTTTTTTCCACTTAGTGGGACGCAATTAAAATATATGACTTGTTTTTTTTTTTTTTTTTTTTTTTTTTTTAAATTTAAAAAATAGTATTAGTTGGTTGTTGGATCATGATATAATACATGATGGAAGAGTGAACTATATATACTGCACTATGAGCTAGCCAGCAGCCCACAGTAGTAGAAGTAAGTTATATATATGTTAACGGAATATATTGCTATTAATTACACTCGAGAACTCGGTAAAAAAATTATTAACCGTACCAAAAATAATTCTTAGCTTTTCTTTTCAATTACGTACTTGTTAGACTTATAAGTTATTTCCTTATTTCTGTTCTAGCTGCTTCTTCAAGTAATAGTTTATCTGCACTTCAGCTTGTCTCTAGCTTTCTCCACGAGTGATCAGTGATTTATAATAACTTGTTCAAATTAAACAATATATAGAAGATGTAATTTTTTTATAATAATTCAAAATTATTTCTAATTCGTTGTTGATATTTTGGAAGAGTTTCTGCAAACATCTGCTACTGCAACTTCATTTATTGCAGTTTTTATTTTTTGTTGATAATATGATTTCCTTGTGAATGAGTTGTTCACATAATTTGGTACGCTGTGTTTATTTATATCTAAATTTTCAATTGTCGGGAAAATGAATGTAATTTATGTAACTAATTTTGGTGATAGAATGAATGTGTAGTTTCAAGTTTTGTAAAGTACTAGTTGTTCTCGTGCAACAAGAACTGTTCGTTGTTGTTGTATTCAAACAGTCTATCACATAGTTCGAAGCATCGTTGTGAAGACAAACATATTATAAAATATTGTACTTCAGATGTCTTACTTGACTTATACAATTTTTTCTAGTTATAAGGTATTTACATATTTTAATTATTTATTGTTTTTGTTAATAATAATACAACTGTCCGTCTCATTTTTTTGGGGTTATATATTAATATCAATTATCGTGCAATGTATATGACTAATGAGTTTCAGTTAATAATCATATATGTAAGCTTAGAACGGATAAGTTGCATTTACAAAATAGTATTTTAATATTTATTTTTTTCTTGTAATTTATGTTGATTTAACTCCCATCAATTGATGATGTATTCGACTTAGTACTTGCTTCATACAATGAATCTGCACACATCTTAATCATGAGACGTATTAGGTACACCACAAGTCTGGAATACATACAAAATAATAAGTCATTGCTCGGTTTGTATTATTAATTGACCACCGTCTTCGTTACATCACATCTTAAAGCAAAATATCCAACTTCGTACCAAAAGGATAGTACTAGAACAAAAATCATAAATAAACAGAGATTGTATCTTCACTCCTTAATAATTGTTTAATGCAAATATGTAAAGAATAAATAAGTTTCTGAAGCTTCATATGTTAACAAGGAAATCAATCACAGAAATAAATATATATCGGTTGTATTTTCTTTAACTTTTCAGAAGAAACAATAAGTACATTATTAAGCCGTTATACAAATCGGTGGCACGGTGCCGAATCAATTCATTTCCTTTGGATTCTAACACAACATCGTCGCATAAGTAGTCTATAAATCAAAAATTGAAATCAAAAATTTTATCCGTATTGGACTAATGAAAGTGTAAGTGGATTTGAAATTTCTATAAGCTAGACGTACAAACTTTCCGCAAATTTTAGATGTTGTTTTATAGTGTTTCAGAAAAACTAGAGTAATAATTTTTGCAATGAATTTAAAATACATATTTAAATGTTCTTTTCATTGAGTCGAAAGTAAAAACTTTTCAGTACTTTTTGTGGACAAGTTCAGACATTTTCATCTTCGGGATAGTGTGGGATATGGATTACCGCAGAAAGCATTCATATATTTGAGTTACTTTTAAGGTTTAAGAAACAAGAGGACATGGTAAATTAAAGGGTTATTAGAGTGGACAAGTTCTCAAACACTGGCATGGGACAGAAACAGTTTGGATTGGTTTCGAACTCATTTAACCTAAGCCCATTAAGGAAAAAAAAGGCAAATAGCCTATTGGGAAATCCTTATTAGTCATTACAGCCCAGGTCTAGTGTAGAAACTAATTGAAGAAAACATTCCAGAGTTCGTAACATCTACATGTACGTAGTCCAAACAATATTTATAATAATAAAGTAATGCCTTGAAATCTAGGCAGGGTAGTATATAATTAATTATACCAGCCATCCTCTGGCCAACTATTATCGAGCAATATATCTTCTTTAGTCACCACAAAGTTCGAATATATAACCTCGTGCTCTATACATAGTAACTCAACATTAGTAAGATATTAAAACTAATTATATTAGCATACAGTTGAAACATGAAAAATAATTAACAAGAAACATATAAATACGAAATATTATGCTAGAGCAAGAAGTTGATTAACAGAAAATATGTTGTTCCAATTCTTTTTCAAATTTATATTTAATTGAATCAAAATACCTAGACCAAAACATGGAAAAACACCCCGAGAATTATTTCCACAACAAACAAATTTAATTTAACAATTTGATCCAACACAATTTGTTCCTACTAGTTATCTAAAACAACGGAGATCTTACAGGGATTCCCTTTCTTCTTCTCTTCTTTGGTGGTCTTAATGGCTTGGAGTGTTCAATTCTCTTCTTCTTCTTAAGTTCCACCAGCTTGGAAAGTTCAGTTCTCTTCTTGGGTTCTACTGGCTTAGGGGGTTGGTTGGAGAGTTCATGGCTGATTTTCTGCAATTAGAAAAAAAAAAAAAAAAAAGGATTTAATTTATTTGCACACATAGTAGAAATAAAATCGTAAAACTAAGAGAATGCAAGTAAGGTATAGGGATAAAAGCTTGACGATTTTTTTTCGCAATCTAAAATGTAAACATGAGAGATCATTCTGATTTAACCATAATTCAATAGAATGCCATCTTTTCGCTTCAATTATTGTGAGATTTTCTTAATTTTCAAACCCTAATTTACGAGAAAGATGGGGGCAAATTGCTACTTTTTTTAAATAATAGAGGGCAATTTAGGCATTTTGACCCATTCATCCCTAAAATATATAATTAACTATATATGAATTTTCACCTTGCATGCAATGGAACAAAACCTGTTGTTCAACTCCATAACCCTCCTTTTGCAAAACTCACATCTGGGGTTATGTTTATGCTTTTCGGCCCCTTGTACGTATGGATTCAAGTAGACCACAAACTTGTTATTTATTTATATCTTTGAATTTCAGAAATATCCCAGAATTTCGTTATTTCAGTAACTTCAGTAGATGTCCGTCCAGAAGCTGCATATACCTAGTACATGACAAAGATTAAGAACAAATGTTCAACAACTTTAATAGAAATAAATAAACTACAGAGAAAAAAACACAACCAAAATAATTAAATGTAACATGAATTTACTCACTTGCACATATTGATGCCCTTCGTGTTTGGACTTTTAGTTTCATACTTGCTTGTGTGTTTCTCGCATTTTCTTTTTGATTCATAGACTTTGATTTTAAGCCAATCGTCCATCCAATTTTGCACCACCATCCTCGAGATTTTCTCTTCTTTCAAATTTGACATATTGCAAGATATATTTGACGCGAATTTTTCTTAATGCTACTACTTTAACTTAAGAAGAAGAAGAGTTAATGTTTGTGAGTTTTTGTTGTGAGGAACAGGACATATACAAGTAGGATTGGAGTTACCTTATTTGAGAGGGGTCTATCAATAATTTTACAAATAGGAAAATAGGAAAAGGAAACTTATGATTTGGGGATGAAATCTTTGCCTAGGATCTGCTTATATCATAAAATACTTACCTTTTCTATCAAAACTTCAAAGCTGAAATTATTTGATTTCCTTTGATCTTTAATTCAAGTGCACACGTTAAAGTTTGTAGGTACTTTTCAAAAATATATGAAGATATTAGGAATTTAGGTTATATATTTGGAAACAAAGAATTAAATGAAATATGTTAAACGATTAAAGAAAAGATTAGATTACTTTGGTTTTTCATTAATTCTAATCTTATGTAAAATTATGATAAAATGGACGGTCCTATGTCTGATAGTTATCGATTAGCTGTAGAAATATTTACAGCAGCGCCTACAATCAACTATAGTATGCAAAAACCAATACTCATAATAAAAGGCTTGTTATTAATTATTAAAGATATTATGATAGTACTGGAAAAATAGAAAATTATGTTTTATTTTGTCATAATCATAGAAAAAAGAAGAAAAATTAGAGTATTTGGTACGAAAATTCCGAAAAAAATGAGAGAATTTCAGAAATCAAAAGTGTAAGTACCTAGAACATAATTTTTTTTCTTTAAAAAATCTTATCAATCTAATTGAAGAGAATGCGCAATTCTCATATTTTCAATAAAAATGCACAAAATTTAAAGTAAAGTATCATATTTATACCTCAAACATATCATCAGAAATACAAATCCTTTCTCATATTTTCAATAAAAGTGCACAAAACTTAAACTAAAGTATCATATTTATACCTCAAAGGCTCAAACATATCATCAGAAATACAAATCAGTTCGTAAAAGTAGTAATAAGTTGTAATTCTGGAAGAATGAGGATGTCTTGATCTAATTTGGACACTCTCCCTTGTTTAATTCACTATATCCTTCAAATTCAACACAATGGCCCAAAATTATCCCAAATAATTGATAGGCCAAAACCTGTGGTGTTTAAAATTAATCAAAGTCATCAAAACTGAAATAGGACAAAATAAACAAACAAATAAACTTTTAATCTTAGTTAATTATGAGAATCGCGTCGTATCGCGTAGATAAATACTCCTTGTCCATTTATTTCAATTGAACCATTAGTATATAGACGACCATCGTCCCATGTGACTTCCATTCAAGTTTATCAACTATTCTTGCACTGTCCTAGGTCGACAGCTTCAAGGCGTTGCACTGGTACATCAACAGCATATACCTTATCCTCTTATTGAACCACTGCACACGATTTCTCATAAATGAAGAACTAATATTGCAACTTTCCCATGAAGCGAGCCAGAAGAGTGAACCTTATATTTTTCGTGTGCAGCTCATCACTTCTGAACTTCATATTGCAGTATACAAGCGTCGCATGTTGCTCGTTTCGGAAGTATTTATGACCCAATGCCACGACTTTGTAGTTTTAATGGATTCTGTTGCCAAAAAAATGCATCACCACATATCCGCATTGATGTAATGCCATCATGCAGTCACTTCATATGTCTAAGTTTCGGCAGCTTCTAGAAACTCCCCCGTAAGACTTGGCTCCTCCCTATCAGATTTCAACTGATCCATCAGTTGATTGAGAATGGCGTATATAAAGACAGACTCTTCATGTTTCTTGTCATCAACCATAAAATCAGAAATGCAACCATCAATGTCAATAGAGCTGACCGCATCAGTCTTTCTGAGACCATGCTCCCTCATTAGTTTCCTTACCTTCTTCGCATCATCCCATTTTTTAGCTTCGCAGAATATGTTTGAGACGAGCACAAACAACCCTCCACTGTATGTTTCCAACTCCAATATCTGCTTCAACACCACTTTTGCAAGCTCAACATTCCGGTGTATTCTACAAGCACCAAGTAGCGTACCCCAGATAACTATATCTGGCTTCATTCTCATTTTTCCAAACAACTCGAGTGCCTCCTCCATTAACCCTCCACGACCAAGAATATCAATCATACACGCGTAATGTTCAATGTCATAAGGTACTTTGTACATATGGCCCATTTTGTTAAAGAAGTATCGCCCAACTTCAATAAGACCGCAGTGACAACAAGCTGAAAGCAAGCCACTGAAGGTAACTGCATCAGGCTGTATTCCGCTAGCCTCCATCTCTTGAAAAAGCTCAATAGCTTTATATCCACTACCATGTAACGCAAGGGCATTAATTATAATGTTCCATGAGACGGTATTTTTCTCTGGCATGTTCAAGAAGACATCATGAGCAATTTCTGTCGAACCACACTTTGCATACATGTCTATGAGGGAATTGTAAAGAGTAACAGTTGGTTTTACCCTGTTGTTACTGACATAGTGGTGTAACTTTTTTCCTGTGACTAAATCCCCTAGTTGGCTACAAGCTGAAATAACACTAATCATGGTTGCTTCATCAGGAACCATACAAGAAGCACACATTCTGTAAAACAAGGCAAGAGATTCCCTATAGAAACCATTTTGGAGATAACACGAAATCATTGAATTCCACGAAATCACATTTTTCACAGGCATTTTGTCAAAAATGGCCCTTGCTAAATCAACACATCCATGTTTGGCATATGCACTAATCATGGAAGTCCACGAAACCACATTCTTATCAACCATTCGACTGAATACCATCCCAGCCATCAGCAAACTCCCACATTTAGCGTACATATCAAGAAGTGCATTTTGCACATAAACATCAATATTAATCCCGTTAATTTCAATATACCAATGAACAAACCTTCCTAATTCCACATCATGAACTTTTGAACAAACAGAGAGCAAACTAACAAATGTATGCCCATCAGGGTCCAAACCCCCTTCCGTTATCCCACCAAACAAAGAAAATGCCTCTTTCCACAATCCTAATTTCGCACACCCACCAATCATCGAATTCCACGAGACTAAAGTCTTAACTTCAATACAATCAAAGACTTTTCGAGCACACTCAATCTCCCCACAACCGACATAAAAATTAATAAGCCCGTTTTGGACGCATACATGAGACTCAGAAAAACCCAACTTCACAGCAAGTGCATGAACCAAAACACCTTCCACGTATTCCTTCCGAAACGCACAAGCCTTCAGTATAAAAGGAAATGTAAACTCATTCGGTAAAATATCAGAACAAACCATCTTCTGGTAAAGAAAGATCGCCTTCTCCGGGCAGTCCCTATACGAAAAAGCCCTTATTAAGGTGTTGTACATGTGTCTGTTCGGATGGGGAATTTTGTCGAACAGGTAATACGCATAATTGATATCACCGAAGGAGGACAATGCGAGCAAGGAAATGAGCTTGCTGAGGGATATGGTATGGTGGGTGAGTCCGCGAATGACAATTTGGGCGTGGAGTGATTTGAGTTGGGTCATAGAAGAGCATTTTTCGACGAAATAACTAAGGGTTTGGTCTGAAGAAGAAGTAGAGGTGGTGTTTGAGGTGGATATGGTTTGTTGGAGGTGGAGAGGGACAGTTAGTTTGTGGCGGCAAATAATGTTCAAATGTTTGGGGAATTTGAACATTACTTTATTTCATTCGGACAAAGTTGAAATGTAAGGGTGATTTTCCTCTCAAATGTTCTTAAATAGAGTGTGGTGTGATTTAGGTATATATATATCAGCAGGTGACTTTGGTATGTTTGGTACAAAATCTAAACTCATTTAATACCGATAAATTTTTATATCGTGGTATGTAATATAGTTAGATTCATAACTATAAATATTTGAAAAAAAAAATAGATTGTTTTAATTAGATTCATAACTATATCCAAAATGTAAAAACAGTTTGTTGCTTGCTATGAACCTAAATGAGTAGAAAATTTATTTCATTTCCAATTCACTCTTACCACCACCACCACCACCACCAATCGTTTATGTGGAATGAACGCGAATCGACTACGTGATTGAAAGGAAAGTAAGTCGAGTTAAGTATATGAATTCTTAATCATCGTTTTTTTCCACTTATTTCAGTTGAGTAATTCGTCTCCCTTTCATCATTTGTCATCGTTTTGTACCTTCATCCAAATCTTTTCTTTATCATCCTTTCAGTCTAAATATATTGCTTAAGACGAGATTTAAGTTGTACTAGTAGGAGTTGGAATCTGGACACAACGTAATTCGTCTTTAAAGTGAAGTATCCAACATCAAAGCTATTTTAAAGTCTCTGTATGGAAATTCAATAGCCCTCAAAATTCCTGTTCAAAATTTTCCGTGTTGAAATAAGGTGCAACCTATGTGCCGTGGTTAGATTTACAACAAATGTTTAAACTTTTTTTTTTTTTTTGTGTTGAAATGTACAATCTGTGTGCCATGGTTAAATTTACAGCGCATGTTCAAACTTTTTTGTGTTAACAATGTGCAATTCGTGTGCCATGATTAGAATTACAACACATGTATTCGCATAATGAAATCTTAACACACTAGATAGTGAGATGTTCGAAATAAGTACATGCATATTACCTTATATTTATCACACACGGGCATAAGTTCAAGGATGACACACTATTCGCACACAGTTCTGATATATCAGAACTCCTATAAACTCTATGATTTCCTTCATCACAAGTTTCATGGGGGCAATTCCATATTAACAGGACACTTCTAAGAATACTATGAAAAGCACTATCATTTATATATACTAAAACAGCAAAGTAAGTGTGGTGTCATTTTTACATAAGATTATCGACAGTAATTACACAATGAGACATAAACTATGCAGAAGGAAGAAGCCAAAGGTTGAAGAGCGAGGACGCTAATGACAGACACCATGACAAGAAGGCCATAGCAGCAGACAACTGATATCTTGTGCAAAACTTCCCGGTGCAGAATCCTTCAGAGGCAAGCAAGAGACTAGTCACGCTAGCCGTTGAACTAGATGCAGCTAGTGAAAGAAACGACAAGACCTACGAAAAAAGTATCAAGACTATTGTTATTATTATTGTTCAGTGAACAACGCTGAAGACATGACAAATATATGAAGGCATGACATATCACAAGATGTCTACCCAATCTCCTACGACGATAACTGAAAGTGTCCCAGGTTGATTAGCTGGACGTCTCATAATAACAGAAACCCAATCCACCACTGCCAATGTCAAACTCCATGGGATCACCAAGCCCATTATCGTGACAAGGAAGCTGCAAGTAGAATTAAATGAAATGAGTAATTATTGAATTAAAGAGGCAAAATTGGATTCTGGCTCATGAAAGACCAATAGTACAACTAGAAGGAACTGATCTTAAAGTAATAGTTCAAAGACGACTAAGTTAACTAGGCATTGTAGACATAATCCGTGCCTTTTTGTTAATAACTAGAATTGACTGGCAGCAAATAGCAAGTACACTAATTACCAGCCAAAACATGCTCAATATATTGTATTTGGAATATAAGATTGGTTCCTCAAAAGATATGGCAACAAGGTTAAAACAAAAGTCTAAATGATGAATATGCGTGAAATTAACAGTCGTATTTTAATATAACTAAAACTACTTAGAATATTCCCAGAAAGCTTCATGTCTCAAAATTCTTGAACTTGGACAGATTGAGAATCAAATGAGTATACTGGATTTCCATAGGTTCCGGTGAGAGTTCAACTTCTTACGGATTTTACAACAGTTCTTTGAAGCCAGCCTTAGCTTGTGACTTCTCCCACTCAGATAGCCCTCTCAGCTGGAGACTGTCCATGCTAAAATCAGCTAACCTATCTTTACAACAGTGACCTAATATTGCATTCAATGAGTTGCAAAATATGTTTATTCCGCTATCTTTACTTTATAGATTCCTATACGACTCCAGATGTTTCCCAGAGCCAATCAGCTGCTGAACAGCTGACGAGTAATCTTGGAGGAGTACTAAAAGTCCCACTACATTTTCCGCGTATTTTCAGAAACAGAACGTCATGAACAATACACTCGCACAATCGGCATCTTCCATCTGGAAAGATGACATTGCTTACGTTACAATCGTATTGATCATATTGACGTCACAAACAATACATTCACACAATCAGCATCTCTGGAAAAAAATGCCATTGCTTACGTTATAATCATTTTGATCATATTGACATCACCCACATTTATGAGCAAAAGCGAGAGAACTTTGTTCCTTAACCAACTAGAATAACGGAAATATCGTTCATTGACCAGATGTACATAAATTCATCAGCATAAAGGCTTGCGACATGTACTCGACCACAATTGCGAGTGACAAGATTCACCTATAATGTTTCTGTTCTTGCATGTTATTCTAAACAAAATTGGTTATCTTTCCAGACAAAAGTGATAGCAGACCACATGCAATCTGAATCGACAAGGAAAATTCAACACCACATTCGTCCTCCGCAATATAATCAGTATGGTGCCCCCCTGAAGATGAAGCTCACCATCTTATTAACCCTTCTAAAACCTAGATTTCTCAACAGTTCACTCTGATCTCTCATCCACCTACAGTACCACCCCTCAATAATACCCCTAAAAAGATGTCAACAATAGCTGTCTCCAACCTCACTCACACCGACAAAAAAGAAAAGAGAAAAGATTAGACAGATAATTTGTTGTTATTGTCAATCCCTTCATTCCCCTCACAATTGATCAAATGATCCTTCTCATGATCAACCCAATTTCATAATCAGTAAACAATTGCGAAACACAAACCCCAAAATACTTTTAATATTCAACTTGTAACCGATTGATCAAACTAAAAACAGAGCAAAACAGAGTAACAAAAAAACCCAGAAATAAAAAGAGCCTAATAACAATTTAAATAGAAAAGGGAATTTACCAGAAGGCAGTATAGTTATAGAACTCAACGTCCAAACACATAAACAGCAGCGAAGCAACGGCAAAAATGGCCTGTCCCAATCTCAAAGCGAAACTCGCGCTTGTACCCAAAGCCCCTTGTACTTCATCCATTTTTCAGCAAAGCACAAAAAGATTCAATTTTTTCCTCAATTCTCAGTGTAAAAACAGCTCTAGTGTGATCACACCGTTTCCACCTCATATTTATTGATCTCTCTGCTCCCAAACCCATGCCACGTATCTCATGCAAATTTTGTAAAGCACAATCAAAAGGGTAAAAGAGAATACAGCCAAAAATGATTCACTGGGTTTTTGTTAGTTTGTTCAAAAGGGAACAAAAAAGAAACGGTGGAGGGTAGTTGGAGAAGGAATGTAGGCGGTGGGAAAATTAATGAGCCCATTTTGCACGCATACATGAACCAAAACACCTTCAACGTTAACGCGCAAGCCTTCGATATAAAAAGGAAACGTAAACTCATTAGGGAAAATACCAAGAACAAACCCATCTTCTGTTAAAAGAAAGATCGCCTTTTTCCGGGTGTTGTACGTGTGTCGATTTTGTTGAGGAATTTTGTCGAACGCGTAATACGCGTAATGAAAACCACCGAAGGAGGAGAATGCGAGCATGGTTACGAGCTTGAGAGATTTGAGTTGGGTCATTGAAGAGCAGTTTTTCAATGAAGGAGATGAGTATTTGGTCTGAAGAAGATGTTGAGGTGGATTGACAGTTAGTTTGTGGCGGCAAAGAATGTTTAAATGTAACAGTGTTTTTCCTCTCAAGTGGTCTTAAATAGAATTTGGTGACTTTTGGTATAAGTAGCAGGTGACTTTTGGTATGTTTGATACAAATCTTAGCTAATTACTCCAAATTTGTATTGATAAATTGTTATATCACGCAACTTGACTTTAAATAGATTCATAACTATATCCCAAAAAAACTCATCTCACCTTATTTGTAATGATAAATTTTTGTATCTTGTTGTTTTTATATAGTTAGATCATGACTACATATTTGCAAATTATTAGATTATTAAGATTGGATTCATAACTATACTGAAATGTAAAAAAGAGTTTAATGATGCTATGGAATCCCCATGACTAGATAACTTATTTCCTTTCCAAGTTCACTCTCACCATCACGACCAACACCAACAACCAACTATTTATATTAAATGAATTCAAATAGACTAGGTGAAAAAGAAAATAAGTCAAGTTATGCATTTGAATTCTTTTTTTTTTTTTCTTATTTTAATTGAATATTATGTCTCCCAATCGTTCAATTATCGTTGTTTTGTACCTTAATCTATTTGTTTTTCTTTATCATCCTTTCACTTTAAATGTGTGGCTTAAGTCGAGATTTAAGTTGAACAGGTATGAGTTGGAATCTAGAAATAAGGTAATTTGTAAAGTGCATCTTGCATATATGATATCAAAGCTACTTTAAAGTCTCTGCATGCCTTTCCGCCTGACTCTTTGGTCTTAAGAACGTTAGTTTTAAGAATAAGTGATTTGATTGTCCTTTTCCTACCCTCACTGCCCAACCTGAGAAATGACATTCAACATGGTTCTTTGGTTGAGCCGTGACCCATGGATGCCATCTAAGTAGTAAGCGCACTCCAAGATGAGTGCTCTCCTATTCCGACTTCCCTAGAGCTTTTGATAGCACAACGTGAGACAACGATGAGTTCTTTACCCCTACGGGAATGCCACGGGCTCTCTGCCCCTGCAGGGATGGAGCGATAGAAGTTTTGTCATAATCAAAAAGAGATATCATATCCTAAAAGAAAGGTCTTTTTCAAGTAGCTCGAGAAAGGTTCGAACTCCCATTGCCTGCTTGTCAGACTAGATTCCATCCGATCTTGTTTGACTGCTGATTTTGTTTCGAACACTTTTAAATCCTGGGGACATCTAACCAACTAGAAAAGTTTTTCATTAAAGATGCAAGTAGAAAGACAAGTGCGTAATGAGTCATTACTATCATGGCTGCACAAAAACTCTTTCAATTTTTTTGTGCTAAAATAATGTGCAATAGTGTGCAATGGTTAGATTTACAGCGCATGTTCATAATTTTTTGTGTTGAAATAATGTGCAATCTTTGTGTCATGGTCAGAATAACGGCACATGTATTCGCGTAATAAAATCTTAATAAACGAGGTAGTGAGAAGTTAGAAATAAGTACACACAATTTAACGATTCACACTATTTGGACACTGTTTTGAAGTATCAGAGCTCCTATTTGGTTACCAAGTCTTTCTTACCAAACTACAAACTCCATGATTTCCTTTGTCACAAATCTCATGGGTGCAACCCCATATTAACTTTGCACTCTAATATTACAAAGAAAATACTATCATTTATGTATACTAACACAACAAAATAATGGTGGTTTGATTTGTACATAATATTAACAGCAGTAATCAGACAATAAGATAAACTAAACAGAATGAAGAAGCCCAAGGTTGAAGAGCGAGGACACTAACGAAAGAAACCATGACATGAAGAAGGCCATAGCAGCAGACAACTGATATCTCGTGCATAACTTTTCGCTGCAGAGACCTTCAGTAGCAAGCAAGAGACTAGTCAAGCTAACCGTTGAACTACATGCAGCTAGTGAGAAACGACAGTACCTACGAAAAAAGTACAAAGACTAATATTACTACTATTGTTCAGTACCAACGCTAAATACATGACAAATATATGAAGGCATGAAATATCATAAGATGCCTCTACCCAATCTCCTATGACGATAACTGAAAGTATCCCAGGTTGATTAGCGCTGGACGTTTGACAAAAACAGAAACCCCGTCCACCACGGCCAATGTCAAACTCCATGGAATCACCAAGCCCATTATTGTAACAAGGAAGCTGCAAGTAGAATTAAATGAAATGAGCAATTATTGAATAAAAGAGATAAAATCAGATTCTGGCTGATGAAAGACCAATACTGCAAGGTAACTAAAAAGAGTTGATCTTCAAGTAATAGCTCGAAGTCAACTACATTAACTAGGCATTGCAGATAAGGAGTCAAAATATTGTATTTGGATTATGATATCGATTCCTCTAAGATATTGCAAGATGCTTAAAACAAATTTATAAATGATGACATGTAAGGGTGATTTTCTCTCAAATGGTCCTAAACAGATCGTTGTGTGATTTTGCGATTAAGGATTCTGCAGAGGTATAAGAAGCAGGGCACTTTGGCATTTTTGATGCAAATCTAAACTCGTCTCACCAACTTTTTACTGATAAACTTTTATATCATGTTATATGTTATTTAGTTAGATTCATACCTGCATATACTTGTAAGAATTAGATTGTTTTAATTAGATTCATAACTATATTCGAAATGTAAAAACAGTTTCTTGCTGCTATTGAATAAAAATTAGTAGATAATTTATTTCATTTCCAGTTTTCACTCTCACCACCACGACCACCAACAACAACCTATCATGTACATCGAATGCATTCGAGTAAACCTCATGACGTAAAGGAAAATATGTCGAGTGGTTATCTTTACAGCAAATGTTCAAACTTTCTTGGTGTTGAAATGAAGTGCAATCCTCCTGCCATGGTTAGATTTACAGAACATGTATTCGCGCAATGAAATCTTAACGCAGGCATAAATTTAACGATCACACACTATTTGGACACAGTTTTGGAATATCGGAACTCCTATTCGGTTACCAAGTCTTTTATTACCCAACTATAAACTCCATGAATTCCTTGATCACAAATTTCATCGGGGCAACTCCGTATTCACTATACACTTTCAACGTTACAACGAAAAATACTATCATTTATATATACTGACACAACAAAATATTTGAGGTTTGCTTTCTACATAATATTTAAGAGCATGGATACAAAATGATGAAACTATACAGAAGGAAGCAGCCAAAGGTTGAAGAGCGAGGACGCTAACGACAGAAACCATGACAAGAAGGCCATAGCAGCAGACAGTTGATATCTTGTGCATAGCTTTTCGCTACAGAATCCTTCGGAAGCAAGCAACAGACTTGTCACGCTAGCCGTTGAACTAGATGCAGCTAGTGACAGAAACGACAGAACCTACGAAGAAAATATAAAGACTACTATTACTATTATTGTTCAGTAACCAACGCTATATACAACAAATATATGAAGGCATGAAATCATAAAATGTCTACCCAATCTCCTACAACGATAACTGAAAGTATCCCAGGTTGATTAGCTGGGCGTTTGATAAAAACAGAAATCCCATCCACCACGGCCAAGGTCAAACTCCACGGAATTACCAAGCCCATGATTGTGACAAGGAAGCTGCAAATAGAAATAAATATAATGAGTAACTATAGAACAGAAGAGACAAACCAGAATCTGGTTCATGAAAAACCAATAGCGCAGCTAAAAAGAGTTGATCTTCAAGTAATAGCTCAAAGTCGACAACATCAACTAGGCATTGCAGAAAACTAGAATTGACTGGCAGCAACTAGTAATTACAGTAATGACGAGGCAAAACAGGTTAATATTGTATTTGGATTATGACATTGATTCCTCGTAAGAAAACGCAAGATGGTTAAAACAAGTATAAATGAAGGGAAATGAGTAAAATTAAAAGCCGTATCATAATATAACTAAACCACTTTGAATATTCTCAGAAAGCTTCATGTCACAAATTTTTGGACATGGACAGAATGAGAATCAACGATGTTACTGAATTTCCATAGGGTCTCGTGAGACTTCTTATAGATAAATATCTCAACGATACCAGCCTTAGTTTGTAATTTCTACTCGGGAAGTCCTCTCAGCTGGAGTTCCGTCATGCCAAAGTATCAGCTAAGTAATCTTTATTAAAGTGAGTTACTACTGCACTCAATGAGTTGCAAAATCATGTTTATTCCTATACGACTCCAAATGTTTCCCAGATTCAATCAGCCGCTGAACAGCTGACGACTAATCTTAGAGAAGTAGTAAAAGTCCCACTAACTTATACGCATATTTAGTGAAACAGAACCCCGTCACAAACAATACACTCGCACGATCAGCATCTTCCATCTAGAAAGATGACATTGCTCACGTAATAATCGTATTGATCATACTGACGTTACAAACAATAGATTCGCACAATCAGCATCTCTGGAAAAATGATTGCTTTCGTTATAATCATTTTGATCATATTGAAGTCACCCCAGCAAAAACGACAGAATCTTTGCTCCTTAACTAACTAGAATAACGGAAAGATCGATCATTCATTCACCAGATATACATATATACATCAACGTAAAGGATTGCGACATGTACTCGACCACAATCGCGAGGGACAACATTCACCTAAAATGTTTCTGTCCTTGCATGCTATCATAAACAAAATCTGATACTGATTCCCAAAAAAGTGATCATGCAGAGGACATGGAATCAAAAATAATCACTATGGTGCACTCCAGAAGACCAAGCTCACCGTCTAATTCGACCCTCCTAAAACCTAAATTTCTCCATATTTCTCTCTGATCTTCAATCAACCTACAGTACCACCCTTCAATAATGCCCCTTAAAAGATGTCAACAACACAGCTGTCGCCAACCTCAATCACACCGACAAAAAACAAAAAGATTCAATTTTTATAAACAATTTAACACAATTATCAAATCCCTTCACCGTTCTCATCACAATCAATCCAATGATCCTTCTCATGAAAAACCCAATTCCAAAATCACCAAACAATCGTAAAACAAAAACCCAAATTTTTTCTAATCTTCAATTCACAACCCAATTGATCAAACTAAAAACAGAGCAAAACAGAGCAAAAACAGAGCACACAAAAAAAAACCCACAAATCGAAAAGATAAATTTACCAGAAGGCAGTATAGCTGTAGAACTCAACGTCCAAACACATAAACAGCAACGAAGCAACCGCAAAAATGGCCTGTCCCAATCTCAGAGCCAAGCTCGCGCTTGTACCCAAAGCTCCTGGTAGTTCATCCATTTTTCAGCAACAAAAACACAAAAAGATTCAATTTTTTCTTCAAAATTTTGTGTAAAAACAGCTCTAGTGTGATCACACCTCATATTCATTTAAGTCTTTTGCTCCAAAACCCATGCCACGTTTTCTCATGAAAAATCGAAAAAAAAAAAGCACAAAATTAAACAAGAAAATATGAACTGGGTTTTTGTAAGAACAAAAAAAAAAAAGAAACGGTGGAGAGTAGTAGTTGAGAAGGAATTGGAGAGGTGGTGGGAAAAATAGACCAAGGACTTTTTCCTATTTTGCACTTTTTTTTTTTTTTTTGGATCTTTTAACTTTTTTTTTTTTTTTAATTGAAAATGTCAATTTTTTAAGTTTTATTTTATTGGGATCGTGATTCTTTGCGAATGAGGCCTTGGGGTGTGGGGATTTATAAAATTTGCCACCAACTATTAGTACAGATAATTTTGAGCTCATCATTCTATGATTAAGATTCTTGTAATATGCTGGATACATTTGATGCAGACTGTTTCAATAATTCTTGGGTTGGGGTTTGATACTCCAACCATAATGGAAAATGATGTTTATAAAGAATTGTTATAAGTATGTATCAAGAGATTTGGATATTGTATGTTTCGTTCATTCATGCATTATTTATATATTTATTTTTGCCAAGAATGTTGTAGAATATATATAAATTAATAAATATCAATCTCCAACAAAATTGACAATTAGATGAATTCACAATTAAATATGGTATCAAAGTTCAAGTTATAAAAAGAAAAAGGAGTTCTAGGTTGCAAATCTGAGCTTTTAGAAGAGTTGAGAAGATAAATGACTTTAAAATCATTATTATATATATACATACATATGTCAAAGATTGTTGCATTTCTTGAGTAACAAAATTTTGTCCCACGTCACATATTCCTATTAAACATGCATATGTCATACTCGGGATATACTTTGATATGAAACTAAATGGCTTCTCAATCACGTTGACGTAAACATGCTTCTAGTAGATAACGAGAAGAAATGCAACCATTATCAAAATACTTAAAAGTATGAAATGGTTAAATGGTATAGTTTCTCCATCACATCGATACAAATTAAACGGCATTACACACTTATTTGGGCATACGTATTAAAATATATTAAGACGAAGATTTTGGAAATTGACGGTGAACTTAGGGGACTCTAAAAACTGATAATTAAACCATCAATTTGCTACTACACTTTTTATGAATTAATTACATCTGATAGGGGTAATTCCTAATTTGGTTATAGTACAAGGAGGTAATTGAATTTAAACCCTTTGCAAGAGAATCAGGTGAGATACTCATACTGTGCTCAGTGGCTGTGATTTCATGTGATCACAATTGTTTTCAACTCCACAATAAACTTTTGTTTCATTAACTTTGAGATGTATTTTATAACATGCATATTTAGAAGCACTATAAAGATTCTCTTATTGTTCTTTACTATTGCCAGATTCTTTGTAGACCATACTTATATTAGAAATCCACTGTTCAAATTCAAAAGTGTCAAGTTCAGCTCAATTAATTAATGGTAGGTATTTGAGTCCACATTCCATTCAAGATGATCTGCCCCCACCCAAAAGCAACGCACATTCGACGGTAGCTCAACACAGATAAGAAAGAGTGACTAATTGTTGTGGTGCAAACTGAGTCTGAGATAAGAGACTACACGATCTCGATTTAGTATCAATATAAGGACATAATTTATGTAAAATTGTACTACTATAGTGTAATATGAATAGCAATATATCTATATAATATGAATTAAAAATGATCCATTGAAAATAAAATTTAAGTATAACGTATAATTGGAAGAGCGAAAATAAGTAATTTTAGTAATGTATTTTAAGCTAATTATAATATATAAAATAAATATTTACATCTCGTCCACCTAATATTATATAAAGACCACTCGACAAGGGAGAGAACAACCACACATTTGGTGAGAAATGAGGAAAGAAAATTCAACTTGGAAAAGAAAAATAATTAGAGATCTCTACTTTGACATTCTTTGTGCTATTATATTATCCTAATCTTTTAGTTTATTATATTCGTTCTGGAACAAACGTGTTGAATAACGTCGGACATGTCGGCAATTCGTCTTTTGGCATTCTATTATATTTTTAAAAATTGACATGCTATATTGGGTTTGGGCTGAGACTTATTCCAAACTAGCATAAGTGCATAACGGAATTCATTTGGGCTGGATCCAGATCGTCTTCTACACTAGACAAGGACAACTGGGCAACACTGTCAAATTTTGACATTATTTTTTTTTGGAATAATTAATTGTACACCCCTAAAGTTTCATTTAATTATTGACACGATTACTTAAATGTTATATAACTCGTTTTTTTTTTTTTTTTTTTTTTTGAGAGAGAAACGGTAATTTATATAACTCGTTTTAAGGAATATCATTTGTTGATTTTGTACATACTATTTTCCGGTGAGTTTGATTAAAAGAGACTTGTATCTTTGTGCAAAGATGCAAAAAAGGATTTCGTTGAACACTGGCCCATGCAGGTCTCGAACCTGCGACCTTCGCGTTATTAGCACGACGCTCTAACCAACTGAGCTAATGGGCCAGATATTATCCTGAGCTTTCATTTTGTAATTACTATTTTTTCTAAGGTTTTTCACCTAAACAAAAAGAGGCTTTATTTCCCCTCTTTTCCTATGAATGATTAAATAATTTTTTAATAATGATTTACATTTCATGGTAGACGGAGACACGAATTTTATATTTAAAAGCAACCTTTGAGGTTGTGCTCAAGATTCGCACCAAATGCAACTTGCAAACAATACTAGACAAATAATCTAAAAGCAAAGAATACTACAATTTTCGGGGCTAAGTTTGATAAAGAATAAAAAATTGTCGAAAGCATAAAGCTTTTATGATACTTCTATTAAACTGAAGACACTTCATTGAGAGTACAAAATTACTTCTCATGTGGCGAAATTTTACAGACTCTTTGGTTTTTTCGTAGGACCATAATATATGGGCCTCAATATTTAAAAACATGGTGAGAGACTCCACTGTTTATGCTTTTGAGCTTGCAGACTGAAAAAATAGTACGATTTAAGCAAATTTTGAGCATACTCCAACAATTGATCGACCACATAAGTGTAGCCACTCCTAGTATGAATTAAAAGTCTTATTTGCAAGTGTAAGATGTCATTGCAATAAGACCATAAGAGCATCTTCAATTAGTCTACTAGTTTTTGAATTTTCGATATTCATACATAATGGAATGATATCTTCGACTACATGATTTTTTTTTCTCTCGCCAAGTTATGATTTTTGATTAGGTATATCGTTGTTGTGTATGAACTCCATTACCAATATTGACCTCCAAAAAGAGATGATAAGCTATTCTGTTGTGATTTCTTAACAATCAACCATCATATTGTAGAAATCAGATAGGTTTGTTAAGAGGATCAATTATCATTATCAAAATTATTGAAATTAGAACCTGTTGCATCATCTCATTTTACTACATGATTTACATATGAAAGATTTCTCTTATTATTCATGTTCGACGGTGCAATTATGCTTGTTTTCACGGGCGTTATCAATACCGACATAAGATAGTTGGACAACCAAAAAAGATCATTATACAGCAAGAAAGAAGACGTAAGAGTATGACTAATAGCATAGGTGGCCTTTTGAAGAATCTGCGATCACACGACACTATCCGTACTACTGTCACTTTTGAACTGGAAAAAGAGGACTATTTTGGTGCCAAATATATGAAAATACTAGTGACCACTTACTGAATTATTCATCATACAAATTCTTACAACTTAGAATAAAGACTTCTTTAGGCTTTTACAGATGTACACTACATACATCACACAACAACGGTTTCACTTGTAATTTGCTTAAAAATGAGTTATATTCACACTAAGAGAAATCTTAAAAAAAAAAAATGAAAATACAATGTAAAAGAAAACAAGAAAGAATCTGAATACAGTGGGACTCGAAGCTTTTAGTTTTCATGCCGGTGGCGGTGGCGGCGGCCCTTTCTTGCTGCCACCGTCGCTGGCTGTTGAGAATCGCACACTTGGGTCTTGAATTTGCACCCGAACTTTGTCCGCCAACCGCCTTTTTCTGCGTGTTCCAATGTGCCCATCTTGTCGATCTTCTCAATTGCCTTTCTCATGGAGCTACACTCTCGCTCCAACTCCTGCACCCGCGTCCTCATGCCATCCATATCCAGCCGCAACACTTGATTCTCATGTGTCGTCGCCTGCTGCATAATAATACCTTCATTTGGTTGTGTCGCCACCTCGTCTTCTTCCTCTCTACCATTACTCAATCGCCCAGCCTCCACCACTGTCCCCGCAATGACATGGCGCAACTGCAACTGTTCGAAAAAAAGCACCTGAACCACTGCCCGGAGTGGAAGCCGCTCATTCTGGGCAGCATGAGTGCACGCCTCTAGCGTCAGCTTCTGGCAATCCAAAAGTCCACATATCTTTTCCCTATCCACCTCCGAAATCCACGGATGAGCCTGTAAAGAAAAAGAAAATAATGTTATGCATATCTTGATGAAAGAACATACAAACCAAAAGTACTAAAATCGAAGGATCGTCTATATCACTTTGTACGTCACTCCATACGACACGTAGTTATGACGATGAGACGTATTTTGAATCTAAATACACGTATGATTGGTGATGCTCTGACACAAAAAAAAAAAAAATGATACAAACGATCCGTGTAACAATAAAAGACACACCAAAAGATCATAATCACGTGGACTTGTAGTAGTACTTCATGCTACACAACTCAACACCAATAAAAAGTTGAACACAATTGGGTAATCACTTTTGTACTAATCAATTTAAATTCAACGAATAATTTCATTTACCTTAAGATAAACATCAAGAGCTCGATATAGTCCATCGTCAAAGACCCTTGCTTTCTCCGGTAGAGCCACGGCGAGGTCGTAAAATTTCTCCGGCTTCAAATTAGCATCGGAAGCAATTTCCGACAAATACCCATCAACCAATTTCCCAACCTGCACTAAACCCGAATCTCGAACACCATTTCTCCCACCTTCTTCACCTTCAACCCCATTCAAATTTAGAAAAAATCCAAGAATTCTCTCAACACATTCAACATCATATAAGGTCTCATTCAAATACGAGTAGCTCGGAATCAGCAGATCGTCCAAACTCGCCTCCTCTAACCGCAACCCGATTCTCTTCTCCAGTGTTAATCTACACCCCTCAGATGCATTCAATATATAAGCTGTCCTCAGCAATCCAAACAACATAGGCGTGGCGTTTGAAGAAGACGCGGGCGAGGTTGTATCAGTCGGGAGATTCGAAATAATCGTCTCGAGTAGCTCCCTCTGCTCGTTCTGAGACGAAGTAGACGACAATGGCTTTCGCGTAGCACGCGAAATCCCGGGAATGTTCTTATTAGCATAGTGCATTAAGCAGCTTTCAATAGTTTCACCACTCACATTCAAAGCTCTCATTGCAAAAATCAAACGCTGTAAAAACGCTAAACTCAAATGTCCCAATTCATCTAACCAAGAATCTGAAACTCCCCTGTTTTCACCTCCCCGGTTTCTACCTCCTCTGCTATTCTCAATAGGCCACCCGAACATCGACGGATCCGCGGTAACCGATTTTTCCGCAATAGCGTCAATGCATCTCTCAACAATACCCAAATTCTCAGCTAACGGCATTAGCTTTTGGCAAGAGGCTAGTGCTTTAACAGAGTGACTGATGTTCTTGAAAACAGAGTGCCTTAAAAAAACCTCTGTTTTTGAAATGAGATTCTCTTCAGAGTACTCTTCTGTCATCGTTAAGTACTCCGCTGCGCAGCGGAGAGGCGCAGCGTTGGTGGGTAGGAGTTCAATTTTAACCCCGTAACAGAATTTAGCGGCGGTCTCAAATGATTCAGACCCGCCTGGAAAATTTGGCAGCGTGATTTGGACCTGTAAATCGTCTTCTTTTGTTGTTGTTTGGTTTTTGTTCTCTTGTTCTGTTATTAGGTCGTGAAGCTTTCGACTTTTTGACATTAGTGGGAACTGAAAATTGTGTACATTATTTAGAAACAGAGTGAAGTTTGATGAGTGTAGTTTTTGAGCTGAAAATAGTGTAAAAAAAAAAAAAAAACTGACCTTGTGAAGATGAAAAGCCATGTTGTCGACTTCGATTACAACATCACTTGGTAGCCCAGTTGTGCAAAACCTGATTCAAGATGAAGTTAATCAATTTTAGTACATAAATTGAAGAATAAATTTGTTAAAGATTGGATTTTTAGCTCACCAAGCTTGGCCTTTAGAACTCTGTTTTTCAGCTGCCATTGTTGTTCTTGAGTAAGCTCAAAAATTGAAGCAAGAAAAAGAAGAGAGTATATATATTTATTTTAAGTGTGATTCATTTCATGGGATTTGAATATGTTGTAATTGATATCGACTTTTTTAACTGAGTTCTGTTTCTAATGGAATGATTGTGTTTTGTTGAAGTTAAAGCAAAAAATTTGGAAGAAAAAAGAAAGGAAGTGAGAAGGGACAAATGAGGCTTTGAGCTGAAATCGAGAAAGTGAAAGATGGAAGATGATTGATGAGTTAAATTCAGATTGGATTCATCATTTAATGTTTTACCTTTTTCTTACCTACGCTTTTTATTCTTTTTTACTTTTTATTTTTTTGAATTCGATCGGTAAATTTGGTAATTATGGCTGTAATCATGATGCTTTATTGGCAAAACAAAATTCGAAAATTGATTTATTAACACTTATTTGTTCGATACACTTAATGTTGTTATATTTGTACTATAAGATGTCAAGTGACATGGTTTAAGTTGTCACTTGTGTTGTCACTTTGATTATGTAAGGTTGTTATGTTAGCGTATATAAACTCACGAGAATTTGAAGTTTAACTTTCACTATCGTAAAAGTCAAATAAATTGTTATTTCAATTAACGAGTGGTTGATACACAAGTGCATTAGCTACTTGTAAGTTATTATGATTATTTATGTCCTATCACAAAACTATCATTGGAACATACGTTATTAAACATTTTTCTCTAAATTTCTTTTCCTTCTCTAATGATACTAGTCGTAGCCATAAAAATGGTGGGAACTATCGAGATTTTTGAATCTAGGAACTGAACTAGTTTGAGGGAATATGACATGATCTATTTCTTGATTCTTGTCGTTCATGACACCACTTATCCTCTTCTCCCGTGTACATTTATTGCAGTATTAATTAACTGACAGCAGTAGTAGGAATATATTTAATTCCCGCAACTCGTATTTAAAATTCAAAATATGATACTCGTAAATCTGTAATATCATTTTTCAACGTCATATTTGAAATTATGTCGATAAATCAGATTCAACCATGCGAAATTGTAAATTTACATACTATTTCAAAATATAACACAATTAGGTCAACCTTTATTAGTAGTCACTGAAATGTGTATGTTAAACCAGATGTGTGTTAACAGGATAAGAGAAGAGATAATGTAAGAAATGAAGACATTTGTAAAATGATTTAGATCGTAATTAGAATCAAGAAAATCGTTTTCGATAGCTCGAACATCTGAAATGAAGATCTATTGATACATTGGTACGATCTCTTGAAACTTATTTAAAGCAAATAGACAAAATACAAGGACACTCGAAAAAACTACAAACATAGCATCTAAAGAATCATAAAGTTTAAAAGTCTATGAAAATATCCTATGCAATCAAATAGAACAACGAAAGAGATTTCACGTAACAAGACAAGTTATTGTTTTTGTTTAACTTTATTTTGGTTTTGTTTTTTAATAAAATTTGAGTGTCAGGGATAGGGCGTCGGTGGTGCCAACCTAGTTATGATTACCGCTAGCTTCATCCCCGTCCCTCCATTCCACGTAAAGAAAAAAACTATGTGTTCAACCAATGTGATTCTCGTTTAGTTTATATAATCTTTTCAATTAACTATGGTTACTTGATTGTTGTTGTTGTTGCAATTAAATTCTTTAACACATTTTATTATGTTAGGTTCAATACTTCGAGTAGTCAAAACAAAAATCACCATGTTTTTGGTCCACGCATGAAATGAACGAGTTCAGAACTTATGGATGATTAACGTTAACAAACTGGGTATAAACCTAATTCATTCTAAATTTCCGAGTCTCTCTTCCTAATAGGTTAAATTTTTCGACATAACGAGTAATTTTTCAGAGAAGTACCAAAAATTCTCAATTCTACCGTATTCTCAATGTAAACTTTATGAAGTTGATAAAAAGAATTAAAGGCAAAAGTATCTACCAACATTCGTATAACAAATAACTCCAACACGGACGAAGAAGTAGAACAAAGTTTGTCTGTCACGACGAATAGATGCTTCCCACTTGCTAAAATATAGTGAAGCCACGCCCAACCTAATCACGGCCCTAATCATCTAAATAATCTCCCTCACGAATTGTTTATTTATGTTGTAATTATAATAGGAAATTAATAAATGTTCAACGGTAATTAAACAGTGGGTTGGAGCACAAATACCATAACAACATAAGACAAAAGAACACAAAACCCGTGATTATGTGTAAAGTTAAAAACAAAAATTAATACAAGGCACCCTGCACTAGGTGGAAAAAGAGAGCTGCATTATTTATTTAACATCTCCATACACTTTTTCGGTCAATTCATATTGACCTCAATTTGCACACCCATTATTTCGTGCACAACATTATTCACTCGGATTTTTTTTTTTTTTGGTCCAAATAAGACTTACAAAGAAACCCATTGTCTTAACTCTTAATAATATAACAAAGTTTTTTTTTTATTTTTATTTTATGAAATTGCATAGCAAAGTTAAGACTGGAAAGACATGCTCTCCATTATTTAATGCACATGTGATGATATTACAGGTGTGAGGGCATCTTCAGGATGTCGTTTTATCTGCAACAAAGAAAATACCAAATTAAGCCGTCAATCACACTGAAATTATTAAGTTAATAATGTAAAGCTACGGTAACGTTTTGCATCTAGACAAAAGTTTATCTACATATAATTATACACTAATTTGGATTTTCTACCGTAATCTTTTTGTCTTTTTTTGGCAATTTGGTTTCGGATTTTTATGCCGTGTTGTCTTGTTTAGGAGGCTAATTTTGTAGCTGCGTCATGTAATGTACAAAATACCAATATTTCTTTGTAGCACCATTATTTTGTTTGTTTATATGTACAGAAAACAGCAAAGAAGTTTGACTCCATATGCTAAAATTTATTCGGCATTTGCTTATAATAAATAACAAATGCCGTTTTGGCGATGTAAATAAGTACGTGCCGTTTTGGCGATGTAAAGGTGAAACTTAGAACGATAAAACATGAAGCTAATGGCAAAATCCTACCACGAATTGTAAGCTTTTTGCGGATTGCACCATAAATTGCAATTACAAGCAAAATACACCATAAATTGCAACACTTTTGCAAGTTGTACCATAATGTGTGTTTGTAAGTGTTTTAAAGGGTATTTTTGGTATTTCAATTTTTACTATATTAACATTTGCAATTTGAACCCCAGATTGACAATTATCATATGTGTTTAGAATTCAAAATATCATAGCAAGGCCAAGGCCTAGGTAATACTATTAGAAATTTCAAGTCTCTCTATATTTTCCCCTTAAAATACTTTGTTAAGAAGAAATATAAAGATTAATTAATCACATATGCCTCCTCATATGTAAGTGGGAAAGAGCATTAATTGGATGGCAACATGTTTAAATTATTTCTTAGCGTGGCTTTTACAATACGCCAATATTTGTGAGACCATGATAGTTGAATTCAGCTAAATTGCATCAATATTCAATTTCTAATAGCAATTCTTCAAGTTTGTGGGGCTTGACGGTTGATTTGACGAATGAAAGATGAATACATATTGTCGCCTAAAACTCAATTTGATGGTATCCTCCAATGAAGGATGAATACATATCATTGCCTAAAATTCAATTGCAGTGAACAAAATTATGCATGAGTACCAATTTTTCTACCCTTTTAAGGGTTTGGGTAGGCACAACGGTCGTTCTTATCTTCTTTCTCTAGTTACCGCAATTCTAGTTCTATAAATAATGAACGCGAGCGCATATTGCTTATATAATTGTTTCAGGTGTGACACTCAATCTATAGTTAGAATAGTCACATCAATAGTTGCATCGACAATTATCTTCACTCTCAAATTAATACTTATACGCCCATTGTAAGTGATAGTAGCTAGTGACCTTTCTATTTTCTTAGGGATATTATACGTACCTTCGGTGGTTGAAGTTGAAGATTTGGAGGGTTGATCTTCGGGCGGGATAACAACCCCAGGCCAAGATTTGCACATGCAACGCTTGCCTTTGTCAATGCTTGCATGCAAAGTCTTCAAGTGCTCCCCACAACCTCCCCAGGAGGTCTTTCCACATTTCTTACAATCCACTCTGTAACACATTTTTATGATATAATATAAAAGTGATTTTATGCTTTTGATTAGTATCTAATTTTTCATAGTCCTTTTGCTTCTATATATATAAATTTATGGAGGAACCAAAATAACATCAAAAGCGTCCATAACTTTTGTCTCCTTCTTTGACATTTTCGCATTGCCAAAAGAGAAGGACAAAAAAGAAAAAGGCCGACTCGTTAGTTACAATGATTTGGCATAGAAATATTCTTTTCTTGTTAGCCTACAAGCCCAAGACTGCCCAATGCAAACTAACAGAGGTTATCTAATTAGTTGTAACTTGATAGCACCTTTGTTTGTTTGCCGTTGTTAATTAATGTGTTTCACTTGGAGGATAACTAAATTGAGGTTTCTTAATTAATGTGAGTTAAGTGCTGGCCCCTTGTATTTGTAATGTTATTTCTTTGTTCTTCGTTGGTAACTATTTATTAGTATATATGACGAAGTGGAGGCCGAGTCTAAGACAAAACCACGAAACTTCTAAGAAATTTGTGGGCCTTCATTACAGTCCAATTCTTATGTGATAAACTTTGCCACTTTTTGTGTCATCATTAGATTTATGACACGTGTACATAACTCGTGATGAGATCTTTGTGTCATCTTTAGATTTATAACACGTGTACGTAACTCGTGATGAGATCTTAATGTCCACGGTGGCAAATAGTTAGAGAAATAAAATCCAATTCTTATTTAATAGTATTACGCCGGCAAAAAGATTGAGAAGTAATTTTGAACAAAGTTTATTTTTTCCCTCTATTATGCATGTTATGAAAAATAAAATTGTACTGGATTATGCTTTTTGAAAATTTCTATGAATGTAATCCCAACAGGAAGAAAACAATAGCTAAGAGTTTGCCATGGTCATTTGACCATCACATGAACTGGTGAAAGTGTATTTTAATGCCAAAGCATCTAGTGTTAGTTCAAATAGTATCATTCCATACAAAAGGGTTTTGATATAACAAGGGCAAATGAATCAGAATTCTAAGATATGGGCTTTGGGCATATACTTATGCAATATGGTTTTTGCAAAATTTGATGGAAAAATTATGGAGTAACCTAAAACTAAACCTATGCATATTCAGTCGATTAATGCAAATTTGACCCTACTGTGGAGAATATTTTTTAAATGCCCATCTATTAGGATCCATAGTTATGATTTATTTTGATTCTTAAACAATAAGTACTTAATAGGCCGTTGCTCAATGCTTAGTTGGGCCTCTCAGAAGTAATAATTTTGAGACTGAGTTGGTCAGGGGCCGCGCGAACGCAGGCCCCCGCTGCCACAAATTATGACGTAGGCTCGACCACTTGGGCCGACCTTAGGCGGGCGCCCCTCCGAAGTGCAATGGAGGTCGCCAACCTAGGCCATGGGCCTTCTTGATCGCCCATTGACCCCGTCCAGGTAAGTATTTAGCTCAGTGCAACATGTTCTGTTTATATACTACCTTCTCTGCCCATCTCATGTGTTCTTAGTCGATGTGGGACAAGTTTTCCATCTGTTTCACCATTATTTTGATGATGTCTTTCTTTCCTGCTAAAGTTCACAGCTCTTGACACCGTTTACTCTATCTGGTTTCTTCTTTTCACGGTAAGCAACATCTATGAAAAACATAAATTCAGAATATGTATTATATCAAACCACAAGATACAAAGAAATATTTCTAAATTCACACTTAAGATTAGAGTTATATATAGTTTATCGACCTAGTATGTTCTATGCTTCTTTGATTTATCATAAATTCCATCTGTTGCCTCACTTTAATGGTCCAAGAAAATAATTTGATGACATGACATGGTAAAGAAGGCATACATTATGGAACTGCAAGAAACAACTACTATTAATGGGATCTTATCAGGGACAACAAACATCAAAGATTAATAAAGTTAACTGCTTTCAACTCAAATTTTGTTCGAGCTAATCAACACAATTCCACATTTTTTGCATATCGTATACTTCTTTTTCGGAATATATACCTATGCATAAATTTATGATCCGCGTTGTGCTGTAGTAGATGGTATCCGAGTTCACTGATTTGATTGTAAATTTTACTCGAATTATATATATATATGTTACTAAGGGTTGGGGGAAATTAGAAAGAATATTATTCTTTTGCTCGCTGAAATAAGTGTGAGACTCTACTAAGCTTGTATATGCCAATTTAAACAGATATGAGAGTCAATTACATGTATCGAGTTGACAAAGGACAAATGCTACAAAACTTTACATATAAAGATATTTGTGAATAAGAAATAACTTATATATAGTTCTTGCAATTTATTTTAGAGTTTGAAGAGCCGGGCTTGGAAGAGTTGAGTTCATGTAATGAGTCTAATGACTGTGTATGATCATGAATTGAATTTTTAAAACGAAAACATTAGCTATCCCACTCAAAAGTTGCACTTCTAATTGGCCTAATTGTTGATGTACCCAACTCAACTACCATTATTCATCCATAGGTCATATCGGGTACCCGATAGGTTTTTGTCAATCAACAAGATTTTTCAAGATGTGTCAATAGAAGACTTATGGTGTTTGTGGAGAGTATAACTAATAAGATTAGTTGGTAGATGTGTGATTAACCTATAAATTAAAAAGTGCTTTTCGATTTTCATCATCACTCAAAAGAACAATATACTTACATGGCAAAAAGTGAGTGATCACTGTGTTTGTAAAATGTGATGTGATCATTTCTCAAGATATGTGATTAGTTTGAAAGCATCAGTGGGACTCCACGTTATGCGAGATAAAAAGTTTAAGAAAAAAAATGCATTAAATGAGACATTCTTTTGATGAGACGATACTAGGAATACTTGTTCATACTATATGTGATAACATAGTTTCATTGATTGACGGCGAAACCTTAATATCACCGATCAATTTGACACATTGTTTTCTCAACCTCAAGCTCTTTCTTACAAAAACGCATTCTATAAGCAACGAAGATGAGTTTTCCCGAAAGCAAAATGAGATATCGTACTAGTATATGAGATCATATCTTTTGCTTGCTGCTTGCTCCACCAATTTACATAGGCCAAAAGTCTTGAGCACGTTTTTAGTATTGCATGCAAAGTATCGTCGACTCGTAATCAGTCCATTCACGAGCTTGTTCTTATTATGCACGTAGTAGACGAGTCATTACTAAAGATGACACTATTGTTTCTGTAATTTAACAGGACTATGCTATCAAAAGTGTTGACTTATCGTGTCATAAATCTCCTTAAATGTGGTCGATTACAGAAAGACTTATGATAGACTTTCACGCCGCATACTGATCTAAAGAATCGTATGATATGTGTTATCAATGTAATAATATCTCTTACAATTTTGAAATAAAAGAGAAAATACTGAAAAGTGAAAACTAAAAACCCCTAGCACCTAGTTAATTTTCTGTTTTACATGTTTTTTCCACTTTTTAACCCTTTTCTCCATTCATTTTTTTTATTGGCTTTGCTTGATTGGTCTTGAACTCTCCAACCCCGCTAAAGCCAGACCACACAATGAACTCATGATAAAATACTAGCCTTTACAACTGAAAAATCATTTCAGTGAGAATCAAATTTCACCACCAAACTAAATCAAATCCATGGCCTCCACAGCCTCACTCATCTCCGCCCAAATCCTCCCCACAAACTCAAAACCTCAAACTCCTCACCACCACACACCACTCTCATCACTCCCAACTCGCCGCCAATTCTCTCTCCTCTTCACAGCCCTAACCGCCGTATCAGCGCCGCCGTCAAGAGCACAGGACATACCGCTGTTTGGCCTCAGAAAGAACCTGAAGAAGGCGGAGCAGGAGGCGGAGCTGATCGTCAAAGAAGGAATCGAGGCCGCGGAGCAGGGGATCGTGGCCGCGGAGAAAGAGATTGTATCAACGGAGAAGGAGATTGAGAGTGCGGCTGCTGTGAGCTTTGGAGGACTAGCGCAGGCGGCTGCTGTTGTCGGGGCCGAGGTGGTCGGGGTTTTGGTCGCCACTTCGGTTGTCAGTCGGATTTTGGGGCCTGAAGCAGCTCAGAAGTCGTGAAGACATTAGTGGTTGTTGATTTATCTTTATTTTGAAATGTTGGTCAAATTTGTGTTTATGTTGTTGGTATTGGATTTGGCAGGCTCTACTAGAGTTGCTTTGTAGATGCAATTATATTTTATTTCATTTATAGATACATGCATTATGGGTTTATTCATTTGACAATGTTGTGTTTTGGAAACCATTGACGAAGAAATATTTCCTTATTTTGCAATTTGTCTTTGCTCTAGAATATTTTAAAAAGAAACAACATACGTATTGGCTATCTTTTATCTATTTTATTACTAATTTGCCAAATTAATACTGATTTTTCAAAATCTCTAGAGAAATAATGTCTTCAGAGAGCACAATAATAGTTTTTAAATTGTAATCGTTTTAATAAGAATAATCAAGAGTCTATCGATAATGCACTATTGTTGTACAAGAACTAGTAATGCCCACCAATTCGTAGCTCGGAGCCTCGGACACCTTTATTTTGATCTCGATTATGGTTTGATAAAGGGCACCTTGTTAAAATGAGGTAGAGCTTATGTCTCTTCAAATTGTGAATTCTTGTTATTGGAGAAGTGATCATGCCTTCTCCACTTGAATGAAATGTGTTTACTTATGTCTTGTGTAGACGACGATTCATGCTCGTTAAGTGTCGTGTCAGACAAATTATTGATATACTTAATACAAAGTTTATCGAGACAGTGTTAATTAATATATTGACCTATCGCTCCATTAAACTTCATCGAGCAGGTTTCTATAACTATATGAGTACCTAGTGAGAGACGCCTCTAGCTCACGCATTCTAACAGTGTATAATACCATAAACCTTATTATTTAATGTGGTTGCTAACAATGACAATGTCGTAAGAAATACTTCATATCTCTACGCAATACTTGCTATTGTAAAGACCATCAAGTTCTCGTACAACTCATGGAAGTCGTATCTTACATGTTATCGAAAGTATAACAAAAAGAAAAGAATCAATAGTTTTCATGAAAAGTCAAAATTAGAATTTTAATTAATTCTCCTCGAAATACTATCCATGTTATTTTACAAAGATAAGAAAAGGGCACCCTAGAGAAGTCTCAATAATTTCGCTAACGAAACTCATCATCTGTATCATCAGCTAGATACACGTGCCACTGCAGTACTAGTGTAGTACCTTGGGAGCCTTTGACCAATTTTGCACCACACAAACGTACAACATACGGTAGCACCACCGCATCTCCGCCATGGCTCGCGTCGCCTCAACTTCAACCGCCGTCGATTTCCCCAGATTCAATCTCCACTCATTCCACTCTCATCAAAAATCGCCCAAATCGGTCAATTTCTCCTTCCAAAACAACAATCGCCTTCGTCACAGACTCAATTGCCAAAGCAACAGCCCTACTCCGATTGAATCCGCTTCAACAGAGGTATATTATTCGCCAATTGAAAATTCGAAGTGATTATGCACGTTATTGATTCAATTGTAGCTAGGTTACTGACATTTAGCTTCGATTATGAGTGAAAATGCTTGGTGATATGTGCAGGAGAAGCGGTTAACAGAGCCTGGAGGTGAAATTAGTGCGGCCGGTGGTGAATCGGCTTCGTCTACCGGTTTTGGATTGCCGGAGTATCCGGACAAAACGTTTAACCGGAGAATTGCGGTGGTTACGACTCTCGCGGCGGTCGGACTGTTCTCGTCGGGGAGATTGGACTTCGGCGTGTCGCTGAAGGATCTTACTGCTGCTGCTATGCCATATGAAGAGGTTTGCTGATTCAGTGATGTTGTTAATGTTGAATATTAGTTTAATCATCTTTTTTGGTGCATGTAGCAAGTAGCAAGAGTTTGGTTATTTGGAGAACTGAATAGATTAGTAGTATCTTTGGCTTGTGATGACAGCAGATTTTTAATATTAGCGAGCACGATGTGCTGCGGAAAAATTTGTTGCGAATTGACTTGACGTGAGCGTTTCGTTTCTTATTTTCATAAGATTGTGGATTTTAGAGGAGGCCTTCTGCTGATGGTGGAATTTAACGTCACCAACGAGTAGTTACTTTGGTGTTCCTCCGTAGTGATATAAGGATTGAATTAACTGTTTTCCTTTTGTGCTTATTGGCCGCTTACTACGAAAAGCATGACACAAGGCCTTTTGCTGATGGTGGAAATTAACGTCACCAACGACTAGTTACTTTGGTGTTCCGCCGTAGTGATATAAGGATTGTATTAACTGTTTTCCTTTTGTGCATATTGGCCTTTATTACGTAAAGCATGACACAAGGCCTTTTGCTGATGGTGGAATTTAACGCCACCGATGACTAATTACTTTGGCGTTCCGCCTAAGGGATTTAAGAACTGTATTAACTGTTTCCCTTTTGTGCATATTGACCTCTTATTATGTAAAGCATGACACAAGGACTTTTGCTGATGGTGGAATTTAACGTCACCGATGACTAGTTACTTTGGCGTTCCGCCGTAGGGATTTAAAGGACTGTATTAACTGTTTTCCTTTTGTGCATATTGGCCTCTTATTACGTCAAGCATGACACATTTTCATGTATTCTAATCCTTTGTTTTTATCTGCTCTTTTCTGTGTAGGCTCTTTCCAATGGCAAACCGACTGTTGTGGAGTTCTATGCAGATTGGTGTGAAGTATGTCGAGAATTAGCACCAGACGTGTACAAAGTGGAACAGCAATACAAGTAATGATGTTAACTCTACTAAACTTTGACTATGTACGTGACATGTGTATCTTGTGAAGCTTTAACCATTACCATTTTCTTTTACAACAAATTAATGAGTTTTGTCATCTAATCTAAATTTCAACGAGGACTGGTCCTTGTATATTATGTTCAACTTAAGGGTTCTGATGCCTGCTAAATGATTTTCTCCTAAGAAGTAATTACCTCCATGATTATATAGCATTGCAAACATTTTCTGTATGCGGGTTTCAACATTTTAAGTTTATTTCTTTGTTTCAATACCAGATCACTGGATTTACAATGGTTAAATGATACTATATAATACAAAGGAATCAGTGACTAAGCATTAAATTAACTTGTCATTTAAAATAGAGATGGTATTAGTAACCAAATATCATATGCAAAGCATGTGTATGTGAAAGTTGCTAATGCACTTTCCACTGTCCGAACTGGTAGCTGTGTGTGTCTGCATGGGTTTGTATAAGATATACATATCCAAATAGCAACTTACTCTTTCCAATCTTTGCTTTTTATTCACTCAGTTAATTATTGCGGAATGACTTGTTCAAATCTTTCAAATATCCTAAAGTGTTGTATTATGATATTTCAGGGACCGAGTAAATTTTGTTATGTTGAATGTTGATAACACAAATTGGGAACAAGAGCTTGACGAGTTTGGTGTTGAGGGTATACCCCATTTTGCATTTCTGGACAAAGAGGGTAATGAGGAAGGAAATGTCGTAGGCCGCCTTCCTAGACAGTACCTGCTAGAAAACGTTGACGCCCTTGCTCAGGGAGAAGCAGCTATACCTCATGCTCGTGTTGTGGGACAGTATTCAAGTGCTGAAGCTAGGAGAGTTCATCAAGTTGTGGATCCTAGAAGTCATGGATAGGAATAGTTTTAAAGCATATTCGGTTTTCATAACTGGCATGAATCAGATTCCTCTGTTAAGGCAATACCAAGTTGTAATATTGAATATCAGTGGGTGGTTATTATCATAAAATTGACCTCATTTATAGGATACCCTATGATTTCATGTACCTTCACATATGCGCATTTGAATTAACAGTTTACTTAGAGTGATGATTCGTGAAAGACGTATGTTAGCTGTGAGAATCCAAAAAAATCGCAGGAGAAAGAAATGACCAGAATAACATCATCATGTTGCTTAGGTATAAGAATGTTATGAAGTTCGTTGTCAGAATGACCTGAATAACATTATCATGTTGGTCAGATACACGAATGTTATGGTTGAAGCTCGAAATAGTTATCAGCCAAACGAGTAATGTGCAGCTCTTCTAGTCGGCTCTTGCGCTTGCTGAGAATTTTGTTATTGTCATGCTTCTCGATTTTATATGAAAAGAAGAGTTAATTCCCATGTGTTTTTCGCCATAGATTCCCCCTTCCATCCCCGATGAATGATTAATCACTTTCAGATTGGAGTATTTAAGATAAATTTATGCTTCAATGGATTCCACTATGTATAATTCTATTAACAATAACTGAAATCACAATGGTCTATCAAAAACCTTAACTGCATTTTCATGAGCATCCAAGACATGTATCTAATATATGCATCAATGAATACTATAACAAACGGGTCTTTGTCACCGAACAATATTACCCAGCAACGTATTGGTCGATGGAGGACTCTCTTCACTCAACCAAGGATCCTGTACAGATACCGGTGAACTTTCCTTCACCTCCTCTGTCTTCTTCAGGCCATCGCCTATCCGCTGTGAACCAATCAATCTCCTACTACTTATCCCGCCTTTCAAAGCCGTCGTAGTTTTAAACGATTTCTCACTTCCATAATATGGTGAAGAACAAGAAGACGCCACTGATGATCCCATGCACATAGTCTCTTCCATCGGTGCCCAACCACTAACTCTAATCTGCTCTAACTCGTCCGCCACTTCCATCATCGAAGGCCTCATGTCCCGATGAAACGCGAGACATCTAAAAGCAAGCTCAGCCACTTTATGCACGGAGGATAGTGTCCAGGCATCTCTATTCGGTTCGAGAAACGGATCTATAATATCATCAATGCGCCCTTTCCCGATTCTGTCGATAGCCAGCGCAGCCAAATTGATCTCACTATGAGGTCGAGAAAAGTCGACCACTTTCATTGCCGTGATAATCTCTACAAGAACGACTCCAAAACTATAAACGTCGCTCTTGTCTGAAAGATGGTAGTTTTGATGATACTGAGGATCGACATATCCAGGGGTTCCTTGTGGCGCGGTGGAGATGTGCGAGTCGTCTGTTACCGTCATTCCAAATCTCGAAAGCCCAAAGTCCGCGACTTTTGAGTTGAAATTGAAGTCTAAAAGTATGTTACTAGACTTGATGTCTCTGTGGTATATAGGAGGGTTTATTGCTGAGTGAAGGTGGGATATGGCACGAGCAGTTTCTGCAGCGATGGTGAGACGAATCGTCCATGGAAGCACAGAGCCCCTTTCTCGTTGCAAATGCTGAGATAAGGTACCATTTGGCATGTACTCGTACACGAGAATCTGTTCGCCATTTTCGATGCAACAGCCCAAGAGACGGACTAGGTTTGGGTGGCTAACAGAGGATAGAAGCTTGATTTCGTTCTTCACTTGTTCGACACTTTCATGGTCTCTGTATCTGATCTTTTTTATCGCAACCCACTCGTTGTTGTGGAGTTTACCGGAATAAACAGTGCCGTAGGCTCCAGTTCCTAGCCTTTGTTTTTCTGAAAAGGCGTTTGTAGCTCTTTCGATTTCTTTGTAAGGATAGAATGGGACACTCGAGTTCCCTGCTGCTTCGGAGAGCAGACGCTTCGCGCTTAACCGGCTTTTTAAAGTTTTTGAACGTTTCTTTAGGCAGTAAAAGATGAAAATCCCGGCAGCCACCAATAATCCACCGGCAATAATTCCTACGAATACGAGAGAATGCATAGATGGAGGAAAACCATTAGGACAAAATGGATAGAACAAATTATACTGTAAGAACTGAATATATGAAGATTCATGTACTTTTATAAGAGTAAGAGTACCTCCACTAAGAAAGCCTACTTTAGCCGGACGACATCTTATATTGTACCAATGAGCACCACCACAGTGAGAAACTGATACATAAAAACACAAAATAAATATGGGACTCAACTACAATAAATCTAGACAAACTTAAAACAAAATTCAAACATCAAGAGTTAGTTCCATTAGTCTTAAGTTTAGTTTTCCAATGTTTTGTAAACTAGGAATTAGAAATCTTTCAAGTTTCTCAATCACCATTTCCTCCTCCTCATGTCATTATTAAAATATGATTGAAATAATTAAAAGCTTTGACTTAAGAGATTAACCAATTGTCATGTTGAATGGTCAAGAAATAATGCAACCAAAATCTTATATTACCAATTTATGTTATGCTCAAAGATGTCATCCATGAGGCCACGGCTAACTTTGAATTAATCCTCTAGTTTCAAGTTCTTATCCAGCAGATACTAAGTAATAACTATTCTATCAACAAATTATTCAACTTGTGATGAAGGTTAAGTTTCAGACTATTGAACAACCCCAACACCCCAAAATTGTCCAAATCTCAACTTACTTGACCAAATACTAAAATCTGAGCCGAGTGTTGGAAAAACTGGTCAACAATTCCACATATAACAGCAATTAAAATACTATAAACGAAAAAAATCCAAGTACACATATTATAATGCTACGAAACATTAGGCCCCATTTTTGGCATCCAGTTCTCACTGGTCAATATTCCACTCCTCCAAAAGTCAAATCAGCTAGCCCGTTCAAATGGAATTTAATACCAAGAACAAATTAATATGTAATTGCGAAACTACCCCACTTTTCATCCTAATTGGCAGATAACCCCTTGTGTTATTTTTATCAGCAAAAAACCCCTGGAAAATAATTAAAAAAACCGCAAAAAACCGATGTCATATTTTTTTGTTGACGGTGAGGATAACTACAAGAATGTTCTTAACAAACTTTTGATAAAAAATCATATAATACTCAATTTAAACAACATTAATTCTTTATCCATCAAGTAAGTACAATAAAAATCAAAACTTTTTATCATTTTCAGTACATAACTAAATATAGATTAAGTAAGTTTACTAGGAGGTTTGCTAATAAAAATAACACAAGGGGTTATTTGTTGATAAGGAATAATATCGGGGTAGCTTTTGCACTTTACCTCATAAAAAAATTAATATCAAAACACCAACTTACAATAACAGCAAAGAAGAAAAAAAGAAAGAACTCACCTCTACGGCAACCATTACCGGCGGCGTACCCATCTCCGGCGAACCCCTCACCACACTTACACCGATAACCCCGCCTCCCCTCTCCGCTACCCACAATCGTACAATTCGCATGCCGATCACACCCGCCGCAATCTCCGTCCAGCCACCACCCCAGCTCCACCGCATTCAGCTCAAGCGAAATCGACGAACTCTGATTCAATCTCGTATAATTGTCATCTCCAAAATCCACCACCACCGACGAATACAAAAAACTGCAGTCCCCCGTAACGCTCTCGTACTCCAAGAACTCCTCCGTCCCGTTCTCCAGCCCCCTCGAGTAACATCGCAGAGATGAATCCGTCCCATTGGAGCCGCCGCCGCACCCCTGCAGAGCGGGACCGGTCCACGCGAATCTTGTCGGGACCACGCAGTCCACGTCCACAACAGGGCTCGTGCAGTTGCGCAGCAGGAGCCCGTTGCGCCACGTGGGAGAGAGATTTCGTGTAAAAAGTTTTGACAGGTCCCGTACGGGCCTGTCGCATTTAGGCGGGATACTGACCAGTACCGTGTCAGATGTCAGATTCTGCACATAAAATTCAGAGATTTGCACCGTCGCGTTGTCGGCACAATCAAGCTTGATTTGGCAGCCATCTGAGAACCCGAATGGGTACTGTACTGTGTGTTCGCCGCATTTTTGGACGCAGATTGCTGTGTTTGGGCTATTTAGGCGCTGTGAAGATGATAAAAGGGGTAGTATTAGAATTGAGAGGAGGTGGGCGAAAATGGGTAAAAAGATCATTGTGAGTGTAAAAGGGAAATGATCAGGAGCATTTCTGAATGATATTTTTTGAGGAATATGGTTGACTTTATTTGAGGGGAGGGTATTAATGGGGTGCAGTTGATGTTGGTGGGGAGCAAAATTTAATGCTTTTTATTAATGGGTTTTTTTGTAATTTGCACTATTCTGAGGATATGTTTTTTCTTTTGCGGTGGATTGGGCGTTAGCAGATGCAAAGAAAAAGAGGTGTTAAATGGGTTTTTTTCACAAGTTGAGATTGAGAAAAAGGCATATGGCGTGCTTTGACTGTGATTTTCAGGAAGTAGAGATAAAGTTTTACGGGTTTTGCTATTTGGAGAAATGTAGGGGCGTGGCGATTGTGGGAATTTTACGATTTTGTCCTGATATGATTTCATTATTCATAATTGCTGTTTTTATTTGGTGTATTTGTTTAGGATAAGAATTAACATCCTAGATTGTTTGACTCGCTCGAGGTAGTTAAGGGTATTAATGGCGCAAGATTTTAACAGGTGTAGGTTTATCTATGTTGTCAACAATTTGTACTGTTGTTATTGTTGAATTAACTTGAATGGAAAGAAAAAGAAAAAAAAAAGAGTTTGATGTTGGAGGGTATTTTTAGTTTTTATTTTTAAGCACAGTTCCGCGGAAGTTCTGTGAAGAGGCGGGCAACGTAGGCAAGAATCGTCATCAGTCGAGTGTCTAAGCAGGCGTTGTTCGTTACAAAAGAGTTTGTTATGACGACCAAGCCAAATGAAAGTACGAATACATTCGGGAGTATAGAGTTTCCATGCCGAATTCCAGGTGGATGAGCTCGGCTGATTTGATATAGTAGTACACTTCCCTGAAAAATTAAAGTCGCTAGCAAAGCTCCAACATGATACGTTAGAATTGTCCACTTCACTTTTAATGCGCACACTTGCAAATTCAGCAAGTTGACGAGTCAGGAGATATTGTAGAAATTCAACCAATTTATGCTGATCATCGTGCTTAATGAGATCAATGACGTGTACATCAATCATCACATCTTTACATCAATCATCACATCTGAGAGAGTGAGTTTAACATGGTGAATAAGGCGATCACTTCCTACCCACCAATCAAGCTAGAAAGGAGCAACACATTTATTCCGAATAATCCATTTGATATCGCTGCCAAGTGATTCAATACACGACAAATGCTGTTTCAAAAATGGTTAGCTTGAAGTACCCTTTGTTAGAATATTACCATCGGTTGTGTATTTTTCGAGAATCATACGACACGAGAGAGACTCATTTTTTATAGTTAATATATGTGACAATTCTCGTATGAATATCATATTCCAATACTCTAAAACTTACGTTTCTTCTATGTTGCTCGAACATTTAACTGAATTGTATGTTTAGTTTTTACTAATACATAATAGAGTAATATTTAAAGTATTACAGATCAAATTTAAGCATTATACATTAAATTATCCCTATTAATGTATAATACAATGTCGTTAAAAACTCGCCACGGAGCTCGCTCGGGACTCGACCAGGCCATTTTGACTCAAAAACGCCCAGAGACTGTACTTTGGGGCTTAACTATCACGGGGCTTACGCCCGGTGGTTTAAGGCGTACGCCCGAGGGTAAAAAAACACGCCTTTTGCGCCCCAAATTATTGCGCGTACGCCCAAAAAATAAATATATTTTGGTTTATTTTGTCTATTTTCTATAATTTATATTTATTTAACAAAACATTTTGACATAGCCAATTATATTGAAAGATATTAAATAGTTTTATAATATCTTTAAATTAAATTTCTTAAAAGTCAAATGTATCTTTTTTATAGCTTCCAATAGTATAATTTTATAATCAGTTACTTTTTAATTTTATAATCAGTTAATTTCATAATATTCACAATATATTAAGGGTTTAGAAAAATATTTTTGTACATCTTATATAAATGTGTAAACTAATATTTGTTATATGACTTTATAAGAACACAAATATTCAAATTTACATATTAACTCCTTGGTTTAGTCTTTTTAACTTTACTTTTAATTATTGATATATTTAGAAAATAATAAATTTTAAAATTTGTGGAGCTTGCGCCCCACGCCTTGGGGCTTATGCCCTGCCTCTGAGTAAGTAAAAGCCCTGCGTACGCCCGACGCCTTTAACAACATTGGTATAGTATAATATCATTATTAAAATAAATAGCTGTATAATTTTTGTTCTGTATCCATCACCTACGAAAAAACTCGCGACGTTTTACCCTACCGTACTCGTATTGGCGTCTTCAAAGTTGTGCAACATACGCGGGAATGTTAATTTTGGCTTCAAAATTTCCATAAAAAGAAAATTAAAAAATAAAGTTTTATGTTTGGACCAGTTGAGGTTGAGCGTGTAAAGTACCAAATTATTGTATTCAAGGATCAAAATTTCTAAGCATTTTCTCGAAACTACTAAAATATTTTTGACTTTGTAAAAATGAAACTTAAAAATATTTTCACATTTATTCCAGTAATAACTCTGGTAATTATTTTTCGAAATATTTCAAAAAGATCTCTAAATATTTCTAATATTTAATTAATCAAATATATCCATCAAGGTCGGAATTTTTTCGAAATGTTTTTGATGTTTTTATTTTGGAATAAAATTTTACGGACTTATTTGGGTCAAAAAGGGAAATGAAAGAGAACGCCAGGAACCAACTTGTGAGTTGTGACAAAAGGTCACTAGTCCAAAACCGTGAAGATTGGGGCTTAAAAGTAAAACTTCCATGACATTTTGATAGTGGGCCCATTATATTCCATATGCAAGTGTGCCTACTCCTTTTGCTAGTAACCAAAGTTCCACTTCCTCCACTATTTGTCGTCCAAAAAGAATTTATATTATATGTTTCATTTAACCGAATTTTTTCAACTTTCTTTTGTGCTATTGTATCATGGGTTCGATTGATGAGCATATGAACTTAGTATAGTTATTTGGTTCACAATTTATTAAAAAGTGATACCGTATGTATTCACCAATTTGACAATCATATATCTGAACGTTAAAAAAGAAAAAGAAAAAGAAAACAAATTATCAAAGTACTACGTTTTCAGAGCGGACATGTGTACTTCTATTAAAAAAAAAAAAAAAAAAGATGGGAAGGCACATGTCCATCTTACAATCATGTGATGCATAATGTATCATCATAGAACATAGTAAACTCGATCCTTAACGTAAATATAATAATTATATCTCTTAAAGAATAGTGACAAACTACTTACCTATGCATCTATTTGTAATATGTAAAACAAAAACCTCTTGTATCTTTCATATGGTTGACTTAACATTCTTGCTTAAGTTTAATTACTAATCTAATGCTAAACAAAAAGAAGCGTAACAAATCATTCACATATTTCACTTTCAACAGTCAACTTAATCCTTTTTGTAAATGAAAAAAATTATCCAAAATTTTCTTTATTAATAGGAAAAGGACCGAACCCACCATTCAGACAAAAAATATCATTAAAAGCTAATCAAACAAACAGTCAATAATTCCGAGTCAAAGCTCAAATTTATTTCTCCTTCTTTATTTTTGATATATTCCTCTTCGATAAAAAGGCGAGAAAAAATAGTTCCTCAGGGATAGACAATCCGTCTTGTTTTGGCATTACAAATAGATCATGTCTTTAGAATAATATTTTAAAAGGCGTTGGATGTAAGGCAATAATGTTTCAAGTACTAGAGTCGTGGCGTACGTACACCCTATATCCATTTGAATACTTAAAATTTAAAAACTTGTAACTTTGATTAGAAAAATGAAATAAAAAGACAAATAGTAAATTAAGATGTTCATGAAATAAAATTAAATGAATACTTGTGCCAATATGAAATTATGAAGAGTACAAAATGTTCAATCGTATATTTTACTTCACTTATCATATCTTAATAATTGAATATTTACTTTTTAACTTATGGGCATGTTTGTTTACATGCAAACTTTTCCAAATAAAAAATAAAACTGGACTCAAATTTTGTCTTTAAACTATAAATTATTTGTAAAAACTCTTAGTTAAAAATTAACAAGCAAATTACGTTTGAGACATTAAAATTAAAATGTGAGATGTTTGCATATTTAGTAATTATCAAATAAAAGGAACAAATATTAGACATATTTCTCTTTAACTTAGATTTTCTGTATCTTTGGATTAAACATTCTTTTAAACTCTCTTATATGATTGAAAAATTAAACAGGATCGCCAACAAAGTCCAACATTTATTCTGTTAATAGAATATTCATGTTATCTATCAAAATGTTACACCTAAACTTTTTCATATTTGAATATATCATGATAAAATAGAATATACATCTCTCTTGAACGTAATCGGCATTAAGTCTAAAAAAATAAATAAAATTAAAGAAAAGTAGAATTGTATCAATTAATACAAGAGATATTAAAAGGAAAAAAACTAAAAAGGGAAAAAAACGTAATCTAGGCACATGCTTGCTATTGGTAATCAATTAATGCGCAAATTTTAGAAGGAAAGAGTATAATTTGGCTGTCACATAACTTAATGAACGTAAAAGAGAATTAAAAAGTTCATTAATCTTGGATAAAATTTAATTATTGCAATAGTATCATTTGACTATGGAGAGCAAAATAGGTGAATTATTGCAATTTATTAAGGCTAAGTGAAATTGTGGTCACACTCCTTACAAAACCATCCCTATGTTTCACCTATTTAATGTCGAAGTTCATATGTCTTGCAATATCTCTCATGATTACAGAAAAACTAACAAGGTACGTAGCGGATGGTCTCGCTCTCTTGAGTTACGTACGTTTCGAGCGTGCTCCTGCGGAAATTTCTTCACTTCTCCTCTTCGATGTTGTTGGAGTTGGAGGACTAAGTTGGTGCAACATTCTGTTGATTTGTCCCTCCCATTGTAACAAAAAAATTAAAAAATTAATAATGATTGACTATTTGACACGTACGCACCGCTAGAAAACCATTTTGGAAGTGTTGGCGAGCTTCTTCATGATTATAGATAGGAAGATTCAACTGTCACGTATTTTGCACCAATTTTAGGTGACCAATAAATGGCTCCTTCCCGCATTAAGTCCTTGATATTTTGCCTATATATATGGGCCTTGAACAAGGGACATATATCAGCTCTTCCGGGGTTTACAAAAAAGGGGAAATTATGCTATAATTTATTGTTTTACAGTAATGTTTTCACTTTAGCAGTTGAAAACATTTCGTGTAACTTAACAGCCCACTGAGAAAATGAACGTAAACTTTGTCCAAATTTATTTCTAACATTAACAGGATACACTCGGACTCTAATCCTTTTCTTATATTTTTTCTTTTTTGTACTTCTTAGAGTTATTTTTTCTGTAAATTTTGAACAACTTTAATCATTTCAATTAACAGTTATCATGCTAGCTTGATTAAATTTATTCCAACAATTTAAAAGTGTTATCAATACGTTATAAATAATAATTATTGGAACTTCTTTTGTCTCGCTCATATGAAGTAGGCTTCTTATAAAAAGACTTTTCCATCTGGATCGATACTTTGTTTGCCCTCTTCAATAATAAATATAATCGATCTATAGTTTCACTTCATCAGTTGCTTTGATTCACCTTGTGAGCTAGCTACATTTGTATCTTCTCTGCACGTTAAGTCATCAAAATTTAAATCATTCAATATGATATAATATATAAAAAAACTAGATACACCTGACACATGGTCATAAATAACATACATAAATTGTCAAATGTATATGTATATATATTATTTACATGTCGATAAATGTTATCTATTTGTAGAAAAGTTCATTCTTCAAAGCAAGTATAGAGTTTTTCAATTAATTCTTTCGTTTTATATTAGTTTGAAGACGGAATTTAAAAAAAATTAGAAGAGGTGAAAAAAGATTTCTTTTTTACCTTCTATATATAGGAGGGAAAGATGAAATTTTCGAACATCTTGAAGTTTGATAACATCTTCCACTAAGCAAAATTATTAGTTTTTCCAATAATTTTTCAAAAATAAAATGAAATGATGTTATCAAACAGTTGCATTTTTCCTTCCTTTCTCTGAGCCTAAATGTCTAATATTACATATTCTCTCATTAGACTATTTCAGCTATTTTTGTTCTGAACATGAGTTGAGATCAGAACAGGTTGAATTATTCAATTAATAGAATACTTACATGTACACCCTGGGGTTTGTCTAATTATAAAAATATTTGGCTATTTGAGTAATTATTAAAGACACCATTGAAGCTTAAAAAATACGTAAAATTGGGGGAGTTACTTGTATTTTCGAAACCTAAAGAGGTATATTTGTAATTATTAAAACCTCAAAATGATTTGATCTATGTGTATGCTTTTTCAAATTTGGAGGAGTGTTCGCGTAGTTACTTAACCGATAAAAATATTTTATAATTAAATCAAAGTTATCGAGTGTAGGAGTGATTATTCTTAAGTTAGAGGATAAAATTATCCTCGCTATTTGTTTATTTTCACCTTTAAGTAACTTTTTATCTGTCAAGTTCCAAATCTAACAACAAATTTTTTTTTTTTTTTCGCTTGCAAGAACTAATTAAGTCTTCCGTTTTTAAGGTAAAAGTCGCTCGATTCTTTATCAACATCATAGCTTAATGTAAGAAATTAACTTGACCAAAGTACTTCTTTTCCTTCTAATTCCTTTTATCTCATTCCTCTTTGACTCAAAAGCTGATATGCGGTCGTTCAAAGGGATAAAACTATATATAAATAATAAAATATGCAGACACCGCGCAGAATTATTTGACCTTCAAAATTTAATTGAAAACTGAATTTAACTACCGAATCTCATAGTGCAGCTTTCATGATAAAAGTCGGATAGGAATAAGTAATAACACTATTAATTGAATATCTAATACACAACAGGAAGGAAATAGCAATATTAAAACGCAACTGGTAGCAAGGTTTTATGATATCGTATATGCAAATTACTTAGTATATAATAGTTTCGCTAGGATATTTGATGATTGTGATCTTCAATTAATAGTATTAAAGTTTTCATTAATCTATATAAAAGAAAGACACATGTATTACTTTATGATTTTAATCTTTCAGGTCAAATATTGTGATTTTTTCAAGCTAAGATTAAATACAAATAATAAGAAGGTGGAAATCAGAACAACTTATCATCAACCAGACAACGACTAGCTAGTACGCAAATCTCGCAGGCACACAGTATTATTGTAGCTCGGGCATTAAAGTACTCCTATATGTACTATATTTTAAATGATAAAAAGAAAATATTATTCCCGAGGTTTTGGCAATATACCTCTTTGTGTTATTCAAATTGGCAAATTATTTTCCGTGAAAAATAAAAAGGAAAATTATCTCCTCTGGTTTGAAAAAGTGGCGAATTATCCCATACGTAGGGAGGTGTAGTTCACCATCCACAACTTGAGTGTAGGTATATTTTCTTTGGGCAAAAAATACAATTATACCCTAATTTTCTCAAAAAAAAAAAATATTTATACCTTTGGTTTAATACTTTAAATTGTTAAAGAAATACAAAATTAAAATTAAAAAAAACAACTTATAATTTCATAATATACGCGTTTATATTATTTTTATATGTTTACTTATAATTTTTCTTTTTACATACTAACTAAATCTGAAACTATATAAAAAGAAAAATACTAGAAAGAAAAAGGGTATTTTGATCATTAAATATAATAAATATACTAAAAATCACAAGGGGGCGATATGCAACTTTTTGAAATTACAAGGTTGATTTACCTATTTAATTTCATATGAACAATTTGCCAATTTAGTGTAACAGGTAAATTGCCAAAAACCCTTCCCAACTTTATATTTCTCAAAACCAGAGCTTATCCTCTATAAGTATCGATTGACATCGAATGTCTATCGTGAGTGCCTTTTATATTAGGGAACTAGTTACAAAAATTTGGAAACTTGTTTGGGTCAGAAAGCGAAATGTAAGGTTAATTAGTAAGTTAGCAGTCCAAATCTTTGAAATATGGGTTTCGCCTTCCATGGATATTTTCTTATAGTGGACCATATGTTATTTCATGTTGCTTTTGTGCCTACTCCTAATGAAAACTCGTCCACTATTTTGCGCCCAAAAGTATTTGTATTTTATAGTGACCATGTCTCGGCAACAAAAGAAAGAAAACTAAGGATGAAATTCAAAGCCGTCGTGCATTTCTGCCTACTCCCTTTGCCATTTGACCTTTCCGGGTTAATTACATAATTTTTATTTTAACTAATTGAACTTATTTGAAGTAGTTTATTTGGCATTCTTATCAAACACGTGATACTATATGTGTACAAACCAACCTGAGAAAATCTACTGATTGATAAAATTTTCTGTCTATTTCTTTATTTTTATTATATGTAACTAATATTCTTCATGTTAATTTGATGCAAAGAAAGATTGGTGAGGAAGAAATTGAGAAGGGATAAAATATAAATAACCTACAGCCCTTTGTTTTGACAATTTCAATTCCTATGATATGGAACATGGCTCAAAGTTTTTTTTCTTCTCCACGAAAAGTATCAAAACTTTTCTATTTTTGACTTTATGGAAACGAAACATACAAGTATTATTTAGTTTATCGCAACAACAATTTTTACGAATTTTCCGAGACATCAAAAAACTCTCGAAACATTGCGAAAAGTTTCTAATATTTAGTACGTATACTGAAACACACGGTGACAAGGAAACTTTGATCATTATATGGAAGGCGTTAGATGAAAGATTAATTGTATAAAAATGTTTTCATTCGGACCTTTAATCGTACCAATCAAAATTATACAGAAAGCAACCCTAAAGGCTAAATCTGAAGAAGGATGAGAACCTTTGTCGTTCCCTCTTTTTCTTGATAGCATACACAAGTAAACAACCTCATTATTGATTAGAGATAAATCAACAATAGTTAATAATCTTGATTGATTGAAACATTTTAGATGCGCGGGTTTCTTCATTAACTATAGTTAGGAAAACTTCAACTGTCACGTAATTTTGCACCAGTACTTGATTTTTCGCATACATATGATATAGGCCTAGCTATAAGAAGGGACCTTCTTTCTCCACATCAGTCCTTGGAAATTGAGTAAATTATGCCGGTTCTTTTGTACACGAGGAGTAAAATCTTAAATTGTAGAGCAATAGTTTAATATTTAGCACTATATTTCTTTCAGATTAACTATTAACTTACTTTACTTTTTAATACCTGCATAGAATTAGCAGAATCTTTGGATATTTAATTACGACACTTCTCTTACTAGTTTATGAAATTGAAAGTTTTTTATTTTATTTTTTATAAATAAAGATAGTAACTAATTTTATGTGAGTAAGTTATTTTTACAAAAACCTAATTAAATATTTTAAACTCAGTTGTATTAGAAAAATTGTCGGTAGTTTTGCTGATGATGATTTATGTAATAGGGCGTGTTATCGTTTTTGTTGAACTTGATATTACCTTTTTCTTTCTTTTAGCAAAATTTGAGTTTTGGGGGTAGCGTAGTGGTGGTGACAAGTGCCAACCTAGTTGAGATCACTAACGGCTTCCCGTTCTCCATTTCATGTAAAAACACACTTTACTTTACATAGTCAATTTATTTATAATAATAGGATATCTTTTTGTTGATTATTTCGATAAAGAATTTAGAAACCTTTTTAAATAATACTTTACATTTATGGATAGAATTTCAAAATCTACATTAAGATTAAGCAATGTGCAGGGACATATAAACCACAAATCAAGCTACGAAAGTTACAGAGCCAATAGAAGACTACAACGCTTGTTGGGAAATGCGAATTAGCAATTTTTTCGGTTAAGAATAAACCACGAAAAAGAAGCTACCCAAAGAAAATCTAAAAGGAAGGTATAGTACGCTCAGACAAAAAAATCCTGAAGTTTACAAAGTCAAAAAAAAAATAGAAGCAGAATTGAATCGATGGCCAAAAACAATTTCTCAAATTTTCGAATTTCATATGGTTCAAACGACTTCACAGGAGACCATCAATAAGATAATATCACTTTCACTTGTCCGTAAAATGTCCAATCACAGCTACTTTTCTCATTAGACTATTTTCAACAATCTAGTTCTTTGAACTTGAGATCACAAACATCTCACATTATTTATAAATACTTAGAAACATTTTTTAGAACTATAAAAGTAAAGAAAAACATTATTTTGAATCAATTTTCCGAATTTAATTCTTTATTTTTCTAGAAAGATATTCATTTCGAGCATGCAGAGAGGGTGCATGATTTTTTTGATAGCTAGAGAAAAAGTTGTGCAAAAAATATAGCACGGATGGGCTTGCTGCAGAAATTATGACATCAAGGGGTTTATTGCAGATTTTAGAAGACGTGGGGGAATTTATGCACTTTTCGCCCAGACCAATGTGAAAAAAGTATTATAATTTAACATAAGCTATATAACAGTTCAAGAAAAAGATACTTCTGCTAATACATTTCACAAGTTGCGGGACTTCTAATCATATGTTAATGATAAATCTTGACTTGAGATAGTCATTGTATGCATTCATTTTTTCTTTTCTTTACCACATCTCCGGCATGTGTATTTTTTTTCCATGAACATTTTGTCTTGAACAAAATATTAAATGATTCTTGACGGTTGGCGGTAATAAAAAACTATGAGAATCTTTGACCAAAAATGAAAACATAAAATAAAAATAGATTTGAAGCATTTGAATGATGAATTTCGATTTATTGTTGCATCGAATTTTATAGCATAATATTGTTCCTAAAAAAAGGTTAACAGAACAAAAGTATTAGGGGGACATTCCTCTCAGGATTTTGCTTCAAACTTGGTGTCGACCAAGGTCAAGAAATTAGATGCATAAATACAGAGCAAGAATAATTAACAAAAAGATCATAGAAATTACTAAGAATCGAAAGCTTTTGACACCGGTGAAGAAATTCTTTTTCATTACTTATTTTCATCATCACTTTTGTCGAGAAAACTTAACAAGAAACCACTTACAATCCTTCTTGCCAGAGGATGAGGAATATTGCGACATAGCCTCCCATCAATATATGCAACTATACCTGACAATACAAACTTCCCAATTCCCCATTTCCACACTAACTTCACCTTTTGTTCCTCGCCACTGCTGCCCGCGGGAACAATAGCTTTTTCATCATCTGCCTCAGTTTTTTCCTTCCACTTGATTCTAGACGCGGCCTTGCCAGCCTGCTTACGGAGCATATGAATCGCAAAACTCACAAAAAGGTGCTCGCACAAAGTCAGCACAGTCGGCCCAATTTTCCATTCCTGTTTCAAGAACCGGACATTGATTGAGTCGTTTATTTGCTGTCAATCTTATTTTTCTCTTAGGCTGGCCATGTCAAAAAAAAAATCGAATAGAAAGGAATTTCATTCTACGCCTAAGGATCACTTGTGTCAAAAGTAAATACCATAGATCTCATGTTCTCTACTAAAACCTATGTCTTACTTATGTTGGCTTTCCTCCACTGCCTTCCTCCAGACTTCAACAATGCCCCGTAAGGCAGAAGTTATTATTTTGTACAAGTTGCGAAGGGTACAGGGCAATCAACGTTAATTAGTCGTTCGAGCATTTTCTTTACTCTAATTGGTGCTCTACATATTCTTCTTCGAACTTATAAGAATGGATATTAGAGCTAGATAGAGCACACTTACCCTTTCTCCTCGAATGTGTCGGAGGGAATGAGCAGATGTTGAAGATCCCCCCTTCAACAATGCCTTGCTTGCAAGAAAGTCCTTAACACGTTCCATAATCTCTTCGATAAGAGAGCTACTCGGAGGAAGGTTTTTAAGAATCACCTATGAGAAAACCGCAAATATATATAGCTCGCATAAAAAGTCACCATATGCTATGCGGAAATAAAAATCATGAAGAGAATTATATGTGAAAGTCCTTCCCAGGATTGGTTCAAATCGGTAATGGGTACAGAAACATCTCAGTAAGGATACAAATATCCAAAATGACGCCAACTGACTTCTAAATATACTTACAATGAGATTGAAAATGATTGTATTAAGATATTAACTAATGGGGTGAAAATATTTACAACAAGAACTTGCCTGGTTTTCAACAACTCTGACCCTAAGATATTCTTGTTTATACACGGTATCCAACATCGCTTGCAGGTAGCCCTCAATGTATAACTGCATCATCAGATAAAACGATTTTGCACAGGAAACTTATCAGCGCTAAAAAAATTAAACATAGAGAAATATTACTATATGCGTTACAGACAAACTAATAGAATCTACATTTAGATGCTTTTCGTGCCTAATTGAATCATAACCATTCCACTCATATCTACTCCAGCGAAAATTGGAAGGAAGAGGACACTCTTTCCAATAGATAATACTCTTTACGGTAGGACTATTTATACAAGCACCACAGGACCAGCGGGCAATCTTGTAAGAACTTGGAATCTTGAATTACCTCATCAACCCCAGGACTTCTATCAAGCTTGATTTTCCTATCTGGACCACCTTCCATGAAAGCACTGCTTAAAACTGATGGCTCCATTGCTAACTTAAGGATACCATGATGAAAACCTTTGGCCTATAAGAAATTGTGCATTCCAAACAGTCAACAACAGAAAGATTGAACAGTCGATAGATTATGAGATGCAAATGAATCTGACCATTCCTTTGAAACCATTTGTTTCTGCTCCCTTAAGGACAGAGTCTGAAACTTCAGTTACAGCAGCAAATAGCACATTGGACCCTGCTGTTTTCAACTGCAGATTGGAAACACTGAAATATCAATCGGTTGCAAATCGAACATAACAGATTTTTGAATTTAGAGAAAAAGGGCCTACAGTTTTTCCCATATCACCAAGGTAGCGCTTTGTTCCGGATAAACCCTTGTTATCGATGATTTTACTGATAAGCTTGAGTGTACCTAATTCATATAGTTAAAATTCAGGCTAAATCATTTAAAGAAACTAGAAGTTGCATGATCATGAAAATTCTAGTGTAAGAGCCAAACAGAAAAGAGGAAAAATAGACCAGAGAATCCATGGGCATTGTTTCCCATCAAAAGACAACTATACTCAGTTCATGTAATTTAGAATCAGGCTAGATTAAAACGATTCTAGCAACTTTAAAGGTTGAGTAGCAGTTACATGGTCATGCAAATATTCGTGAAGATCTAAGCGCCAAAAACAGTCAAGAGGCAAAGTTTGCACCAAAGAGGACCTCCAGATAATCTTCTACTATTGAACCATTATGACGCCACAGATATTACCCACTTCTATAGACACCATATTTGCTTGCAATCTATATACATTAATTTCTGATAAAATCTCCATTACTGTTCAACTTATGAAAAGAAAGGTTCCAAATTTCTCTCTTTCTAGGCAACTGAAGTTGTCAGAGAAACTTTAATCTGCTATGCACAGCCGTCCAATGAATTTTGTCAGAACCATAAGTTTGGTTTGACTAAGTCCCAATCACATCACCAGACTGCTCAAATTCATGCACATTAAATCTTGGAGTAACTTTCATTTTAGTTTGACTTCTACAAGCTGCCAGATGTATATCTGGTGCATGCTATCTAGCTCCTTTACAGCATGGGAATAAGACAATGAAGAAGATTTGGACAGCGCTCTTGAGAATGTGTCCATCAGCAGGTAATAGAGAATTCTCGAACAATATATAAAGTTTCTATCCTGATACTCTAGCTACCAGCAATATCTAATATCCAACCCAACAAAACTATATCTGATAGAAATTTAACACTACGTGAATAAACTAATCTAACTATCCTAATTAAAAGAAAGAGATACCTAAGGTCGCACCCGGAAGATTGAGCAAGCCACTTGAAGGATCAAAAAATACGTCAAGAGAGGATGAAGCTAAATCATCAAATATTGAAGCAAAAGCAGGTGGAAGCAATGGGCTTCCCTTTGCAATATAAATTGCTCTCATGCCGTACCTGTAAACTTGAATGCTTAGAATGACAAGAAATAAAAACCAAAAGAGGAACACAATAATGGAAATGCAAAACATTACCATGAATAATGCTGTGCGCATTTTACAGTCAGTTCACGTAAGGTTATTAAAGCATGTGTAACAAGGACCCCATTGAGCTCAACGGTCTTACTCTTAATAGCAGGTATCTGAGAGGAGATGGAAAAAGTCAAAAAAAAAAAAGAAAAAGAAAAAAGGACCAATATCTGGGCATAACAAAAAATGAAATATCTACAATAAGTCACCCTCGAACCTTAATCACACTATGAATTAAAGATCGCAGTGTCTCTTGGGATGAATTGTAGCTGTAATGTGTGTCCCCGGGAAGGAAGCTTGCCACAATCTTCAAATTTCAGATAAGATCAAATCAGCCAAAGCCATTAATGACAGTAAAATGTTTTACTTTGGGAACAGATTTAAAAACATCGGGGTGAAACATAGGATCTCAGACCTTTATTGGGTGGATCTCAAAATGATCAAAGTAGTACTGCTGCCGAGGTGAATTCGATTCACTGAGAGATTTTCTCCAAAATGGAACAATTTTCATTAGTGTCTCCTCATCAAGGTTCAGGTCAAGAGGCTGCGAAGATACCAGTGTTTTGACGAAAAGTTCTATGAGAAGCACTCAACAATTTTATTGACAAATAGAAGTTTTAGCAGTGTTAATTTTATTTACAGTTAAAGCACATTCAGAGCCTACCCCAATTAATTGGGATTAACCGGCTTGGTTATTGTAGTAAATCACAGTCAGATATCCATTTATACTTTATTTATGTTACCTGCAGCACAATAGATAGGTATTTCACTTGTTTAACACCAGAACTAGTTGGAAGCAAGACAACTGCAACATAAAGGATGTTGTCATTGGCGTCGGATTTTTCTGACCGGTGCTTACGAAGCATTACTGCAAAAGGTGCTCCGGCCCACTTCTCATCCACACTCAATGACTGCATTAGATACTCATGTTATCCCGTATTACAGAAATAAGTAATGGCGTACTAGCTGAAAAGTGTATTGTTTCAAAAATTATATGTTTTACGAACATATACAAACCCCTGGAAGTAAAAGAGAGATCAATAAGTTAACAGTTTGTGCTTACCTGTACCCTGATCTGGTTATAATTATGGTCGTCCGTGAACATAGAATCCCAGTTAAGTCTTTCAAGCCTTGCAATTATTACAGGTGAATAATGGAATGGCTCACCTAATTCTATCTCCTTCAGAAATTACAGAATATGCATTTCAGTTAGTGAAATAATACAAAAAAGATTTGCAAATACATAGGTAACACATATCAAAACTGAAGCGTGAAAGCTCCTCTTACGTCCAATTGCTCAACATGCTGACAGACTTACTGAATGATGCAGTGTATCTACTGATGATGAAGGTAGTCTACTCTAGGATACACTTTTTGTGAAAGATGCAAGTCCATCAATTAACACTCTGGTTACATAAAACATGGAAGTATAGGAAGGAGAAAATAAATGCAAGCATAAAATACATCGTCACATCATTTTAAGTTGGGCGGAAAGGGTAAGCATATTGATCAAAAGAAATTAAATTACAGAAATTTTGATTCAATTTTTACGCAGTAAGAGAGAAGAATTGTAAATGTAAACAGAAGTAATCTCAAATTTCCAATTTTATTTTCAGTGTACCAAACGAGGGGTTATATAGGAAATCCGCTTCCCTTCTGAATTTTAGATAGAAGTAGTAGACTTTTGGCTGGTAAAAGTGAACTCTTTACGAATAACGTTCTTTACAAAGTTTTTGAAGTTGTCAAGTTGGTTTCAAACCTTTCTACTTCATTCCTATTCGTCTATTCTCCAAATTGGTATAGTTTTCATGCAAAAGATGCTATTACTTTGTATCCTCCAAAAACTAGATACAGTGATATTAAAGGAGGTTGCATGAAAACGGCAGAAATTAAGCAGAATATGAAAAGAAAAAAAAAAGGAAACATAATAATGACCAGATAAACATTTAATTCATTAAAATTGATTTTGTGTATTTCTCTTCATACTGTTACAAAGCATGAATATGTGTTTCCTATGCTACGCTGCATTTGAGAATAAACAGTACAAGTTGTAGATTTCACCCTATTAACAACTATTCCATTTAGTTTTGTTGGGTTTGGAGGTTGGTTGCAGGTGACTACATACCGGAAGCAAAAACAACAGTACAAGTTCAGGATTTCACGCTGTACATACTGACTTATAGATGTGCATTATTGCAAGTACTACATTTAATTGTACTAGAGACAGAACCGCGCGGCAAAAACAGAATGTTTAACGAATTAAATAAATGCATTCAGAAGAATCAAGAGAAGCAGACTGGTAGCACAAAAAACATCCAAGTTGTAGATTTCACCCTATTACTGGATTATAGATGTGCATAACAACATACACTTCATTTAACTGATAACACTACTTAGAAACAGAAAAGCAGGACAAAAGGTAGAATATTTAGCTACTTAAAATGCATTTAAATGGATTAAGAGAAGCAAAATGAATATATAGACAGAACTGCTATGTAGGTAAAAGAGAACATAAAGAAATTGACCTGCTTAGCCTGTTCTAGCAAGTGAATTGCGAGATACGAGATTCTCAGTCGCATCTTTGCACTGGACCCCTGTACAACGTTTACCTTCCGACTGTCGGAGAACTCACAAACCCTCAAAACTCGTGTGATACCTTCTGCATATACTTCATAGCCCACCTTCACAATTTCTGTATCAATTAACCGACTGTAAGTTTTCTCTTTTGGATCTTCAGTCCTCGTATCCAGAGGCCAACGAAGTCCCAGACCCCTGGCTTGCTTATTCCGGTAAAAAGGTTTCCATTCCCGCACCTTGTCTAAGTTGATTTCACGCAGCAGATGCACATCTGCCAAGGACAAAAACATAATAAGCCTAAGCAAAACTTCGAAAGAGACGTTCATCGTTCATAGAGAGTACATAGGCCTTTCTTTTCCTCCATCAACATGATGCATAAACACGCAAAGAACTTTGTTGTTTACTCTTGGAACCTCTAGTAAAATTGACATACCGATGAGTCACTTAATTAGAAATAATCGTATAATATCTAAATATATCTTAGAACACCTGTCTGCATTACCTTGTATACCTCCCATATTGTTTTTCAACATTTCAGAATAAACATCCAAGAACCAGAGAGCTGAGAACTACAGGAAACCTTATTACCAATCTAGTGAACTAAAGTCTCACTAATTAGGTAACTGATGGAACTTGAGAATATTGTTTAACAATTTGCATGCATTTAATTTGCAGTGGAGAAGCATTTGTGAGCTAAACATCCAATTATTGGATCACTTTTACTTATGACTACCATTTTTTTCTTGTATTGACGCTTGCTAACATGTTGAGGTGCTTATTCTACAGGACTCAGACAACATATTTTCCTCCATACCCACTGCAGGTAGAAGTCCAGTCTTTTATTCTCCAGTAACACAATTAAAGTGTAATGCCAGTAAAGAAGATCTACATCCACAGTAAATAATATACATCGAACACGTGAACAGAAAACTTTTGAGAGCATGATAGCAACCATCAAGTTGGATGACTAGCTTATGTGGAAGAGTTAGATCATCCCAAACATAATCAACACTAGCTCCAGCACCCAATGTCTCTGGCTCCACCAAACCCTAAAAGGAAACAATATTAAAATATATCAAGCAGAGAATCTTTTATGAACCATATTGTAACTAATAAATTGGGACTAAATATCAACCTTCTGGTAGTAAGTTATGGGAGAGCCACGTAAAGAGTTCTCTATTCTATACGGAAGGTTTGCCAGTGGAGGCATCTGGAAGTGCAAAACTATGGTAGAACCTTCTTCCACAACATGTACAGCTGCAAATTTTCCATATTTGTTATTGTCTGACACGTGATCTAATTGTCTTTCAGGAAATTCAACAAATTTTCTGAACTTCAGAAAAAATCGTCCCATTGAAGCCACACATATGGGCCCTGACCAATCAAATCCAGTCTCGTTTGGTCGGAATTGAATGAAAAGTGACAAATCATTCTCAGATTTTGTATGCTTTCTCAGAAGATTCTCAACAACATTGGTCACTTTCTTGTTCGATTTTACTGCTTTAAGCCTTAATGCTACCCTCTGTTTGCTGTTGATAGTTATCAACTCTTCAGTTTCCTATTCAAGCGAAGAAGAACAAGTACAAGTCAGAGTTTTAAAACAACACCCTCCACTAGGATTGGCTTACTACATAGGTGGACAATAAGAGAAAACCTCTATATAACACTGTCGGACAGCAATCACTTCATCTGATTCATTAGCTAAAACATATCTTGAGCTCAAAGACACTATATGAGATGAGACATCATTGGGGATCGATGGCTTTAGAGACACCCCCAACCTCATGATGTTTTTCGACCCAAAAGTTCCTTCAGATTCAAGGTCTATTTCTGTAAGACCTGATAAAGCATCCAAGTCTAACTGTGCCTCCAGCGTTTTCTCCTCGAACAGCTTGAAGTGCAGTTTGTGGCATCTGCAGATAAGAAAGTTTATCACCAATGGCCTAATGCACGTTACAGATTTGGAATTGTTACCCCAATACAGATCATCTCCTACGCGGCATCCCTTATTGAAGTTTAACTTCCACAAACAAAAGGCAATTATAGGCTATTTCAAAAAGGACATAAACATCAGAACAAAATTTAATCCCAAGTAAAAATTGGAACACTATAATAAGCAATCAGGACTACTATGATACCCATTTCAAATTTTAGGCCTGATGTGGGAATAATATTATTAGAAATAGTAAACCAACATCGGGGTCACTTGTTCCGACAAGATATAAATGCTTTTACAAACACATGCTATGACAATGATGCGGATTACTATACTTATCTAATTAACTATTGGGCAGGGGAAAGCTTGATATTTGCATGGACATCTGAGATTTGAACATGAATGACTTAGAAGGATTGAGTTATTCGTCAAACCCTTTCTAAGGATGAGGACAGTAGTTCTGGAGTTAACCAAATTGTCATTATTCAAAGCCTCTTTTCCATTAACATAAATACTGAAAATGTCTCGCTAAAAGACAACAGTGGTTCATGTAGAAATCTTCTCTGTTACTGTAACTATTATATATTCTCAAAAATGTAAAATGTTTCATACGGAAAAAGAGAAACAGTCTTTCTCTTTTATAAGCATTTTGAAATTAGCGGACCTTCATCCCTTAAGCAACAAAAATGTAAATTTATTACTCCTGCAGCTACCCTTTAGTTCATTATTGAATTCAAAGTGCACACATGCAATTCGAAATAGTTCACTTCCAGACAGGGAACCTTATATGCAGAACTAAGTAAGAATGTCAAAAGAAATCCAAGAACAAATGATAATTACTTCAAGAACCAAGACGTGATGGAATTAGGAAGTAAATATGACCACAGGTCTGGAGTAATCCCAGACGAAGATATATCCCTGTCAGTCCTGAAAAATATTTTCTCTGTGTAAGGACCTAACTGTAATGAAAATAAATAAAAACGCATGTTACAGATAAATTGATACCTAGGTAAAGGCTTCTGGTTGGCAGCAAAGCAAAACAATGATGTGTTTGTACCATTTTGCAATGCGTATGATGTAAAAACAACAGCCTGAAAACAAGCAGAATTCTACATTAATATGTCACAGATCAACCGATTCCTTGACCAAGGCTTCTGGTAGGCAGCAGCATGAGACAACCATGAATTTGCAGCACTGAGCCAGAATTTTGGCCAACAGGATAATTCAACAGTTTGCATTAAATAACTCGTGTGTGGTAGCTGAAACAGGAATTCAAAGCAATTCAATAACATAATAATCTAAACTTACTTTCTTTGAGTAAAACATCCGTACACTGTATATGTTCAACGCACACGTTTGATTGAATGATACCGTTTAATTGGTCAAATTATTGAACGAAAAATCTGGGGCAAGCAACTAAAAAACATTACCTAACACCATTTAATTTAAATCTCTCACTGAATGCAACATTATTCCCCAAACAAGTTGATTACAAAAGCTTCTTCAATCCCAAGTCCATATAGATCTAAAGCTAAACTTATTCATTGAATATATTACATATATCATTATAGACTTAAGTAGCATTAAACATAACAACCAATTCGTTGAAATTGAACATCACCTCCCTGCTCTTGTTTCACTCCATCTCCTCAATTTAGATGTTATCATCACATGCTAGTTCTCTCCCTTTATAAATTCCTTTGTGTTTTGCTCTTTAATTAGTATGCTGTTTATAAACTATTCACAATGTAATTTGTGGCCTTTGGCATTTTGTATTCTTGTGAATATAAGTTGTATATGGAAAGGCACTGCTTTTTTATTATTTTTTCCTCTGTAGAAACTGGAATAACTGTGGGACCCTATCCACAATTATTCGCACTTATCCAAGAAGGCGAATTACTTCAGCATCTCTTCGCCATAATTGGCCAATCTCATTGCCTTCTTCTTTCTTGTCCAGGATTCATTGGGGTTAAGTGGTATCGTGACCACCTAAAACTTAAGTTATGGCCCTGTGTACTTGCACCGTTTTGAATGCGTATAACTTCAAGATAAAAGCTGTACATAAGCACATTATGTTGAGAAGTATTCACTTAAAATCTGTAGATAACATGTGATAAGCACCTTTAGTGTGCCTCTGTGCCCGCGAGACAATCTCAGCATAGCAAAGTACTTCCCACCACCAAAGTCCAACTCAATGTCCAAATAACGGATATTACCCTTTTGCTTCTGTAATTTTCTTATCCAGTCACCACTATTGACTGGTATGCATCTCGAGCGAAAAGAGATTAAAGTAATCACAAAATACATAGTGGCCGGGTTAGCGTAAAAATTAACAGTGGATCCATAAGGAATATTTGCTTGACTCCAAGGATTGTCGTTGTCTATTGTGTTGAGCGGTTCTGCAATAAGGTGAAGTTAGAAAATACCTCAAACAGAGAAAGAAGAATTTTGACTCATTTATTGCGTTAGTTACCTTTGTCGGTCAAATTAACATGTATCTCCATGTGTATTAAGTTCAGAACCTGAATTGTGGGAAGAATGAAAACTTCCTTCTGCTCTTGCATTGCAACTGGTGAATTTCTATTTGCAGGGGCATATCTAGAGTTATCTGGATTTACGACAGGTATACCCCTTCCAACAGTTTGTATCAGAAAATATATGTCAGTGACAGAACCATCCTCAGATTTGAGAGCACAATTTGCACTGTTTACTGAGACTTTGAAGGAGTCAACCGAGAACGCTTTCCGCACTTGGTAACTTAATTTATCAAAGATCCCAGAGAGACGAACAGGTTTTCCCCCTTTCAGATCATCTGACCACTCCACTCTTGATATATTAAAATTTTTCAAACCATCGGCAAAATTGGGCCTAAAAGAAAATACATAGTTTCCTGCAGATCAAACTTAAACACATAAACTTCTTTGTAAAATCATAAATGGTAAACCATGAGATTCATTCTCAGGTGCGGAAAATAAGGACGAAAGAATCGAATTGATATGGGTCAAGAAAAAAATACTTATGGGAAAAAGAAATACGGGTTTATAAGCAATATAAGTGTTGATTACGGTAATAGCATGTAAAGTTTCGGAGGGTAAACATTTTAGTATCATTGTCACATCAACCATTATAAATAGTATCTAGAAACTACTCCTGAGCATTTGATTGATTTCAACATGTTTACGACCATCATAGACAGTTAAAATTTACAAGAAAATAAGTAAAGCAGCACCAGCTCATATTCTTTGACCAAAATTTCATGCAAGAATTCATAAAGTTCAACAATTCCACAACAAAGATCCAAAGGTGATTAAATGTAAGCATCTAGATGCTTGCATATGCAACAAAAGTTTGAGTTATTCCTAGTTCCCACAAGTACCTGATGTTCTCAGACGAATTCTTCCTAGCTCACATTACAGAGTCAAGATTGCTAAATAATGCTATGTATGTTCACAGATACGCTCTTTAGGAATGAACAAGCATAAATTGCCATTACATTAATAAGAAGCAACATGCCAAAGCAACATCGTTTACTTGTAAGATCTTCGAACCATTTAATGATTCAAGATTGTTCTTCTAGTAATGTACAAAACCTTATCACTGATGAATGGCATAATTTATATATATATATATATATATATATATACATACATATATATATATATATATATATATAACGACTCTTGCAGGAATATCCAAATAAAAAGAAATCCTTAACAAACTTCTAGGGAAGTGCATCAGAAAGGGTTGACGTGTCTATTTTAACAGACAATGATTTGTTCTAAGTTAAAACTTCGGTTATATCTTAAGTTGATTCAACAATTTCTACAATAGATCACCTAATTGATCGACGTTTCAACTTGACATAAAATATTTCTTCGGATACCAATTATGTTACTGATATCAAAATACTTTGCCTGAATATCCTTGAAATCCTAGTGACTTTGCCGACATCACTGAATATATCACTTTATAGGCCTCACATATATTCAAGAAAGAATTGATAGTTCCAGAAAGGTGTAACATCCAATATTGAACAGCAATAGCAATATTAAATACAATTTCTTCACATTCATATGAAGTTAAAGGTCGACAATAGCTAACCCAGCTATACTTGGAGAAATATCAAATAAACTCCATGTAAGATTATACCTGTAACCAAGGTGATTAAAATATATATATATATATATATATATATATATATATATATATATATATATATATAAAGCCAAGACAAATGAAAGCAGACACATCAACAACCCCAAAACTTTCAGGATCTTCATTATTTAACCATACATCTCGAAAAGTACAGCAAGTTTTCTTGTTTCTGTAGATTGTCACTCATGATGAATTTTTTGTTTTTTATAAATAACCGAACAGTGTAATCCACGGACCTAAAAATTAAAATAGCTTAATTATTAAAAGCCCCAGCTATTTTTACCCTTGTCATGTATGCTATGCTCATGTCTTTGTTTTTCTTTTTTCTTTTAGTTTATGAATGCCATCTTCGTGTGCATCATGTTTACAACTTAGATTACAAAATCAAATAATTATTGTAAATCAATCATTATCATGTTATACCATATTTTATTGTTGAAGGCATGTATTTGAAAAGCAAAAACAAAAATGAGTCACAAAAGACGTGCCTTCGTATTGGTGAGAATCATCATAAAAAACAGATATAATAGAAAGAATAAAGAAAGTCTTCTTTCATTTTCCATCTAAGCTTTATCCTGGTTCGTACCAAGGATTTATTCATGAAAGGGTTTAGCTTCAGCAGCACAGGATTGTTCCATCAAATTTTGTGCCAGTACTTCATTGCCTATATAATGAAAAAAAAAAAACAGAGAAATGATCACAAAAGCATACCTACACCCAGAGATGTCAATGCTTTCCTGAATCCACCGGACAAATCAATAGCACTAAATGCTGTCATAGCATCATCTATAACATCTCCAGCTTTTAGCATCACTGAAGCATACTCTTTTTCTTTATGGTTAGGCCGTTGAAACCGCAGCTCCAGATAGAAATCAGTTTCATTGTGTATCCTTAATAACGGAGAGACAACAACTGACAAGCCGTCCTATAAGTAACACAGGCAAAGATAGAACCAAATCTCAACAGAGGGAGAGCTTTCATTCAAAATTGTAGCAAGAGGTCAGACATGATAGATGCATACCTCGATACTCCTTGAAATTCCAATCACAATAAATGGACCAGGAAACGACTTGGAATCTGATCAATAAATAATGAAGACATGTGAAGTTCATCCTCTAACTATAAGAGCCAATGACCACCATTTAGAAAACATAAAATGGCAGGCGAGCATTAATATCTGACAGTACTCAATGAGGTAAGGAGTACTTCAAGCCAAAATGCCATATGCTCAAGCTGAACATATTGGTACACATTCTACTTTAACTTTTATTAGTTGATATCTTCAGATAATGAATTAAAAGGATTGTCTTATCTTCTGACAGATCCTCGTTAAAGAAATTGCAATTATGCAGCATGATGAATCGATACATGCAGAACCTAATATGTTTTCTGGAAAGGTTCTTTCACATGTTGCAGATAAATGGTCGCAAATGATACTAAGATAAATCATTTTACTGCATACACCATTGCTTGAGTTAGTAAAAATTGACACTTATATTTATCGAGATATAGCCTTGAAAAATAATGAAACTATAACCTCCAGGTTTGTTTACTAGAACAAGATTACAGAATAAACGAAAAAATATTATGTCAAACCCATGAGTAAATATCCATCCACCATCCAATTACAAAACATATAAATAAGCACGGACCGTAACAAGACAACCAATGATTCACATTCTAATGAATATCAGAATGAAAAAGGGAGAGTTAGGCAATGGATTTGAAATGACGTTTTTGGTTCAACATTTTCTTAGTCTAGGCAAATGATTATAATGACTGTCTTTCCAGTAACAGACTACTAATTTGGGTGTCAGTGGCCAGTTATTCAGAGGAAACATATAGAGTAATTCTAATACAAAAGGTTTTTGAACACCTTCAGTCCATAGTTGAAACTTTTCCTACGAGCATACAACCATGTTACAGGGAAATTTATAACTTCAGCGCAATCATCAAAACCCTGCTGAATAACGTATAGCTCCACAATGTTACAAGTAATCCTGCCTTGTCTTGCACTTTACGGACAGCCAAAGATGAACAAAGTCTTTTTACTAGGCGCAAGCTTTTAGCACCAGATACATAAAACTGACTTATCGAGAATGAGAAAAAATCAGGTACAGCTACCTACAACACTTATTATCATTTTATAAAATTCACAGTGGTTGTCAATAGAAACATCCTCCTTATGATTTATCAAAAATCAATTGTAAAGAGAGAAAAAAATTCTTTCGTAGGAGCCAACCTCAAAAACAAGAAGATCGGTTTTCAGGTTAGAAAATTATAATTCAGTTAGCCTCAGAAATTTCATTAATTTGACCAACAGTTGTCATTTGCAACTCATGCAAAGCAAGAGATGGTATCTGCTGTCTCTAACAGATGAATAATAAAGCTTCAAACCAAAAGGCTTGTGAGGCTGGCAAGCTCACCTCGTGATGATACAATACGAGTCCTCCAAGCAAATTCTCGAGCTTCTGAGAGTGAGATATGAAATGGGGAAGTTGAAAGAGAGCTTTGCTGGCCAAGCTGTATTGAAATGAAAGATGCTTCTAGAGGTTGGTTTGGCAACGTTAAGTTCCTAATAACACCAAAGGTAGAGTCGATAAAGTGCATATGATATGCAAACAAGAGAAACTCAACAACTGAAGTGGGAAAAAAAATTAATATATATATATATATACATGTCTGTGTGTATAGCCAATATAAAATTGACAATGTGACAAATGAAAGCTAAAAGGTTCTGTATAGACTCTGCTGAAAGGTGAAATGGAAATGAAAAATGGTTGAAAATAATATATACTGGATATTCAAATGCAGCCTGCAAGTTCTAATAAGACCGAAGTACACTCAAGTAAATAACTCCCCTTTCATGAAGGGGTAACTCAGATGGCAGAAACTTCTTAAAAAGTTTTAGAAATAACACAAATATCTGCAGAAGTAGTTGTATAGTACATATCAAATGTCACACAAAAGTTTATCTTTGTCCTGTATCATAATTTCCCCATTTTTTTTCTAAGATCTGAGCAATGCCACCAAACAAGGCATACTTCTTTGACTACTTCAGATGGCAGATTCTTTTTAACTTTAACAAGTTTTAGACTGTATAACACAATTATCAGTTAGGTAGTGTGTACACTACATATCATATGTCATAAAAAGTTAATATTTGTCCTGCATTATATTTTTTCTTTTTTCTTTCTAAGATCTAAGTAATGTCACGAAAAGAAGGGATAATTCTCTGACTACTAGGGCATACCACTGCAATATCTTGTCGATAGGGGAATTAAAATAAATAGTTAATGGATATGTGAGAAGCCCTGAAAGTTTCAGTATATCTTACAAATACTACTAATCCAGAAAGCAGTAACTAAAGAGGTTAGGACCATCTATCTTCCTCTTGCAAAAACTTCTGCTCTCTCAACTATCCATGTGGGAAGATTGGACGCATACAACTTTGCGCAGAAAACGACAAAATAACGGAAAAATGTTATTGGAAATTTATGCGTGTTAATGATATAGATTGACGATACCTTAAGAAAATGGTGGTTGAATGTCTTGCAGGTACTGATACATTTTGATTGTTATGAAGCTGACAAAGAAGGTCTAAACCAGACTGATTCTCGACCTGCCATTTTAGAGAACAACAGTTTTACAATTTTCTTAAAACCAACTTCTGATTTATCATGCAATCACCCCCACCCCACACCCAAAGAAATGAGAAGCATATACCTTAGAAACTATTTGTAGAATAGGTCATACAATTTTTACATGTAGAAGGAAGATATGATTCAGATTCAAAAAACCCATACAGACAGAAGAAGAAAGCTTCTATCAGAGCTGTAATCCATGACCACAAAAGAACAATTAGCAATCAATTTCGAAATTCAAAAACTAAAAATGAAAAAGAACTTAGCCTTGTCAAACGAGACCTTTAATTTACTTACAGACAATATCATACATTTCTGAGTCACAGTTAGACATGCATTAGTTTGAGTAAACCAGACAGCTTTTTGGAAAGTGGCAAACAAGATGATTTTGGTAAAACTGAGTCTTGTACTAGACTATCTCGGTAAAATTTGATTTTAGAACCACTCCTATAAAACTATAGTTCGCTATCATTTTGTAGCTTTAGCATAAATATAACTTTCGGACAACTCCAAGTTATAGCAGTTTTGCGGTCCAAAACCATCATAAATTGCAGCAGACCAAAAATGCTTCAGGTTAGTTAGTGAGGTCTTCATGTGATTTGAAAGTCTAGACCAGAGGCTCCCAGTTCCGAACTTTAAGGAACAACTAGATAATATGTTGGAGCACGATATATCCAAAATGCACCAAACATTCAGTGTTCAGTTAAATTTCATCAGAGTAGGATCCATCACATCTAAAATCATAATTTTAACTCAGTTGACTGCAAAACTACACAGAGTAGCATCTCTCAGAAATTATAGGTCATTAATCACTCGTTAAAAGCAATAGTTAGCCCAGGTTCTTGAGGTTTACTAACTAATGAAGAAACTTTAATTCCTTCTAACCCGTCTTCCCATAGTTGCGGTGAAATACAATGATCTGTGCTGAAAAAGAAATGTTTTAACACTCTGGAAGCATCAGTGCCAAAACTTATAGAAGAGCCAGATAATGTGACTCATGCGAATTCAAAGTTCATATGCTTTCAGGAAGAAATACCATGCAAATTTGATTTCTCAAGCAGAAGATAAAGATCTGCTACTTGTACATTTCAAGAGGAAGAAGAATAAAGCACTAGACTAAGACACAAGAGTACCACCCATGGATGCAACTCAAAAGTATAAATAGAAGAATTCATAAAACCATGTAATCACACCATGTCACTTTAGAATGAGATGCATAAAAGGAAGAACCACCAAAGCATTACAGGAAAACACAACTAGGGACGAATGCAAGAAGCAAGATGCAATTTCCGGCAATCAATTTCTGGAACTGCCCCCTTTTGGTCATAATGAAACACTAAAACAGCTAAGCAGAAAGCATGGATAAAACAAAACATGCTAAGCAATACAAAACAGAATCTTGCCACCAAATTAATAATGAAAAATCTGCACAAGTTCGAGGAATATAACTAAAAAGATTGCAAAGAATGCAAAGAATGCACTTTGAATTCTTCTCTAAAGAAAGGTTCAACAATACTAGAACTGAACCTTGCAGCAGTTGGCCGAAACCATAGAACTTTTTACTGCATAAGGACCAGCCAAGTCCAGCTTTCCAATCACAAATAGCAGGACATCCAATGAAAGTTCACTTACTAATACTGTAACCTGCCAATGCAATACCATAACAAGAATTAACTTTGTAACTATGCTCACAAAACTATCACTAGAAAGCAAAAAATAGAAAGAGCAAGGAAAAACCTCCTTAATTTTAGCATAAAAATTGCTAGGGACTTTTTGCAATGAACCTTCTAAATGTTGACTCAAAAACTTATAACAATAGAAACTGGATATTTCAAGTGGTTCAACGAATTCCCTCCTGCAACCATGAAAGAATATGAGCTGTTTAGCACCTGGCTGAAATGGAAAAATTTATGCAAATAAATTCTTTGTGCTAGAAGCCTGGAACGAAGACAGGTAAGAATGCAAACACAGTGCAGCAAGTGCAGCTTGAACCGATTACCATGAGTTTTGATGGGCATCGAAATAACATACAGCAACTTCAAATGTGTTCATACACCTGACTTTAGAATTTGATATCTGTACTATTACTTGATCGGGTGTAACTGATCCCTGGAGAAGTGGGACCTTCTCCACTGCATCTGAAATCTCATGCACTATTGTCAGAGTGACCTTGTCGACAGTAATTATGATTCCCAGCAGATTACAGTTTGGCCTTAGCTTTCCAGTATCAGAGGTATTTAAGTCACTTTGCGGATAAAATTCAGTACCCGGGCAAGCAAGAAGTTCCCCTGACCCAGTGGTGGGAGGTACAGAAGGTCCCTCCTCTAAATATCTATTAGGCAATAGATTATTACCTGCTGTACCAGGGTCACCAAACACTTTCCACTTGAACAGATTTCCTGGCGTACTGACAAATTCAAGGATACCATTGATAAAAGCCACAGCACAATTGTTCTTTTTATTCACAAGGTGGAACATCCCTCTAGATAAAGAAAAGGAAGATTCTAGCTCGGTAGCACCCTCATAGGCATCAGGTTTAAAAGGCTGCATTCTCCAAAGTGCAGACCCACCATCACCAGAACATGAGATGTCTACAAATCTCGAACCTGGATGGCAACTTAATCGCAGTGATTCCCCAGACTTATCTTTAGCATACAGTGAAATGAGGGAGAAGTATTGAACTTGCGACTTCCATCTTGACTTGTGATACTTAACCTGAACAAATAATTGATAGATATCACAGAAAAATTTAAGAAGGCCCCTGGGGAAGCATAGAGCAAGGAAAATGACTAAGCTTCAATAAAATGAAAATATCGAGTATACTGCATGCTCCCATTCTGAAAAGATTACAAAACAGAATACGATGTCAAACTACAACCAGCACTCCTCCATTGGAGGTTCTAAACTAAACTGCTGAAATAGGGGTTAAAGCTTGGCCAGTAAACCCAGGAACATATAGCAGTGGAACTCAATGCAACGTGATCCAGGCAAAGAATAATTAAATAAAAAAGCAAATGTAAGTAAATGTTTCAAGTGTAATGCAAATTCCTGCAAGGGAAGTTCTCATATCTTTAACTTTTTATTTTATCTTATCATTTATATAGGAACTTAAGTATCTTAAGGTAACCTACATGGGTAGCATGATCTATCCCTAATTATAGATAAACTATGAATTTTTTTGGTTATTTACATGAATGGATGAAGAAGAATGTGAACATCAAATAAATATATGAAACCATATCTTTCCACCATAGCAACATACTGTATTGTTTTCGTGAAATTTTTCAGCCATTTTTGTTTCATTATATTCTGAAAATCCTCAAGATCTGTGCGACATCCACCAACAGAGTTTTCAGCAAATTAACAAGTTGTTCTTGAAGTTTCCTCATGATTATTTAGGTTCAAAACCTAAATGGTTCTAGGAGTATTTTCTAGATTTCTTCTCTTTTTATCTTATATCATGTTCAGACAGCACTGTTCATTAGTTGACAGCCTGCACATTCATTGAAAGACCGTCAATAACTACAAATTAAGAATCTTACAAGCTCTGAAGAAACCTGCTCACAAGTTTATAAGCTCATGTCAACACCCTCTTCGTACTTATTTCAAGGTGAAAGAAAGCTTTCAACAAATAGTTCTTGTAACAGTCCGAATTTGATCTTTAAAGTTCCAAAACCGCTTCGTCATTTCCCCAATCCCAATGTCTCCATTTTTTTGGTATTTGTTCACTTTGTAATTTCATTGTACACAGAAACATGACATGAGTAGTTAAAATCTGCAATAGTTAGAGGACATCATCATTCACATATATGAACTAGAACTTCAATTCCTAAAAAAGTGGACGTTTGCACAACTGCACGGGAAGTGCCCTGACTTCCCTGTGGTCCGTTTTTAACAACTAAATAACATTGCATTTCCAGTTAACATCCTCGTGCTCTCAACCAATCTCATAGATATTTTTCGCGATTAGAAACATTAAAATAGGACAATTTTTGGAACATTAGGGACTTAAAATGGTGCAACTAGCCCTTCTAAGAACAACAAAATCACTTCTTGACTGTAAGGATTATATGAGTGATTAACTCATTCTCTCTCTCCGTCTAAAACAAAAAAGTAGAACCCTAAGGTTCAGAATGACTGATTGAAGAACAAAAGGAATGCCCAAAGGCATGTTAATTTTTTTGGGGGGGTATTGGAGTCGTTGAAACGTAGGAAAGCAAGAGGCAAGGTTGGAGCTATACGTGTTATGCACCACGTGACAAACATCAGAAAGTTTCAAGCCTAGCATATTAGCATACACCGATATCTTTTTTACAACTGCCAATTAAAAACAATAAACAGAACATGGTTTCCCCATTAGGCAGTACTGCTCAAGTTTTAATTTTGAGTTGAGCTGAGATGAGAAATGTGAAAAATCGTAAAGATTTCTTTGCCTTGGTGAAAGAAGTAATACAATAGCACATTACATGTAATTGCGAATAAGTCAACACATAAAGACAACCAGTATGACTAAATCTGTAACATGGAACACCAAACAACATGTTTTATGAATATTTGGAGCTTATTCAAACATGAAAGTGATGTGCTAAATTTAATTATGAAGAAAGTGCACAGATTATAGAGAGAGAAAAATAGAGGAAGTATTGTTGACTGCTCACAAGTTTGATACCAAAACCTACAAGTTACTTTGACATTTTTTTTGATCATGCATCAATTACCATTACCACTTATTACTTATGGAAGTCTACCAATATACGACTCGACAAGCAACCAAATGAAGAAAAATCCAATAAATCAAAACAAAAGTCGGTTCATGTGAATAGTTGTCACAATGAAGCCATTTGGAATCTTAAATTAAACTATTTCTTAAATTATTTTCTTTAATCAAAGTTTAGCACAAGCACTTCATCCTGTAGACATTCAGAAAGATTGATGTTAAAGCACCTTACTCTGAAAAGAGCGCGCTCTCCCACCAGGGAATAATGGATTGCACCGGCTATATCATATTTGCATTCTGCACCTTCAACTGTTATATACATGTGTTGATCGGAATCTTGGATAGAAACAATAGTTCCTGATGAAGTTGCAGGGATATCTCAGATGAAGTTAGGAAGAGGCGGTTATACAATAACAGACAACACAAACATACCATCAGCAACCATTTCTCCAATGCTCTCTCGGTCACGGTTATAGGAGTAGTGGATGGATTTTGATTCATACGTACCCTCTCTGATAGAAACCTCAGAGATAGATTCAAATGCGGAAAGCACCATCTAATGCAAACAATTCAGAAAAAAATACATGATCATACTATTTTGCGAAAAAAAAGATAAAAACGATTCAGATAATTTAAATGTAGTAGAGGATCAGTTCTGAAAGTAAATCTTGGCGCCACTTGTCATTGAGCTTTCCATTTTGAGAAGTTAATATTTCTTCATTGATATAAACTTGATATAAGCTCCCATAAGCTCTACAAGAATCGGACTTGAGAAACATGGTAATGATACAGTTGAAACTTCCTATGTTGCTGTGTATGTTTGTTTGTGAATTAAAAGTTTGCTGTTCTTACATTTCTAATGAAATTAAAACCAATGTCTCTCTTGCAAAGTTATAGATATAAAGAAAAAAAAACATGTGAAAAGTTCTTTATTTTAACAAAAGCTTGATTACTATGGATCAAAGAGAAAGCATGAATCGAAAGAGTTCATTTGAATGAAGAGTACTAGACACAATAAAGTTGTTTTACCTTTATCTCAGACAGGGAGAGAGTCATATCGAACCCTGAAATAGAACCACTCCCAATCCACAGGCTATTTGAGTAAGCAGGAGTCATCTGGGTTCCAGTCACAGGCCCATCAACTGCTAGGGAACATTGCAAATTTCTTAATATATAGTTTAGAGGACTTATGTCGAAATTCTTTTGTCCTGGGGAACCACCAAACTTGGAATCCTGTTGAACGAGTGAGGGACCTGAGCCACATGCACCAGCAGGGCCTGAGGCAGATTCATCTTTAGGGGCTGAAAAATTATTACTTTGAAAGTTGGAGGAAGAATCAACATGTGCAACGTGGGAAATCAGAGGATTTCGAACAATCATAGCTTTGTTTTTGATTGCTCCATGAATGAATTGAGAAAGCAAGGACAGCCTGGAAATACTCATTGAAATTTTGCGCATGGTATTTAACTTTTCGAGGTTCAAATGCAAGTCAACTTCAAACAGCAGTTGCTGAACTTTGTCTGCATTTGAGTTAAGGAGTTATCTAGTTAATCATTCTCATCTCTAAATTAGAATCATTTTCGGCAACCAAAAGAACACATCATACCGGATTCATCTGTCGCCACAGCCATGAGAGATAGATGTGAAACGCTCATGGAAATTACTTCTACATGACCCCACAGTAAATCTTGTTGTTGAACTTTCTGGAGATTCGGACCAGGGTGACCATCTAGAGCAGCCATTTCTCCGCTATGTTGCACAACTTCAACTTTACCAGATGATCGACCAGCTGGGGAAAGTTCTAAGATCCAATAATAGTAACAACTAAAGCAGTCGATAAGCATCACGGCAGCAGTTGCTTCAACAAGCAAAGAACCACCCTGTTAAAGAGCAAATGCCGAGGGTAAATGGCATATAAGGACCATTAGAAAATTGCAATGAGCAAAATGCATATTTACGCAAAGTGACAGCACCTTTGATTGACAGGAGATTGTTTGGAAATCTCCCCCAGCAGAAACGGATATGTTAAGTTTCTCAAAGTTAGTTCCGTTAACCAAAATACCCTTAATTGGGCTTCCAACCATATACAATCCAGAAAACACGATGTTCATGAATAACCAATGATCCCCAAGCCTTTCAGTATTCATAGAAGAAGAAGAGTCTCCCAACATGTGCAATGTTTTACCATGAGAAACAGATCCCTCTGCTGTACTGTGTAAAGTTGCCGATGGTAAAACTTTCCCGGAGGTTTTCAAGCATAATGACAGTTTGCTATGAGAAAATGATGCTTCAGCTAAGAGATTTAGAGAGCGCAAGAAATTTTTGAGTTCGGATTTGTCAAAGTTCCGTTCCGACTCCGTCAAATATCTGAAAATGAAAATTTCAACTCCAACTGTGTCAATGACAATATCAGTATTTCCTCCTCTGCTAGTAAAGTCCAGAATTGACTGCTCCACGGAGATGTAAATTCCAGCACCAGAAGAACCGTGCATGGCCAACTTTCTGCCAGTTTCTCTGTCAATTGGCATAATGTTTGAACAACTCTCAATGTTGAAAAGATTCCTGGAAGTATGAAAAACTATATCTATTGACTTTATCTCACAAGTGCTGCTGACAATAAACTGAGTATCTGTAACAAGTAATTTCTGGTTGCTTCTGTTATAGGATGTTTCCTCAATCTCAGATTCAATATAAATTGTCTCCCTGCTCGACTCTTCTTCAGAGTTTAGGCCACCTTTTGACCCATCCTTCGGTGAGGCAAGTGACTCCCAAAGTACTCCGAATATTATCTGAGATAAAAAATACTCCGTGGACTTAAAAAATCAATGATTATACTTTTGTTCTGATTCATCACTTAAATTATAATAATTATATGAAACAGGAACAAAGAGACAAGAATATGGAAAAATATAAAGCATGGACATGCTTACGGAAAGGATAAAAATAAAAAACATATATCAGTCCAACTGTGCAAGCCTCACACCCTCTTTTTGCTACTAATGTCTTTATAATAAATAAATAAAAAGTTGTATTGGTAAATCTTCTTAAGAATGCTGGGGCTTTTAATTTACAGTAGAAGCGGCTAGTCTAACAATAGGGGAAACTATTTGTCCAATATCAGAATATGTCACCAAACACTTAGTCGGCAAAGATTTTAAGAATCCGAAATAGTCAGTATAAAATTTTTGAAGGCAATAGGTTGATCAAAGTACAGATTTCATGAAAAAGTGATAACAGGCATTTAAAACTGCCATCACGAACATGCAACTTTGGAGTAATTGAAAGAACACATAAAATCTCTGCAAACGTTGAAGAATAAACAATATGACATCTGAAATATAAAGACAAAAGAACTAATAACATGATTGAGCATATTAACATGGGTTACAACAACATTGCAGCAACAATGAAAAAAAAAATTTACCTTTGTCAAGATATGCAACTCATCCAGAAATATTAAACTGGAAAATCCAGCAGCCACAAAGTTAAAAGCTGCCGAGAAAGAAACAATTGATGAACCAAATGAATGATAATCCTTCCTGCCACGTAACAGAAACATTCATTAACCAGGAGAACCTTGCAATCGAGCTGAATGGTCTGCGCTTTCAAAACAAGCACATGCATAAAACTTGTTACATTAATATATAACTGAAAATCTTCATTGTGCTGATTGATATCATTAACAATGCTACCGATAAAAAACAAGTTTTGTTTTACCTCAGATTATATATATACCTATTATTTAACATTGGAAATCTTCATTGTGCTGATTAAACAGGGTCACTAATGATGCTTCCGATGAAAAAAAGACTTGTGTTTTACCTCAGATTATTTAACATTGGAAATCTTCATTGTGCTGATTAACAGGATCATTAATGATGCTTCCGATAAAAAAAGACATGTGTCTTACCTCAAATTATATACCTATTGTTTTAAAGTACAACTCGTCATCTGAGCAATATCATATTCTCCACGAGAAGGTTCACCGAATAAGAGATTAATTCATAGAAATGCCATATAAGTCATATTGCTTGTCACTGAAACAAATGCCTAACAGTGCCACAGTATTTCATAGACCAAAACATCCATAATAGAAAGATAAACTATAACATACAATTAGCAAATAACGGAAATTCAAAGTATGGAGTACTTATGGGGAAACCACTCACTGATCAGTGAGGTTAAGATGCAGAGCAGTAATAAACATAATATTATGGTTCAAAAACAGAGTGAGGGAAAACCAACTAAACAAATTAATTACCTCACATATTGAAGTTGTGTCGTAATTGGACTTAATACAAGGATATTGTACTTCTGACTCTCAGATGAGTCATCAAAATAAGCCTGGAGACCATTAAAGTTTAGATATGCATTGAATGAAATCTTCCCTTGGCAGCTGTAAGCTTTATTATCATATTTCGGTAAATCAATTTGCGGAGGTTCTTCTAATTTATCAGGTTTTGCCTTGCTTTCACTTGAAAACCCAAGATTATCTTCCAGGTTTGGGGATATCAGAAGTTCGACATTGCACACATCAAATGACACCTGTGTAACAAGTTCACGGCCTGTAGTTTCAGCACGGGACTGATCTTTGGACAAAGACATCCGAATGTGAGGACCCGCAATGAGCACCCCAATCTGAACATGCCTCTCTGGAAGCATCCGGATCGTGTCCATTTCAGTTTTCCTAGCAAATGATCTGAATTTACTGGGCGAGTCCCTCACGGGTGGAAGGGAAGCTGTTATTTTTGGAGTTTGACGAAGAACGTTGTTCTTCCTTTTCTGACTCCAGGGAAGAACGCATTGTGTTTGTCTAAGAAGTACAGAAATCGATGCTATAGCAAAATATTCCAAATTGAAGTTCAGTTTACCAACAGTGAAACTACAATTCGAAAACTGAGAGCAGAGATTTTCATGTGTCAAAGAGCTCCTTATTTCACAAAGAATCCATGGACTCTGCAGATTTGATAATTCTTCTCCTTCAGAATTTAAACAAGAATCTTTCCAACTCAACAACATTTTTCCTAAAATGTAGTCTAGATGTGGGATTGTGCTGCCAGTAGCATTCCCATGAGTAGCTTTCTGAGAGTAAATTTGTGCAGGCTCACCCCATACGATGAATTGCATCTCATTGACTTCCTTCTCCTGATTTTCTTTGGCATAACCACCTGCACCTGCTTTAGCAGGAGAATGAAGAACATTCAAAGACCCAGATGCAAATGTAAGACTTTGTTCAGTAACAGTTTCTTTGTATCTTAAAAAGAACCCATTAAGAGAAAGATGGAAAGAAACTAAGTCCTGGAGCAACATCCCTGTATCTGAGACTATTTTCCCAATGTCAGAAGGCCGTACTGCAGTATCTGGAGAAAAAGTAACTGAAATTTCATTAACATTTACAGTGATACTTTGCTGCAGAAGTGAATATTCACGAACAGAACCAAAATGCTGATTACCCCCTAGAAACATATCCAAAACTTTGTGCAAGAACAGGATCCTTATAACCAAATACAAGAAACTGCCTATCGTGCTCAAAGTAAGCTTTAATAGCTGACGCAACTTTGACAAAAGCCTACTGGGTACCAACTCATCATAACTCTCAATTTTTCCGGGACCACTTGATGCCATTCCCAAGCGAATTATTCTCCGTGCCAACATAACCGCCTCAACGGGCATATCACTTTCAATTTCAAGAATCGTCTTCCACTGAGACTTGACAGATCTCGAATATCTTGTGTCCCGGAGCATCATGGTAACTGACCTTTTCATTATTTCATCTGCAGGATATCCCACTAGGAGAAGTATACTCCTATAGGTTTTTATATAACGCAAGCATAGACACAAAATTCTAACTACTTTAACCAATGACAGGTTTGAAGTTGGAAGCAGAGAATTGATTCTGCTTGCCGCTACACTCCAAAGTTGCCTTCCAGGTCTAGAATATTTCGACTCTTTGTACAAGAACCCATACAGTAGTAACATAACAGAGAGATCTGCTGGAGAAAATAAAAAATTTAAATCTGGTGCACGGAAACAAAAGTGTATAAACTGAAGATGATTCATATCAACTAAAACGTTCATATTAGTTGCAGGAAGAACAGAGTTCGTGTGATTCTCACTGTTCAACTTAATCTCAAAACTATTAACATCAACATCAAATGAACTTTCTTCAGAAGGCAAAAAGAGTGAACTCATGAACCCTCTAGTAAAACATCTATGACCTAAAATCCGTGGTCTTGCTCCAAACTCTGCCAAGTACAATGAGCATGACACTGGATCATGCAAACTAGGCGACCGCAGAAGTACATGAGTATCAAGAAACTGCAACTGACAATGTCTAACTACAGTGTTCAGTAAGGATGTTCTCCATGTTCTGGTGGTAACGTCCAAAATCCTTTTGATAGCACCATGCAAAGCACAACCCTGAAACCATCAAAGATATTGACATTGTACCTGAGCTTCAGAAATAAATCAACAATCCAACTTTAACTAAACATAATTGTGAACATACTGCTTCAGAAAACTGCAAAAGATTTCAATTCTGCCAGTCATTCAAATATACTTTTTTAAGTTCCGCGTTTAAAAAACTTTTTTGTTCAGAGAAGCTGATTCATTTGTAAGATTAATAGGAAGAATTGGTTTATACTCCTTCTCTTCACCGAAGGAAGGCTAATTGCCGATTCTGATGTAGCTTGAATGTCAGAGAAGCTATCTACGCACCTACGACTAGGCACAAGTTCGAAAAAGATCAGATACATTATCAGAATCCATGTAGTTCATTCATATCCAGTAGGAAGCACGTCCAAGTCCTCCTTCATCATGGATTGGTTGAGGATTTAAGAGATTATAATTCAGAGGGAGTTAATGCCCCTTTCCCAAATAAGATCCAACAGATATCTATAAGTTATATTTTATCTTTCCTCCATTCTCGTCCCTGCCCCATCCTGATCCCCAGATACACAAAATGATACTTGCATTTTATATTCAACGATCCATATACCCCAATCCTATCAACTCTCTCATTTTCCTAAAATGCAAGAGTCAAAGGAATCTCTCCACCACAAACCTCTGATTTCCACTACAAACTCCAAACTCGTGAAGTAAAATACTGTCAACTTTCATACAAAGACTCTATCAAAAACACTTCAAATTATAACAAATGCTAGTTGTACAAAAATTAACATTCATAAACATCAGTTATCTGACAAATTAAAAAGATGACTGCACATTGTTCCATCATCACTTTTCACTACAAAATTCAGAGACTAACTAACCGCTCGTAATTGAATAATGCAGCAAAAGTAGAACAGAACACTGCAGCACAACTCAACTCTGCACGTAATCTCTCACAAAACTCATAAACTCCAACAACATTCACAACACAACAATACCTCAGGATCATTCTCTTCAAGCACCTTATTCCATTCCTCCGCCCTAGTATCTCGCGGCTTCTTCCGCCACCTCACACCTCTCTCATCAACCTCCTCCCTACACACACACAAACAAAACAAGCATCAACCAAAACAATCAAACTCAACCACATTTCAAAACCAAAAGTCTCCATCACACATCAAAATCAACACACTCAAACCGTACCCTAGCGCCACGACAACGCGGAGTCCGCGAACAACGAGCGTGAACGCGGAGGACGAAAACGGCGAGAATTGCAGGCTCAAGTGTTCGACCGTTGCCTCTGCGAAGCAGAATCTCGAAGGATCGTCGAGCAATTCGTTGAGAGCGTAGGTGTTGAAGCTGAGGTCGTTTACAGCTCCGTTCGAACGAAAAACGCCGAGTTTGAGTTCGAGTTGAGGATCGTCTCTGAGCCATGGATGAAGTGCAGTTGCGAGTTTGCGCTGAATCCAGTCGTTGAAGAACATTGTGTGAGTGATTTTTTCAAGGTTTTGGCATTGGAGAAGAAGAATCGAGAAGGTTTTTCATGAAGAAGTGATTGAAGCAAAATGAAGAACTGGAGATAGATAGATACTTTGTGTTGATTTTGGATGAAAAGGATAAATGACAAAGGCAAAAATCACGAGCGATATTTTATGTTTATGATGATAATTCTCGTCAAAACGACGCCGTTTAATCTTCCACCTGTCCCGCGAAATCGAGATTTTTATTTTATTTAGTTGCTATTGGACTTATATGCAAGATATTTATATTGAAAAATTAATCCCTACATACCGTATGATATTTTGTTTGCAATTCATTTAAATTTATAAAGTTCTAATACAACTCTTTTTTCATTGTTTTGTAATTTAGACTGACATGATACATGAATGAGATATAAATTTATTGTTTTAACAAAATAAAAAGATTATTTTGTACAACCGTGTAACTACAGATAAGATAATATTTTTCTAAATTGTAAGTTCTAACCTCTTAAAAATCTCATCTCAACTTAAAATAAACGGTTCATAAATGAATTAACCACTCAATTCAACTTAATAATTTGGTTTTAGCTATTATTAAATAAACAATTCATATATATAAATTTAATTTCTCCAATAAACATCGAGACCGAGCATATATTTTACGTGAGCGAACACATCAACTTTTGGTTACGTAACGAAATTCAAGATCAAATTCACAGAATAATTAAGTAAAGCTAAACTAAACACAATAGATTTACTTGAATCTTACAAAAGAAATTAAACGTTGTCGACACATCAAAAAAAACTACACGTCATATATACTATTTTCGGAAAAAAAATAATATTTTCAACTGTCAATATATTTTTCCTTTATATTGCAAAAAATAGACACATTCTCATAACTATTAAAGTCACCTCAAACCCCATGAAAACTCTTCATGGTCTTAGGCTCTTAGCTTTCTAAAAATGACCTGGTCCCAAAAATGTCATCCTCTCTTTTAAAAAATTCCACCTTTCCGTTTTGCCTTGGCGTTCAATCTTCCTCTCTTCAATTCTAAATTATTTCTTCAATATTCATCATCATCATATATACATATACACAAGACATGACTATTAACAAATCAACACAAAAAAAGATTCACAAATTACAGGCGAGATCATCTGACTATTAACAACCAAAACAACAAAAATGATGACAGATTCCAACATCCACACCAGAAACCGACCAACGTTCGGCAACATGTTGGAATACGACCAAGAACTAGAACACACATTTTACCACAACAACAATCATTCCGACAACGCCTCGCCGTTCGACGAATACAATTCGATATCCACCCCGTCATTAGACCCGTCAGCCTCGCCGTTCTCTAAATCCCCGTGGTCCTCCCTCGTGACATCGGAGTCGTATAACTATTCGCAAACAGGCCTGATCGGGTCGCTTGTTCGCGAGGAAGGCCACATTTACTCGTTGGCAGCTTCCGGGGATTTTCTGTACACGGGTTCGGACAGCAAGAACATTCGCGTGTGGAAGAATCGGGCGGAGTTTTGCGGGTTTAAATCCAGCTCTGGCTTGGTGAAGGCGATTATAGTTACGGGGAACAGGATTTTTTCGGGTCATCAGGATGGAAAGATTCGGGTGTGGAAGGTTTCGGGTAAGGATCCGAGCGTTCATAAGCGGATTGGGACGTTGCCTACGTTTAAGGCGAAGATCAAAAGCTCGTTTAATCCGAATAACTACGTGGAGGTGAAGAAGAATCGGAATGCGATATGGATTAAGCACACTGATGTTATATCGTCTCTCAGCCTTAGTGAAGATAAATCTCTGTTGTACTCTGCTTCATGGGATAAAATGATCAAGGTACTATGATTTATCATTCCTTAAATTGGTGTCAGTCCATTCGAAAAGCTTTTATACCATATTGAATTGTTATGACATTTTTTCGATAAACATGTGTCAATGGATTCGAAAAACTTTTATACCACATTGAATTGTTATGACATTTTTTAGATAAATGGGTGTCAAGGAACTCGATATTATCTTATTTTAAAGCTCAAGATTGTAACAAGATCAGATATTTATATTTTTGTATATATATTTTTCAACAGGTATGGCGAGTTTCTGATTTCAAGTGCCTGGAATCCATAACTGCACACGACGACGCTGTCAACTCAGTCGTTGCCGGATTTGACGGACTAGTATTTACCGGCTCAGCAGACGGAAGCGTCAAGGTTTGGAGAAGAGAAACACAAGGAAAGGGAACTAAACACTTCTTCTCACAAACACTATTACAACAAGAATGCGCAGTAACGGCTTTAGCCGTGAACCCCTCCGCCACGGTCCTCTACTCCGGTTCATCAGATGGACTAATCAACTTTTGGGAACGGTACAAGTTTCTTTCCCACGGCGGTGTATTGAGAAGTCACAAGCTCGCGGTTTTGTGCTTAGCCACCGCAGGCAATTTAGTGTTCAGTGGATCGGCTGACAAGAATATTTGTGTGTGGCGAAGGGAAAATGGGGTGCATCTTTGTTTGTCCGTGTTGAGTGGGCACACTGGGCCTGTCAAGTGTTTGACGGTCGAAGAGGAGAAGGAGGGTGGTGATCATAAGAAGTATATGGTGTATAGTGGAAGTTTGGACAGGTCTGTTAAGATTTGGAGGGTGTCGGGGCACGTGGCGGGGACGCAAACGCCACCACCGCAGCAGTTGGGGTATCAGGTGGAGAACTACATTAACCCGACGGCGTTTGAGAATTTGTTCAAGCAAGACAGCAGGGTGTATGGTAGGACAAAGGAGTGAGTATTAATCAAATGTTAATATGTTCATGGTACTTGGGAAGAGCTTACAGTCTCTCGGCCTTGTATAATTTGTGTAACATATTGGTGGGATGTATTAAAAGTGCATGCCTAATAGTGAAGAAAAATGAAATGCTGCTTAATTAGTAGTGAAGAAATATGACATATTTGTGTGCATTAGTATTTTCATTCATCATGCATGTTGAAACTGTTGATACATTATGATGTGTTATGAGTCTTATGACATGAAGTGCATAATTACTATATTAAGCTGAAGTTACGTGAACCCTTATGATTTTACGGATCACTAATTCGAGGATCTTCACAAGTTGTGAGTTTTGTGAGAACCAAAAATTTGATAATGCGAAGAATTCTTCTAGGGCTAATTTGTTTTATAATAAATTGAATGGACATTTGAGAATTGACGTTAGAGTTGACATTATAGTTAATTAACTTATATATTGTATATGAGCATCTTTTCTTTGTTTCGATTGTCCTGGTTTGGGATGTCTTTTTGCGAAGCAAGTGGACGAAATGATATTAGGTTCTATACGATCTATCTTAATCAAGTAAAATAAAATAGTATTGAACTATTGAAAATCAATAATCGGAACTGAAAAGAACATGAAGAATTTTATTAAGGACAATCTTAGGCCTAAAATCTCCTCATTTACTTTATTGATTGGGACAAATGAAGATAAGTTCTGGGCCGCATGTCCTTGTACTCTAACAAAAAATCATCATTTTTATGTCTAATAAAATAAAATAAAAACTGCTGGTGATGAATTTGTATGTTGTTGGACATGTTATTTAGTTGATTTTTACAAATCTAGGCCGTGTCTCCGTATCAACGTGGCTGATTATTTTTTTCCAACAACTCTAAGGACAGCAATTTAGAAACTTAGGTTTGGTGAGCTTGGGAATAGGTCAAAGAGGTACCATGACATGTAGAACTAATTAATGACCGTAATGTGAAGCTATAGCCACCTTTTATGGGTGGCCTAATTTAGCTTGCAATCATGTTCTTAATTTCAAAGCTAAGAAATGCATGTGTTTGATACTTTGGTACAAATACTAAACAGTTTAATGTGGGACTGAACTACCATTTTTCTTATTATCTGGATAAAAGAAGCATGTGGTCCTTGCTTATGAGGAAAGCAAATTAGAATTACATCAGATCACCTACTCTATCCAAAAGAATAAATAGAAAAATAACATCATTAGACTTTTTATATTGAGGTTTCCATGAGATTCCATATACAACAATTATGCCTAAACTTCTAGTTAATAATGGATAAACTTATTAGGTTTCTCTTTATATTGATTAGTTAGTCTTCTCCATATCATGCTATTACTAGTCTTAATTCGAACTCTATAGTTTTCTATATGTAGGAACTATTTGATTCTAAGTCAATATAAGGTTTCTTTGTATGGCTTGAAATATTGAACTCTTAGTCGGTATTTAACCGACAGGCATAATGTTAATGTGGTATGTTTAAACTTTACTAGAGTTATAAGCCTCACTTGTCATAATACCATAATTTCTCAAAAAATGAAAATTCACACACCTTTGAGTTGCCATCAAGACACTGTCTATAGTACTAAGTAGTTCGACCATTCACCAAGAAGACAAAACATACTTTATTAGTCACACAAACACCTCCTACATTTTAACTGTTAAACAACGGATTTTCCATCACTCAATGTGCAAAATAACTACCCACTCTCCATGTATTAAAACGCGTTATTATCACAACATGAAAATGGCACATATAGTGACAAAAGAAGTGACCTTAATTAGAAGCATCAAACACTAAACTACACGGTCCAAATTGACAGCAGATACATACAAAAGATCACTCCTACATATATATGGCAGTGAGAAAACGTACTAGTGGGCAACTTCTATTTGTTGACCTCTTTAACCTGGATCACATTTTTGTTGGGATTAAACTCCAGTGAGTAATTTTTCCCAATCACAAGCCCATTAGCTTTCCAAAACTCGCCCCAGCCCGTAGTCATGCAATATTGGGTTGAGTACTTTGGGTACTCGAGCTTAACGGCCCAATAGCGCTCCGCGGGTGGATACTGCAGCACCACAGCCTTTTTATTGATTATACCAGACGCAATTGCAAAATCCTTTCGAATATTCTAAAATTGAAAAATAAGTGTAAGAACTAAGATTTACTTCTTGAAGGTAATTACAAGCCAGAAACTGGATTTTACACAATGTAACAAAATAAATGGACAAATCACTCTGTTGTGTTATGTTAAAAATTAAAATAAGCCCATTACTCCATGTAAAAAATAAATAGGGACATCAGACATTATGTTTTGTTATATAGAGACGCTACGCCCTTTCGTATTTTTATAAGATGCAAATACTCTTCTTCCTATATGCAAGTGTTAGGAAGTGTTGTGCAACTTTTTTAAGCTACACTGGATATGTTGTCGATTTTTTGTGTCCCTAAACAAAACACATGAGATTATTTGCCTAGTTATCTTTTACAACGAGGTAATGAGCATGTGTCACGTAACATGGTGTAAAATGGCATTAGCTCCTCAGTTTTCATCAAGTTTTTCTTTTTCTTATTCAGAAGAATGTTGATATATATGAATGAGGAATTAATTTACCGATCTTGATCTTCGATGTTCGTTCATAACTATCTCGAGGTGTGGATAGACCTCTTCTTCCCCAGATTTGATCAATCCAGTCCTAGTATTTGCATTATTCGCATTAGATGTCACCAATTGTTTATTGGTCAAACGACTCAAACCTGGTTTCAGAAAATTAACCAAAAATAAGCTAAATTAATGCACTAGTATTTAACAACTAAATGAAAAATAATTTAAGAAACAATCAAGAAACCTAACCGTGGTTCATCCGTTTGTCATATTCTTCTACGCTGAATTTAACATCCTCGTCAGATTCGTAGTCAACGCGGGATTTGCCGTACGAAATCTCGTTTTCAAGGCCGCTGACCCTAAATGTAGTAACATCAAAAGTCAACTTACCAATGTCAAAGCAGAATTCAATAAATTCCCCTAATTTGAGCCTCAAATCTTTCACAAATTTACTCCAGCCCCGTGTGAAAAAATATTTCCCATTGCCAATTTGTTCAATTTTCACATCCCACGTTAGACCATTAACGGTCCTAAGCTTCACATTTCCGTGCAGTTTTTCTTTATATTTTTGTCCAAAAGCAGGTGGTAGCATCTGCACAAGAACGTCAAAAACTCCATCATTGAATAAATATTATTGAATAATTACAAAAATCCCATGCACGTTAGTTTTTGAATAATATATGTTGCTACAATATTGTAAATAATTACAAAAAAATAAAAAATGGAATGACTTACGAGTTTGCGAGTGAAGTCATTGATCAAGACTTTGAAGAACTTTGGCCTGATTTTTGGCTTCCTGCCCATAGTTTTAACTTAATGAAAAGCTAGCTCAAATTTTGTAAGAGGGGTTATACTTTTACTACGTGCTTTAGTTGGAAATGGGGCCAATTATTATATATTAGTCCATACATAGTCCATAGTGCATAGTAACTTGTTGAGTTGACTGTAATTAATTTTGTTAATTACGTAACGCTTTTCCCATAAGAGATGTCACAGGCCTGGCCAACGACTACGAGTGTCTTGTTTCAGGACATAGAGGACACGCAAAGTGGTTATATGGATAGAGACGTGACAAGATCATCTAATTATTTCTCAACGTTCACTAATATTAACATCACCTTTAACTTTTACGTGAGGCTATTAAGAGTGTTGTTCTGATCACTTAGGTAAACTTATTCGGAGTGCACCACAGAATTTGCATCTAAAATTTGAACAACGTGTATCAAACACTATAAAGAAATGATTATCGAACTTGCCAATAAAAATGGCGTTCATTCAAGGTTCGACCCTAAAGAAACGGACGACCGATTAAAGTGGACTGTGATACTTGCGCGACAACCAAAACTTAGGAGATAACCTCTTGTTTGTAATACTTTCTTTGTTTCTCAGTGTTAGGCTTAGGAATATCAATATGTGGTATGATATTACCAATGACTTAGGAACCTGCTATTTATACAAAACAAAGCATCTTAATAATATATACATATCCAATGATGATGACTTCTAGTTCTCGAACATATCCACAAAACGCTGAGGTCTTGCCTGCCCTCAATGTTATCGTACATCTTTCCTACAAAACCTTAGGTATGCCTTCCATGGTTGTCACATCCAATAAATGTGAAGAAGATCAAACTCATAAGTTTTGAGCTCACCGCTACAATTCGAATTGTATTCAATGCTGTTTAGTTAGTTAGAAGATGTTTTTCATCTTTCACGCTTCTTTTCTGTTACTTAGTTATTTAAGTTATCCAGCTCAGCATTAGAATAAATAGCTTAGCTTTATTTCTCATTTGTAACAGATTACATTTTACACACTTTTAAGTTTATGCTATTGAATAGTTTGCTTCATCTTTTCTCTCTCAATTGCTATTTTGTGTGTTCATCGCCATGGCTGCGATTGTTGTGATTCCGATCTTCGTTTTCGTCAAATAGAGCGCAACAAATGCAATAGAGACAAACGAACAGCGCTCATCGCTTTTCTATCTAGCACAACTTCTTTCTCTGTCTTTCATCTCCTTCAACTTATCATCGCCATAATCTTAATCATACAACTAATCTTCAATTTGCATCCTCTTGAAATAATAATCTGATACATCAATTCTTTTATCAGCGATTTTCCTCTTTATTTCAAAATATGGTCCTAATATTCTGCCAGCGAACAATGCATTATAAGCAACTACTCACTCTCTATGCAATGACTCAAGAATATCTCATCATATAAAGAACCCAATTTTGTTTCGATCTGTTTTCCACGTTCAAACAGATTCTAGTATCAAATTAATAATAATGGAAGTCTCCATTGGTTGCTTGAATGGTCTCTTATCTTGTTGCTTTAATCATCATATGCATGCATGTCGATCTTAAAGGGACGGTGCAGAGGAGATCATCCACCCCATCAAGCTCTCATAAAAAGCAGAATCTAAAGAACACAAAGATGGAAAAAAAGAATAGCATAATGATTCAAGACTTCAAATCATTTTTCCATTGCAAAAAATGTTAAATGGTGTGGCCCATCAACGAACGTACTCTCCATGCATATTTTACTTTTTTGATTAAAAAGAGTGTTATTATAAGTCGTAGGTGGGTACTGAACTACTGATATAATTACCAAAAAAAAAAGAGGTGGGTACTGATATATTTGATAAAAAAAGCATCAAGAGATGATGTGTAAACTTTACTTTTTACTGCCACTCATCCCGGGATTTGAAAAGGTTGTCAGAACAAAAGCAGGAGAGTCAGACATGTGCTTAAAATAGTACTAGGACTATTGACTTATTTCATTGTGGAAATTGCCAGATATTTTTTCTGAGGGTGATTGGATATAATTGCTATTATACAAGTTGTCCGTTGAGACCACATATAAACAAGCTAATCTTTTCTAATGGATGTTTAGTTAAAAGGAACATTGAATTTTTGTACCATAGAAACCTATGAAACTCCCAATAAACAAGAGGAAGCTAATTTCATTCAACTTTTCAACCATTAGTTCATCAAAACACCAGTAACTATCTGACTGTTCAATTAGGACTGTTGAAGAAGATAAAATCTTCATGAAAGTGGTAGAAATGAGCACGATACAACGCACAACATAGTATGAAGCAAGAACAACAGGATGGCTATTATACAGCAGAAAGCAATTTGATCAACAACTCATTGCACAAGGAAGATGTCATGTTTTTTTCTTTATCTGCTCTACTTCATCACCACTATCTGAACCAATACAGACTTCTAAACCAACTCTACAGGAACCCCAGAAGGCAAAACAGAAATCCAAGCAAATCCAAAACAAGAATGAAAAAATTTACCCACATACTTGTAGCAATGGGATCAACGGTACAAAAGTATTAGCGCTCCCAAACTCATTCTTCGACCTCCTCTGCGACAGGCGGAAGGGCACCCTCTTTTACAAAGGATGGATCAAGAAACTTAGCTACAAATGCCCATAACTTAAAAACATCGTCAAAATTAGTCAAAAACCCAAGTGAAGCAGTGACAACCTCAACTCTAATGAACCCACTTTTGCCGTCTTGCTTGCCATTTTCCATTGGCTTGCAGAGAGTAGTATCGTCGAGACTTATACATCCACGCTGGTGTTTTGAGCTTGCTACAATCCGTATGTGACTAAGTATCCCAACACCCAGAGAAATACCGTGCGACTCAGCCAGTTTTTGAACAACTTCTGGACTGATCAGACCCCTATTTCTGTCCCTCACGTTGAAGGCAACTGAAGCACCTCGTTCGTACTTAATTTTTGGGCCGTAGATATGAACGAGCGGTGCACTATTCTTTCCACTTGAACCGGGTAACCGTAGTTGCAGAAGTGATGTCACAAGCCAGTTGATCAAGAACCGGAGACGGGAAGTGGTCTTGTTTAGACCCAACATGTTTATATGGTAAAGATGTCTGCAAATTATCTCAGGTTCACCCCTTTCTGAATCTTGCTCGTCATCGTATTCCTCATTGCTCATATAGTCTTCATCATCTAGACTATTTACAGATAGTTCACCGGGCTCCAGAGTTTGGCTGAGACGGGCTTTTTGGTTGTCTTCTGTGCTAAATGATACCCTTCTCCCCCGGCTTCCAGGCTGCTCAGTCTCTTCTATTCCGAAAAATCTGCCACCAGCAATTCTACTTCCTTCTCGTCTTTCCAATAACCTAAACTCACCTTCCGTTTCTCTTCTTATTGCACTCTCTTTCTCAAGGCATATCTCAGAAGCAAGGCCATTTTGAGCACTCGGATGTCGGGAGACAGATGGCTCTTCTTCAATTTCCTGAAAACGTTGGTTATGGGGAGTCCCGGATTCTTTTGACGAGGCGTGTCTCTCTATAAATTGCTCTTCTTCGAGAATCTCCTTGAAATGATCCAAGTCCTGAGATACTGACCTAACCGCAGCATCAAACGACAACACATGGTGGTCCTCATGACCACCAGGATTCAATTCCTTGTCAAACATTGGGCTGTTTGAGAACTTTGACAGTTTCGGAGAAGTTAACTTATTGTTCTTCCGACCAGAAAACCAAGCAGGAGGTAAAGGAGACGACACTTTTTGTTTGCTTGAATTACCAGCATAATCGGACCCTAATGGACTTTGGCCCAAATCAATCCACAGAGAATTATCCGAAGATTCATCTTCACTGAATACCGGGCTTTTCATCACCTCCCCAATGGACATACTTTCAGTCTCTTCAAATATGGTGCTCGTTCCATCCCTGTCGGAACTGTTATCATGCTCCATCTCACTATCAAATACATCCCTTACCTGAGCCGAAGTGAATGCACCAGAAAAGGCAGGCAATTGAGATCCAGGACGAATCTCAGAATTAAATTCACCATTTCCACTGGCTTCTTCATCTTCACCAAATCCAGGTATATTATCCATTGAATCACTCAAGTACAGAGGAAATACAGGAGAGATTTTAACCATACCAGACCCCGCATGACCAGACTGATTTTGAAGGCTTGCCATCACAGATTTCTTGATTAAAAGGCACCCAAATCCAGTTGGGTCATAGCCAAACACTCTATAAAACGATGTAATGATGAAATCTGGTCGGAACAAGGATAATCCAAGAGAATCCATATCTTTTGGACCCAATGCTCCAGCATCAAGAAGAACATGCCAATTGTTCTGTTGAGCCAATGCCATCCACTGGTACGAGTACTTAGCACCAGTGACCCTAGACTGAACAGGGAACACAAAAAGACCGGTTGAGGAATCTTTCTTTCTCTTCTTCTTATTCGAAATCTGCTTCCTTAAATCAGTTGAACACAGTTTCAGAGTAGGCCATTTGTACCAGGCACTCTGAACCTTGGCACCTTTCTCTCTAGCACTCTGAGCCATCCAATTCACTGATTGGCTTTCATGATCGAACATGGTCAACAACCTCTTGTTAGTTTGAAAAGGGTAAGATTCGGCAAGCAGTTTAAAAGCCGAGCCACGACTCACAGTAAATACAAGACCATACTCATTCTCAGGGATGTTCAAATAATCCATTATCCGACATTTTATATCGTGTTCAACCGTGCCTTTCTCAGCTCCACCATACAAAGCATGATTACTCAAATTTGCAGTAATTTCAGACAAACTAAACGTGGATGATTCCCAATAATGAACAGTTTGCAGCAATGAAAACAAACCAAATCCACAGTAATCAAGAGATACCTTCGAACCAGGACCCGAAAGATGCGAATACTCGTCTAACCTCAACTGATCAATTTTCTCCGAAGACTGGTACTTCGGATACATTGTCAGGAACTTTGAGAAAGCCTCATTCAGCTGAGGAATTGAGTCTCTCGACTCGAACGTGCGCTCAGCCGCAAGAGCAGTGGCTCTGAGGAACTCTTTCTGCGCATTCAGCCGTGCCAGCGATCTCGACCGGCCCAAGCCATCGTCTTGATTCGCCAAGGACTCAGAATCCATGTCTTGGGTTTTAACAAGAGACCCATCTTCAGATGCTTCCTCAAGAGCCTCTCTAAGCTTATGCTCTTTCAATTTCCTCAAAACCGACGGATTGGCCTTAATTTCGTCGGTCGAATGGTGAGACCCTTCTCCTCTTCTGCTCTTTTTGTCCAAGATCAGAGTAGCACAACGTGACAATGGCTTCCATAGTGAGAGATGCATTAAAGCTTCTTTTTTTTTCTCTTAATCTGAGACAACAAAATCAAGCAAAGTGCTTGTTTTTTGGTTTAGCCCATGTAACCCCAGAAGAAAAGGGAGGCGCCGTTCAAAGTTCAAAAATCTCTTATTCCCAAAAAAGCAAAAGGAATCAAACTCCCAGAACATAAAAAAGCTTCCACCAGAATAAAAACCTTTGCTTTTCAAAAATCAAAAATCCCCTGTTTTAAGGAGGGAATTTGCTTTGAGCAAACATTCAAACAGAAAGAACATATATGATAAAAGAACTGGAAAAAGGTGAATACTGGGCCAGATCAAGAACAAAAAAAAAACCCTAGATTCCAACTCTTCTTGAATATTTCGTTCAGATGATAAGAACCCAAAACAGAGAATGAGAAAATGGGTAAAATTATGCCTTTAGGATTCTACAAACTTTTCACTTCAGAAGGCAAAATTGCAGAAAAACAGAGAAGGGTTTTGTGCCCAAAGTCCCAAAGATTCAATCTTTAAACAAACAAACGATTCTGCAGAAAATCAAGAAAAAGCCAGCAACAACACACAAAACCCAGATCCCAAATAAAGTAGTTCAGCCAAAATTAATCAGTAATTCTTCAAGAATGTAGAAGTCACACAACTGCTCAAGAAAATGATAAGAAACAACTCAAAAGAACCCTCCTTTTTTTTTTAATTTGAACACCTGAAAAGAGCTATGAACTCCTCTCTCTCTCCTCTCCCTCTCTCTCTAAAATTAAAGGCAAACCCACTACAGCAAATGCCACATTTACTTCAATAGCGAATCCAAAAATAACATAGCCCCATTATCCTAACTATGCTCTGTTCATTTCTTTTTTTTTGTGCATATGCTCTGTTTTCATTTTTTCAGTATTATAAATAATATCTCTGTTTTGACCCTAATGGGGTCCTATCTATAGAATTGCTTTTAAATGGTACTAAACCAAAATCTGCCTTTAGGTCCCCTTAGTGATGAAATGTGTCATTTGACTTCACATCCCAATGAATTTTGATTTAGTCTGTAATTAGTGTAATTTGTCCAAATCTTTTGATTGTAGTGATGTGTAAGATTGTTAATTAAATATTTTTTGTTTGGTGGGGCCTAATCTGTACAACACACTCAGACGTTTCTCCAACAGTACCTCTCAAAGTCAAAATGACCAGCTGGTTTTGTAAAAGCTGTTTTATGTTTACCCCTCCTCCAAAAGTCTAACTACAATAATGTTTTATTATTATTTTTGGTTGTTTTTATTCTTTTAATTTGAGTTTTTGAATCATGTAAGTTTTGCATGCATTCTTGAGATTAGCAAATATTGGAACTTGTTTATAGGGTTAAATTATTTTTTAAGGGAGGAAAAAGAGTAATATATGTTGGATTTCAGTCTTGAGTCTCCTTGTGTTGTGAAAATGGGAGACAAAAAGAATGAAGTGCTACTATTTTTTTCTTTTCTATTACTCAGCAATATTGATAGATGAAGCCGTTGGAAATAAAAGAAGTAAGATTTGGAAAGTTTTGGTCAAGTCAAGCGATTTTTTTTTTGTGTTTTAATATGAACAAGAAAATATATAAGGAAAACTTATATTTACATTCTCTAAGATATATAACTTAATTACAAAACGGAAATTCTAAGATTCGAAGAGGTATCCCCCTCAGTGATGAAGAAACATTATATATATATATATATATATATATATATATTCAGTTTAATTTTTTTTATGAATGTTTTGGATATTTACTTCAAATCTTGATAAAATTTTGCCATTTGTTAATTTAGTTTTGAGTTCGAAGTTAATTATTAATCCAAATTATCCTACTGTAAATGACCGTATCACGTATACTTTTGTTAAGTTTTAGAGTGGTGTATATGTAATATTATAAAAAGTAAGTGGAATCTTTAAAAGCTAACAATTCAAATTAAAAGAAAAACAATTTTTTTAAAAACTTGAAATTTAAATCACCATATTTTATCTTATATTGAATAGTAGTAAGTTTAGTAGATTAAGTCTCTAGAAGGAATTATTATTTGCTAGTCTAATTTAAGTATTTAGAAAACAAATTTCTAGATTTAAAAATAATATTATTTATTTAGGTGATTTATGTGTCTTGTATGACTTAAGTGTGTAATATATTTTTAGGTGTATTTTATCCCTTTTAGGTGATTAAGAGACGTATGTATTTTTTAGGTATATGTGTGTTTTAGGTATATGTGTGTTTTAGGTGAATTAGGTGTAAGGTGTAATTTTTAGGTGATTTAGCTGTAAGGTGTAACTTTTAGGTGATTTAGGTGTCGTGTATGTACTATATGTCTTTTTAGGTGATTCAGGTGACATGTGTGTTTTATAGGTATTTTAGGTGAATTAAGTATAATGTGTGATTTTTAGATGATTCATGTGTCGCGTATGTATTACACGTGCAATGTGTGTTTTCTATGTGATTAGGTGTCACATGTGTGTTTAATGGATAATTTGTATTTTTAAGTGATCTAGAGAGTGGGATGTAGTAGATAATGAAAGGGTTAATATTACACGTATTATTCATGAATTGATGAATTTACTCAATGTATTTATGACCCACTCATTATAGATAAGTTGATAAGGGATGTATCAGCTTTTTATTAATGACACGATCTACCTAATATGTTCAACACCTACAAATATTGTACAACATTGTTTATTCAAGTAATTTATCATTTTCTTGGCCAATGACACGATCATGTCTAGTCGCGCATGATGCGCGGTGATGCACGACTAAGATCGCCGTGGGTGTGCGACGAGGGAGGCAAAGAGATGTGAATATGGAGAGGTGGGTGGGTTAGAAGGGAGAAGGGATAGGCTCGGAATTTTATGATTTTTTTTTACTACTACTTCTAAAAGTAAGTATAATTGTTATTCATGATCGATGAAACTTTAGCTACCTATAAAAAATATGGTTTACTCAATTATAAAGAATGTGTTTATTTCTTAAATTTTAGTATTATTTTGATGCTTTATATGAAATCTAGCGAAGAGTGTATCAACAATACTTAAGAAAGTCAGTTGTTTTCCTAAGTAGTTAATGGTCGAGGAGACCATTCTGTAATTTTTTAAACTACATGGATAATTTATGTAACCAAGTGAATTTATCTCAAAGTATAACCAAGGAAAGTAAATGAAACCATCTAAGGCGTATTAAACTTATATACATGGCCATAAAATTGAAGACTTTTTCTTTGTTAGCGAAAGATGATCATGTAAAATGCTACATTGTTAATTTCAGTAATTAGAGTGCCAAAAGCAATACTAGATTACTAATATACAATTGCTCTATTTTCTTTTACTTTTTGACGTAAAGATGTATGTTAGGAATTTTATTAACTATTGATTTATCATTAATTACCTGGTCAGCGTGGCCGATTCATTATTGTACGTGTTAACTATTAGCATGTGCATACTCATAAGTCATAAGTTCAGTATGTCCAAATTAACAAGCCTATACATTACATACTCCGTCGTATACCTTTAAGGAAATTTAAATAATGACTGATTGTATAATTAGTATACTTGATTACAAAATATATATATATATTACTCTCATTTCGATTTTGACAATCTCAGTATCTCATTAGCATAATATATTTGCCTTTGGTTTTCGTGTACATTGGATTTTGGTGAGGTCATGAGGATTTGGATTATTAGTAAGTATATACAACACTAAGAGAAACAAAATGAACATAAAGATTAATTAACGGGCAATAAAATATGAAGCCAAGTTGCTTGTGCGATTGCTCCACTTGTTTAGAGTTGATTACTTTATTACAGTATTCGGTCAACCATAAAACCAGCTACAAGCTTCTATTTTCCAAAAAAGACAACTAATTAACCAATAGAATAGATAATAGGACAATGTGGGGAGATGCATTTTCATACAAGAGTTTGAGATGCTCAAAGATATGAATCTTATTTTATATTTGGTTCCAGTTCTTATATATTAAATATTCATGCTTGCAGAATCAAATGAAAGCCATTGTATCCTGAAGATTTGATTATTTATACCCCTAACACGTCATTGTCTTTCTATGATGAGTCGTGGCTCTTATGAACTCAATTATTTTATGTAAGTCACTATACTTGAGCCATGGATGATTATATTTTAGATTTAGACCATGAGGTTCTTCAAGTCCAAAACTCTCAGAATTATATTCTCTATTCATTTGCATATAGTAGAAATTGAATACATGATGTCCTGCTAAATAGAAAAGTTATCACAGTAAAAACTTAACGTCCTTCTAAATGGATAAATCTCGGTAGTAAGAACTAACCATCGAGTCAACTCTTCTAGTTGTTATAGATGATAGCAAATATAAGCGTATTTTGGTAGGGGAAAAAATTTCGCCTAATGGTTATTTTAAATTTGCAAGCAAAGATTCAATCTGCTAAACAGATAAATGGTCATTTTTTATTATTATTAGCATAGTATTGTATCCAAATTAACGTTCGTTTAAAGTTGACAGTATGGTCAATAAATGGTTAATTGACAGTTTTTTTATCAGATCATATTTTCTGACTAGTAAGTAAGCGTTTTACGTCAATTTTCTATTGAAGTTCCTTTAAAATTTGTTGTTAGTTGCCTTTGGATTCCGTGGTCCACTGTGGCGCTAGAACCGAACAACTGCCACCAAAAAGAGAAAAAACAAAAGAAAAGAAAAGGAGGAGGATAATTTGACTACAATTTTAACTTTTGGGGACATAGAAGATTTAATTATTTGACTTAAGTTTTTAGTTTACCACATGCAATTGACTTATTTTTCTCTCAACCAAACGGGGCATCTTCCATGAACACTAAGTTACAGTCATTCTTACCTACTAATAAATTGATATAATTCATAAAGTTGTTATTGAATTTTATTTTACAAAACCGTATCTTATGATGTTATTCCAAATTTTGATACATTTTATGTCACGTTGTTTTTTAAAACTTCCCGCCCATGATAGTCTACCGTCAAGGCTTAATAACCTAAGTTTGGCACTTGAATAAAATTCTACGAAACTAAACCATTAGTACTCACTTTATCATGTTAATAAGCAACACAAATTTCACGGACATTTATCCAAAAACACCGGTTCTTGAGTTTCTTTTTCACTACATTAGCTAGGTCTCCCAACTATTTTTCATAATCCCAAAACTCCGAACTTATCTTAAATTAGAAATAAAGGAAAAAGGGCAAAAGCAAAAAGGAGAAAATCACACATAGTGCTCAACCAACCTAGCAAACAACAATTATTAGGACACGACAGAGGCACACAAAATTTGGACCCATTACACAAAGCCAGACATAATTAATGACATCTCTCTATCTTTTTCCCATGTTGTCCTTGTTGGTTCTCGGGTTCACCATAATTTCAAAAATTATTTTTCTGTCTTATTTATGCTCCTCCACTTTTTACTTTTTTTATATACTAAATTTATTTCTTGTAGGTAAGCCAAGATCTCGAGTCATAATTAGCTTTTAATTATTTTATTTTGTTTGAACAATTATTGTAATTTAATTTATTAGTTGAGTTGAATGTTATGGCATGAGTTGCAAACGTAGGAAATATTTCGGGTGGATGAAGGTTGTTGCAGTGCATTAAATGTACATACAGTGGTCGTTGGTTGTTATTTATTTATTCACATATATCAGCCTGTGAACTGAAAGGCATCCGATGGTGAATGTCAGATAATGATGTCTTATCTATCTCTTTGGATAAATAAATTTAATTGACCTATCTTCCTTTTTTTAACTATAATATCACAGTAACAAAATCACAACTTATGTACCTGCATTCTATTATTAGACTGATGAACACTTTTTAAGATTCGAGTGGTATTCATTAAATTCACGGTCGAGATTATGTATCAATAACCTTAATATTTTTATTATCAGAAAACTAGGAACATCTGGTCCATCTCACTGGTCGTTTTAGACTATTTAGATTCATCGTGGTAGTGAAATTGTTCCCTATCCTCAATCAAATGTACTAAAACTGTTCTTGTTAAAGAAAGATCTTTGTGGCTCAATCAAAAAATATTTATTATTTCAAGCCGATTTTCTCTTATAATTATTTTGGGCATACTAATTATAGATATACATTTGTATAAATTTTCGCAAAGAAAAGCCCATCAAAAGTGGGACTAACTTGGAGTGGGCTGCTTGAAGAAATGAATCAACAAGTCCAATCCGAAATGGTCGGGTTGCCCGGCCCGTTTCTTCACAAAGTTTCCCCTTTCCCTTAATAGGCCTCAGTCTGGAGTATCATCTTTTAGTAAATTCCATTGGCTACTCTGGACTGGAGACACTTTTGGTAACATATTACCGTAACGTATACAGAAACTTAATTGGTGGACTAAAACATAATGATGCCATGCTACCTTTAAGATAAACATTATGATCAAAAATTGGAACCAATTATTAGCGAGTATTATAAAACTATCTTAAAATATTAATTATCAAATATATGAAGTTAAAGAATCTATATTATCACTCTTCATAAACTGAATTGGCAAAAGTTGATAAGTAAAAAAGTTATGGTCCCATCCTAATATTTGTTAAATAAAGCAAGAAACATACAAGATTTAGTATAAAATAATCTTACGAGACAATAAGCAAATTCAAATAAGGGTACAAAGTTAAAAACATTAAATGATTAATTTTATTATATCACTCGACAATATAATAAAAATTATTGAAGAGGTTCCTTTATATAAAAAAACGAAATATTAATTGACTTTTTTGGATAATTTAATTTCAAAGAAAATAAGTAGGATATTTATAGAATATCATAATTCATCATAAAACACTCAATATATTTCAGTAGATAGTTCACCTGTTTTTTTTTTTTTTTTTTTTTTTTTTTTTTTTTTTTTTATAATTATTTTCTTGTCAAATTAATAAACAAATAACAAAATAAGCCAAAAAAAGCAGGTGATCAATACGCCCTTGTGTTCCCTTGTGTTTGTGGCACAATGCATTCTATATCATATTATCGTACGATATGCATAAATATATATTCCTGCAATTGACAAACACGTGTTATAGTCTTATTATATGCAATATCTTTGACTCATCATCGTCACATAATACATTACGTCCGCTTCGTTGGCCAACCACACCATCTGAATACACAAACGAATACAGAATTCTTCGTCCTCGAGTTCACAAACTAACACGTTACAATCCTTCGGACAAAAATTAATTATATTACCAAATTAGATTATTAATAATATGCAAAACTTAAGAGCAAAAAACCTGTCCACAAAAATTTCAAACTCGTCAACCAAACATACCAAAGTTGCCACTAGAACGTTCCAATTAAAACTTACCTCGATGCTCTCTCTTTGACTTTGCTTTGTCCCATTTTCTTACACCAAGCAACTACTCATGGCACATTGAGACATGGCAGACCAAAATGTTGATGACCTAATTCCCGAAAATCTACCATGTCCAATATTTCCATTAAAGGGTCATACCAAAATGCAACTCCTCTATATATTAAGCCATGTTTCACAAGTTTCCCAACATTTTATATTGCAACTATATTCTCTCAAACGTATATATTCGCCACTAGGCTTGTTCAAAAAAATTGTAACAATTGATAAACCATGGCCTTCAAAATTCATCAAATTGTGGCCTTGGTAGTGTTGATGGTTTTGAATTTGAGCTCTTTTGGATTTGCTCAAACTGATGAGGATTTATCGAAGGGGGCTTCATTTATTTTTGGAGATTCGTTAGTAGATGCCGGGAATAATAACTATCTGCAAACGTTGTCGAAGGCTAATATTCCTCCAAATGGTATTGATTTTAAAGCTTCGGGAGGGAACCCGACGGGTCGATATACGAACGGAAGAACCATAGGAGACATTATCGGTAAGATCAGTACTCCCATGTCATTTTGTAAAGCAGTTTGTTCTAAGTATTTGAATTCATAATCATCTTAATTTTGATAAAAAAAATTACTTGTCTGTACAATGATTGTTGAGTGTCATAGGCACATTGCTTAGTACACAAAAAAAGATCAAATAATGTCGCGTGTTCAGAAAGAAGTAGCTCACCATATTTCTCCACATTTTTTCCCCGTATTTTGGCCTGTATATATAAACAATACTCTCATAATAATATAATTTTTTTAATTTAGAAAAGAGGTTATTTGACACTCTTTTAATGTCTCCAACAGACATAATACATAACAATAATAGTTATTAGGTGTTTTAAAATAACAAATTGTTATTGTTTTTTCCTCCCTAGTTAAATAAGATGTTTACAATATCACGAGGCAGTCTATACCATACATTTGCATATAAAAAATATTTTGTCACATAAAATACTTACGAGCGCATTGTTAATTTTTTCACGTGAAATTCCCTTTTATAATTCTTCTTATGTTTTGTATCTCAGGTGAGGAATTGGGGCAGCCATACTACGCCGCGCCATATCTCGCCCCAAACACTACCGGCAGAACTATCTTGTACGGCGTTAATTACGCGTCGGGAGGTGGAGGAATCATGAATGCAACTGGAAGAATTTTTGTAAGTAGCTAGACACAACTCTGTTTTATCACACATGTGTATATGTTGCAACTAGATGCAGGCAAATATATTTATAGGCTTAATATATTTTACAGGTTAACAGGCTTTCAATGGACATTCAGATTGATTACTTCAACATCACAAGGAAACAAATTGATGGTTTATTGGGTGCATCAAAGGCTAAAGAATACATCAGCAAGAGATCCATTTTCTCCATCTCTGTAGGATCCAATGATTTTCTAAACAATTATCTCCTACCTGTAATCTCAGCAGGTGCAAGAATATCAGAAACCCCGGATGCTTTTGTGGATGATCTCATCAATCATCTCAGAGGACAACTTACGGTGCGTAAAAAACACGAATTGTCTACATTATATTCATAGTTCAGTATCCAACAGAGGATCTTGAATTAGTTATAAATTCTTAGTTAGCTATGTTGTAATTGCAGAGGCTTTATCAGATGGATGCAAGAAAGTTTATTTTAGGAAATGTTGGGCCACTTGGATGCATTCCGTATCAGAAAACGATCAATCAGTTGAGCGAAAACGAGTGCGTTGCATTACCAAACCAGCTTGCGACTCAGTATAATGCCAAGATGAAAGATCTCGTTCAAGAACTTAACGAAAACCTCAAAGGAGCCACTTTTGTCCACGCCAACGTCTACGATCTTGTCATGGAAGTCATCACAAATTACGCTAAATATGGTAACAAAGCTCGACATGATCAATTCTTCAACACATCAAAAATATTCTTATTCAAATTCATTTTGACCATTGATTTAAACCAAATCATTTTTCAGGATTTACAACAGCAAGTAAAGCTTGCTGCGGAAACGGGGGCCAATTTGCCGGGATAATACCATGTGGGCCGACATCGAGCATGTGCTCGGATCGTGACAAGCATGTTTTCTGGGATCCTTACCACCCAAGCGAGGCCGCTAACCTTATAATTGCTAAACAATTGCTGGATGGTGACACCAGATATATATCTCCCATGAATCTCCGCCAGCTTCGTGATCTCTAATATAATAAATTTGCCAATATTCTTGGATGAATTTGTGATTTATGTTTCTTTATTTTTTTTCCTGTTTTATTTGTATCATGATATTCATGACTGCTTAATACTAAAGAATTACAAATGATGTTTGTCCGAGCTTCTCAGCATTGTAAAAGGTTTTGTATCTAATGAAAAATATTGTTGAAGTCCAGTGCTTGTTAGCAATGCTATTTTTCTATAAGATGAATAATCAACCAATTTTTCTTTTAAGTTTTAACGGTAAATTCTCCTCGGCAATATATAACTCACAGTGAATTTATTAGCTTGTGACACAAAATACATAAGCGCTAAGGGCGCTATAAATGTTATTTGCATTACATTTTGAAAGTGACATATTTGAACATTACAAAGAAGACAGACGCAAAAATTTGTAAAAAAGTGATACAAGCCCGCATCTACCAGCAACATGTAAATCACAATGCGCGTAAATGTTTCACTTCAATATCCAATCAACTAATATTGTTGTATGCAAAAAATTAGTGGGTGGTTGTGCCGCATAATATTATTAATTTGCTAGAAGATTGAACTGATGAAATAGTACCTCTTGAGCTATTAAAATACAAGAATGATAAATTCTCTAGCTGTTATGATTTCTCCAAATTTCAGGGTAGAAAGTAAGATCTCAGTTGAACGCGTAAAAGTGTAAGAGTTGGGAGAGCAAGAAAGCTGTAAAAGTATAAACTTTGTAACTTGCTGGATTATTGTTCCCGACTCGTCCAGCGTGAATGCCATTGTTTGATATAGAGATGTTCGCAGTAGAAGAACCTACAATACACGATAATGCATAAATGAGCCAGACGAAGTATATAGGATATGACTTTGAAGTAAAATCGAGGAAAAGTTGGGGAGATGGAATCAAAACTCAACACGAGAATATATACGCGAGAAACACTATCATATTAAGTTCCTGAAAAGGTTGTCAAATCTGATATTTTCCCTGTAACCTTTTTGCGAAGAATCATATCTATACAACACAAGAATGTATGTAAAGTAATATGTTTATATGCAGTTAAAGCGGTTGTAATGAAACTTACAATTATGATTGGCCCATCCAATCCTCTGTGCTGCCAAGTCGTATACACGATCTTGTCTTTTAACACAAGATCTGTGGATTCCAAGAACTAAAAATAAGTACAAGACGATAATCTTCCATATCGAAGCAGTCAAGAAAACGACAGAGAAACTTACAATTATGATTGGCCCATCCAATCCTCTGTGCTGCCAAGTCGTATACACGATCTTGTCTTTTAACACAAGATCTGTGGATTCCAAGAACTAAAAATAAGTACAAGACGATAATCTTCCATATCGAAGCAGTCAAGAAAACGACAGAAAAACCAAGAAGTTCGATGACCAAACACTAACAAGAAATACTTATTCATGACACTAACCAAAAGTGGAGCAAAAACATTTATGTTATGTTTCTCGCAAATAATCAACTTTTATAGTGAGTTGGGAAATATGCCCCGGTGAGTACAAAGGTTGATGATCCAAACACATTGAGAAGCCAAATATGGCATGATATCAAGGATTGTATCAATTAGCTTAAATAAGAGTTGAATACATTGAACAAATTCAAAGTCGAAATTAGTTTAACTCAAGCATACTTTTATTTTAGAATTTAGGGTAGATAATTATATTCATTAGCAAAAAGAAAGTTTACTTAAATTTAAAGTGTAACATACCTCCTAAAATTGTAGTTTCTCGTCCCTGACTTTTCAAAAAGCCAAGGCACCACTGGGAATCCTACAATAGCAAGTCATGCCACGTATCAACATTTAGTAGCTATCAACAAACTTGAGAGATAGTTGATCACATCGTCGCTAGCTAAAAGAGAGATGGTTGATCACATTGTTGCTAGCTAAATGATTATCTCAACTCTTATAAGTGCAACAATAATGCAAAAATTAAGAAGAAGAATAACTAGTTTAATTTGACAATATAAGCAGTAGATACATGAATTTGACATCAATTGGTCAATTAATCAATTTGGTAAACTTATTGCGTTTTGGTTATGTAGTCATACTTTTGTATGAGTAACTTCAGATAAGTCTGGTTTACCACTGAGCATCAGGGAAAAATAATAATTTAAGTACAGCAACTCTCATAACTTTCCCAAGCAATGCAGCAAATGGGACAATTTTAGTGAGAAATTCCCAACATAGCCTAAAGTTTTTATGATTTGGAAGATAATTCAACGAGGTATGAAATGTCGACTTACGGAAAGAACCTGTTGGAAAAGGTAGTCCTGGGGCAATAGAGTCATTGATGCGCCACCATGAAAGTATAAATCTACTACGGGAAAGCTCTTTGTCACACTGTAGAGAAAAAAATAAATAAGTCAAAAAAAAACGAAGGCAATTGGTTAGGGACATATATATAAGAAAGAATAGAAGACATCAATGAAGAAAAACCTGGAACTAATTAGATAGCACTGAAACCCATCGGATACTGTAGGATGCACGGACGGTGATATAGCTTGTGTAAGCTGCCAAACAAATAACATGATATTTCTTATACAGAATCTCGGAAAATGAAGTGAAATGTCAAAGTTGGTGGTCGTTTAAGATACATAATTAGTTAGAATCCAAAGAGTTGGTTCGACAACCCACCGCAGCAAAAAAAGCATCATAGACTTCTTCAACAAGATATGCATATGTTGTCCCGGAGTCGATTATCGTCCCACTGTTGTCTGAAGCAAAAGTGATTGGTAAACGCCCATTTACAACAATCTTTTCCAGAATCACATTTTAGTGTGGTCTGCGAATTTGGACAGAGAGAGAATATATTATAAAACAAATAGTTAAGTAGCTATTTTTCCAAATATAATCTTTGACAGGTGAAACATATAGAGTCAAGAGAAAATTATACATTACAATGTGCCTCAGTAAGAAAATTAGGGTTGTACGATTCAGTATACTCGTATTGTTAAATCTGTATAATAGAAATGGGGTATGATTTACGATTCGGTAATCCTTATTTTAGTAATTATCAAACGATTTGATATTTTTGCCAAACTAGTTTTGAAACTCTTTCTACAAAAAAATGATAAATAAATTCGATAATACAACGCCTAAATATTTAAGTTTAAAGTGATAAAACAATATGACAAACAAGACAAGACATGAAAATATCATCCAACACAAAATCAACCATCACTCGACAATTTATCATGTTCACGATCACAATAAGACGAACAAATTAGAATGAATGAGATGACTGCGTGGTGGCGTGTTTGAACGAGGCGAAGGCGGATGAAGAGCAACGGAACTTTTGAAGAATAAAAATGGGTGAGTCTGGTTTGCGCGGAAGAGGGTTTCTTCTTGTTGAATTCTAAATTCCTAATTCTTTTTCCTTACTTGATTAATGAAGACTAATCAATTAAAAAGAAAAAGAAGACTAAAGTGAAGAAGACTAATCAATATTAAAAGAAAAAGACTAACGACCTTAGGTATATAAAAAAATAAGAGATCGGTATTCGGTACAACCTGGTACACCGACCTCTTGTACCGAATACCGAATCAAATTATAGTTTGGTATTTGGTGATCATTTATCGGATCAACTGAAATGATCCGTATCGTTGATCTGGTCTTTTTTTTTGTACAACCCTAAAGAAAATGGCACGAAGAGATAATTAGACAACTCTAAAAAGTTTTGATCAGTAAATATACTTACTCTGATGGAAGAAGCGAAGTATAAGCCGTATTTTGCTTCATGATCTCACCAATAACCATAAAACCACCCCCATTCTCGTCTCCTTTTAGGCAGTGAGAAAACACATGGGGGGTGATTCCTTGCGAGGTAAGCTGTGAAATCACGGATATTTCGCGGTGGCCCAAACCTAATATCCCGTCAACAATTGTATTTGATCCCATAACTCCTGTGCTACAGCTGGTCAAAACAACAACAAGACAATTGTAACTAACTTAACTGTTCAACCAAAAAGGATAAAATAAATAAACTAGATGCGAATAGTGATTCAATGTTGATCATGTAGATCAATATACATACCCAAAAACAATTGGCGTTGACTTATTTGAGGTCAATGAATTTCTCATAAGGGAATCCAAAACCATTGAGTCGGATATATAATATCCAGACGTTGCACTCCCATCAGCATAGTTGATTGTATAACCACACTGATTGTGAGTAGTACAACCTGATTTGCCTCCCAAAGCACATATCTCGTCTGAACATGAGATCGACGAGGATGTGGATGAACTAGTAGGGTCAAAATGGTGGAGTTTTATCTGTTAAAAGGCAACAAAGTTCTATAAATCAAATGTGTTATCAAATACGAAAAATGGATATCTGCAGAAAATGAAATGATTATAGACTTACATTGAGTGGGGTAAATATCGGGCAACCGCTACACAGACTGCAGCTAACCCAAAGCACATCACTTCCCGTATCTATTTGAACGTTAAACTCTTGCGGAGGAGTTCCCAATTGTACTCTTGTATAGTAAAGCCTGAAAAAACAAAAAAAATCCTTAGTCAAATGACATTTTTCTCTTTTTAATTTACCACCAGTCCATCATTATCATCCACTGTACCAATTATTGAATTTCCTATCAACAAAATTGGATACAAGACTTAAAGTTGCAGCAACTCTTGTATTTATTCCATTTCAAATAAATGGAAATGTCAAAACATACAGTGATTACACGACACTAGTAACAAAGCTGGAACCGTGCTGGATAATTATACCAAATACATACTCATCAATATCTTATGTGCAACATCAAATTGACACAGGGCAATCAAATTCAAAACTACTCAATGCATTTGAAAACTGAATATCTAAATTTACATTTGAAGCAAAAAATTCCACATCAAAATCAAATGAAACACCTTATTAAACTAAAAGGTCAATCTAATAAGCTAAAACCAATTGAAACATAAATAAACTTTGTGAGAGGGGGGGAAGTCAGAGAGAGAGAGAGCCTTGTGTTTCAATTCAAGAAAAAATAAAATAAAAGCTTTACTAGCAAAAAGAATTTGTAGCATTAAGAGCGTCCGAAAGTCGGTGTTTAGTTCAACCGCTTTATGTTTCGAATTCTTATTGGGCTCTAAGGTAGTTTTTAAAATGATAATGGGCCAACGCCCGTTTATTTTGAGGAACTAAATGGACACAAATTTGGACCGGTCGGCCCAACACCATTAAATTAGTCAAGTACGAAACAAAATCTTCACAAACACAATTTAGTATTCTGCAATTATCTCTTTATCATTTCTTTGACTTTTATTGCTAAATAATAATTACTTCTCTTGCCCTTCTTTCTTGTGGACATATATAGACAAATATAATTTATCATAGTTTATGAATGAAATTAAATATAAAAAATTAAAGTTGAAAAGAAGAAACCAACGTCCTAAAGTAAATATTTTTTTTAGTGGTATTCAAAATTTCTTGCCACTTTAGAAACTTGTTTGCAGCATCTTATTTTTTAACATGTCGGTCATCTCACCTAAAGATTAAAAAGTATATTAACAACAACAATACACTATTATCATACTGAACTTCTCCAAACTTGTGGAGGACCTTCCCCACTTTGTTCCACTTAGATTAATTAAACATATTATTAATAAATTTAGAAACGTACGTTAACAAACTACCAAATTAATTTATTAATCCATTGGTTAAGAAAACAAGTCAATTGGACAAGTGAAAGCAATATATGGCCAAGGAAAACAAGTCGCCGGGCTGTAAGCTTACATCCTAAAATCAACCCAATTTCAACCTTTAGTAAAAGTGAAATAAAGTGGGCTACGGGAATGCAGCACATCCTCTCTTTAGGTTTATTTTCTCAGTTTTCCTCTAATAATATTTCTTCCCCTTATAAAATATAGTGCGGCAATACGTTTTCTTGTTAAAATATATTCATTTTCTATTACATTTTGTTTTTGTGAAATGTTCATGTTATTTTACTCTTTTTTGGAAATGTTCATTTTCTATTACTTATTATTTGTTATCTTTCATTTTATTATAATATAACTTATAAAGCTTTTATTAATCTTAGAACTTTTTAAAAGTTTTGAATGACATTACATATTTCTAAATGAAAAGCAGAGGGAAACAAGTTTCTGTAAATTGGAATGATACAACTTTTTATTATAGAACATAAACGTTATAACTCTTCTGTCAATAAAATAACAATTAAAAACATCAACATCCTAAATTAAAGAGAAACACATTCGGTTGTGGAGAATCTGTTGTCATTCTCAATAATTTTTCACACTTGTTGAAATATTCAATAGTTTGCTCCATATTGATCATCTCATTGTACAATAAAATAAATAATAGAAGTTAAGGTCATAAAAAATTGTGGATAACTTTTGAATATAAATATCAATATCATTAATCGATTAATATTGTATAACACAAATATTATTATATAAGAAAGGAAATTATTTTTTGCTTAGACAAATAGATATATGCATAGTTTTTAATTCTTCTTTAAGTATTGATGGTAACAATATGCAGAATATATTGTTATAACTTCTAAGGAGATGAGTTTTCCCGTAAGTTGTCTCTTTTGACATTAAATTAGAAGAATGAATGTCTTATATTTTAGTCTAACTAGTTAATGGCGGGTCTTTTTTCAATTTTTTTAATTTTAAAAAGTTTTGACTGATTTCAAACATTACTCATAAATTTCCTGAAGACTGTATAACAGTCCAACATACCAACTGTATAATAAAATTATCTATAATTAGTTATAATTTACTCGAAAACTCAATAAATATAATTAGAAGATTTTAGGTATATATATAGATTAAAGAAAGAAATGAGGAGATATATCATACCCAGCAATGAAAGGGTCGAATGTCCCTTGCACGGGGAAATCAACGACACCGACAGTTTGTTGTTGCCGCGAGATACTTCGGGGTCTGATTCCATCGCGATGCATGAGATTGACACCGGTGTCATTGACCCTCTCCAACGTGAAAATGTGAACCTTACACACGGAGATCACCGCCAATGCTACGAGTACTACCGCCGTCGACACCCGCACTCTCAGCGCCATTAATTTCAATTGCAAGAGAAGTCGCTGGTCATGTACCGTATGAGAAGAGGATCACTGAGCTTCTTGAAGGTTGCTGAAAAGAGAGAGGAGATGGCTGGTGCTCTCAGGAAGATGAGGGCGGGTTGCACCAAGGTACCTAATCGTAATGAGTGTAAGTCAAAACATGACAGTATGCATTTAACGATGGGAAAATGATCAAAACTAGACAATCATCAAAAAGTATCCAGCAAAAGCATTTTATATTTCATGAGCTAGATTATTCTATAAATAATCTAATTAGTGGCAACATTTTTTTTTTTTTTTGAAAGCATCAATGAAACATTTCATTGCAACAAAATCGCAAACACCGCGATAGAAGAGTTAACAAACCAATGTAAGCAAAACAAGAAACCGGAACAAGAAAACTAGAAACAGAGTAACCAAAACAAAAGCAAACAAGAGACAGAAACAAAGCTGGTAAAAAAGCAAAAAAACAGAAACAAGAGAGAAGGTAAAATCAGCCAACACCACTGCGTTGTTTCAATCAGTGGCAACAATAATTAAATCAGTGCTAAAGAGGAAGAGAGTGATCACCTCAGTAGGCCCAAACAAGAATTTGATGATCCTAGCTCTACGATTCTTGGAGAAAAGCCCTGACCTACACTTCGAGGGAGATTAGGAGACGAGAGATTAGCATGTCTCAAAAAATAGGAATGAATGCATATTCAAAAACTTCAGGGAGTAAAACTAAAATCTATTGGATAAATAACAGGCTGAAGCCGTCCTGAATACTACGCAGGCTTAAGAAAATGAAAACGAAATCTAATTAAAATAGAACTCTCTGTAGACCAATATAACTAAATCTTGTAGACTTCTCACGGTTACACTTGCAGTTTCTCTATAAAGGAGGTAAAGTTTGTCAAAAAGAGAAACTAAGAGATCAAAATACATAAGCACCTGATTCATAGTGTTGAAGCAAACAGTTCACTGTTATAGCTCAAGATGAATATATAGATTATTTTTATGTATCGAAAACTTTAACATATGCCAAAATCATGTTCGAACTGGTAAGTCCTTGAAGAAAATTTACACTATAAAACCACCAAACTGTCACATAGAACTCAAAAATTGAGCAATTTCAATGTTCATAATATATGACTGATCCACCAGTAATAATGATTCTCGCACTTTCTTGATAGGTACATGACACTCTATCTCGTCATAAATTGATTTACCACAAATTATTACAGATATAGGACACCAGCATATCTATATCAATAACATACACCCTGTAAGCTCTTGGAAAATCCGGTGTATGTTAAGAATACACACGATTGTTAACTGACTTAGTTTAAGCAAAAAATTCACCACAAACTGTGCATATACAGATACTTCAATTGGATGTAAACGAAAACAATGAATTAAGGAGCACATACGTAATACATAAATATTGAAAGCTCAAAGTATGTACCTTTAAAACCTTTGATTGTTCAAAAAAGTTTTAAGAACTGAACTAACAACTGAAGTCATTTTGAAAGTTGATTTTAATGATAGTTCTGTCTTTGCTTCAAGAAACATTGGCATACACAAGGGAATTGCTGGAAACTAAATGGGAAATTCCCAAATTAAACAAAGAAGAACGCACCAGAAAATCAATGCAGCAAGAAATTAACATTGGCATACACGTACTTGAATTGCCTTACCACAAATGGATTAAACAATACAATATTCAGCCAAAAATATTCAGACAACCTCGTATTGCCAGCAACTAGCGAATATGAACTCATTTCAAGAAGGGGCATTAATTTAATATAAACTCATAGGAAATGAAATGAACAAAAAATCAAGTCACTAAAAAACCAAGAACTATGTTGCACATTGAAATCAGTTACTGCTTACTAGAAATAAAAACCAAGAACTATGTTGCAACAACATGTATTTTAATTTTAAATATGTTTATGGGATAATTATAGCTGCTCCTTGAGGTTTAGTGTAACTACAACAACTTTCCTTACTGATTGAATTTGCAACTGCACCACTTGAAACTTCAAGAACATATAAATTTTGGGGGTCTATCTGTGATGTTTTTTTTTTCGATTTTGAAAGAGTGTTCATATTTCATACCAATAGAGAATATTTTCTGCAGTAGCAAAACATTAGAGTGCAAGGAGTAGACCAGTTAATGCATATGAAGTATATGCACAAAGAAAGAAGTGTGGTGGCATTATTAGCTTATTCAGGATATTTATGTTCCAACATCAGCACGGCCACCACAACAAAGCCTTAAACATCCCATAAATTGCGGTAGCATGAGTACAACATTTTCAATTACTAATGTTTTATGTCAGGATATAAATTAATCTTAACATAAAAGGCGTAAACATATGTCAATCTTATGATTCAGATTCATACCTATAATACTAAACTTGAGATAACCAGCAAAGTTGGACAATCAATGGCTATAAGCTTCGCGAGAGAAATTAAATCACATATCGATTATATAGCATAGTCCCCTGTTTCAAGAAAACCAGTCAAACGAAAAATTAACTTTCAACAAAATAACACAATGAGAAAGACCAAAGGTAAAACTTCAATCAGAATACTCACTTCTCACAACCATTTCGAACAAATTCTGAAATGTGGAGTTCTTAATAAAAGAACAAGAATAGTTTATGCACAAACAGGACAAGCAACCGTCGATTTTAATTAGTCAAATTCCAATTAACTTCAAGCCAACAAACCCTAAAGCTACTACTGAAATGTTATTCCTACCATGTTCATCACAAATGATCAAACCTAAAAAAAAAAAAAAAAAACCTGAGCCAACACAAACTAATACTTAAAAAAAACCAACAATTAGCATGAACCAGTATCAACAAAATCAATACAACTTCATCCAAATTAACCCAAAACAAAACTTAACATGGTAGCATAAAAATTGATAAAAACAATAAAACACCTCAACAAAAACTAATAATCTCCAGAAGATGTACTACTACTACTTATTCCTCACTGGCGGCATCATCGATCTTGTTGTTATGCTTCCTAGCGTACCTTCTTGTAATGATTTTGTTGTGGGAGCAGAATATTTTCAATGTACACACAAGAGAGAAGAGATGGCTGGTGCTCTCAGAAAGATGAGGGTGGGTTGCAGGAGGTGGTGAAAAGAAGAACACGTACACTAAAAAAAAAAAAAATGGAGTTTTTTGAAATGAAATGTTACAATGAACGATTACAAGTCAAGCTTGATCTATAAATATCAGCTAAGCTAACTAACTAATAACTAGCTATGTGGAGATAATTTCTTTTGTGCTTTTGATTGATCAACTAAGACCTCGTATAACCTTTTTTTTGTGTGCATTTCTTTCTTGTTTAAGGTTGTGCTACATTGGTTTTGTTGAGAGTGTTTACACTTTATACGTGTCATATCACATGCATAAGTCGCTGATTTCCTACAAGTATTTTATACGTTTGCAATGAGTATGTACGTAAAGTATGTACGCAAAGTATGTACGTAGAGTATATACATAGGGTATGTACGTAGAGTATGTACATAAGTTATGTACGTAGAGTACATAGGGTATGTACATAGAGTACATATACATGGTATGTATGCAGAGGGTGATTGAGCAATCTATTTTCACCAACAAACAATATAGCGGTGGGTCATTATGACAACATAATAAGTAAAAACAGAATAGAAACACCTTATTAAACTAAAAGGTCAATCTAATAAGCTAAAACGAATTGAAACATACATTAGAAATTAAATAAAACTTACTAGCTTTTGACATTAAATTAGAAGACTGAATGTCTTATATTTTAGTCAAACTAGTTAATGGGGGGTCTTTTTTCAAATTTTTTTAATTTTAAAGATTTTTGACAGAACTCAAACATTACTTAGACACCTAATCGCCATAAATTTCCTGAAGGTTGTATAACAGTCCAACATGCCGACTGTAAAATAAAATTATCTATAATTAACTATAATTTACTGGAAAACTCAATAAATATAATTAGAAGATTTTATTAACCAATATATATGTATATAGATAAAAGAAAGAAATGAGGAGATATATCATACCCAGTAACGAAAGGGTCGAATGTCCATTGCACGGGGAAATCAACGACACGGACAGTTTGTTGTCGCCGCAAGAGTCTTCGGTGTCGGATTCCATCACGATGCATGAGATTGATTGCGGGTTCATTGACCCTCTCCAACGTGAAAGTGTGAGCCTTACGCGTGGAGATCACCGCCAATGCCATGAGTACTACCGCCGTCGACACCCGCACTCTCGACGCCATAAATTTCAATTGCAAGAGAAGTTGCTGGGTTTGCACCGTATGAGAAGAGGAGGATCACTGAGCTTCTTGAAGGTTGCTGAAAAGAGAGGAGATGACTGGTGCTCTCAGGAAGATGAGAGGTGCACCAAGGTACCTAATCGTAACGAGTGTAAGTCAAGACATGGCAGTATGCATTTAACGATGGGAAAAGGATCAAAACTAGACAATCATCAAAAGGTATCTAGCAAAAGCATTTTATATTTCATGAGCTGGATTGTTCTATAAATAATCTAATTAGTGGTAACAATTTTTTTTTTTTTGAAAGCTTCAATGAAACATTTCATTGCAACAAAATTGCAAACACCGCGATAGAAGAGTTTACAAACCAATGTAAGCAAAACAAGAAACCGGAACAAGAAAACTAGAAACAGAGTAACCAAAAAGACAAAAGCAAACAAGAGATAGAAACAAAGCTGATAAAAAAGCAGAAAAATAGGAACAAGAGAGAAGCTAAATCAGCCAACACCACTGCGTTGTTTCAATCAGTTGCAATAATTAAATCAGTGCTAAAAAGGAAGAGAGTGATCATCTCAGGGCCAAACAAAAATTTGATGATTCTAGCTCTACAATTCTTGGAGAAAAGCCCTGACCTACACTTTGAGGGAGATAGGAGGGAAGAGATTAGCCTGTTTCAAAAAATAGGAATGAATGCATATTCAAAAACTTCACGAAGTAAAACTAAAATCTATTTGATAAATAACAGGCTGAAGCCGTCCTGAATACTATGCCGACTTAAGAAAACGTAAACTAAATCCAATTAAAACAAAACTCTCTGTAGACCAATATAGCTAAATCTTGTAGACTTCTCACAGTTACACTTGCAGTTTCTCTATAAAGGAGGTAAAATTTGTCAAAAAAGGGAAACTAAGAGATCAAAATACATAACCACTTGATTCATAGTGTTGAAGCAAACAGTTCACTGTTATAGCTCATGATGAATATATAGATTATTTTTATGTATCGAAAATTTTAACATTTGCCAAAATAATGTTCGAACTGGTAAGTCCTTGAAGAAAATTTACACTATCAAAACCACCCAAACTGTCACATAGAACTCAAAAATTGAGTAATTTCAATGTTCACAATATATGGACTTATCCACCAGTAATAATGATTCTCTCACTTTCTTGATCGGTACATGACACTCTATCTCGTCATAAATTGATTTACCACAAATTGTTACAGATATAGGACACCAGCATATCTATATCAACAACATACACCCTGTAAGCTCTTGGAAAATCCGGTGTAGTTAAGAATACACGCGATTGTTAACTGACTTAGTTTAAGCAAAAAATTCACCACAAACTGTGCATATACAGATACTTCAATTGGATGTAAACGAAAACAATGAATTAAGAAGCACATATGTAATACATAAATATTGAAAGCTCAAAGTATGTACGCAGGGTATGTATGTACGTAGATTACATACGCAGGGTATGTATGTAGAGGGTAATTGAGCAATTTATTTTAACCAACAAACAACGTAGCGGTGGGCCATTATGACAACATAATAAGTAAAAACAGAATTGAAACAACTTCTTAAACTAAATTGTCAATCTACTAAGCTAAAACGAATTGAAACATAAATTAGAAATTAAATAAAACTTACTAGCTTCTGAGAGGGGGAAAGTCAAAGAGAGAGCCTTGTACCGATCAAAAAAGTCACGAGGAAACTTTTTCATCTGCAAATTGCCTTACTACAGATGGATTAAAAAATACAATATTCAGCCAAAAAATTTATTTGTAAAATCAAATGGTGAAAAGAAGAAGTATATAATTAAGGACCTTTTTATAATGCTTTTGTTGTGGGAGCAGAATATTTTCAATTGGATTATCACTGAAAGTTTTGATCAGAACACACTAAAAAAAGAAAAATAACTACTTAATTGCACGTATTTCTTACTCAAATATATATATATATACATATACATATATATATATATATATACACATATATATATATACATATATATACACATATATATATATACATATATATATATATATATATATATATATATATATATATATATATATATATATATATATATATATATATATATATATATGTTGACAAAAAGAAATGGAGTTGTGTATGGAGTAAGAGGAACTGCAGGACTCAATTGTCTGACTTAGTTTTTTGTGGAGAGAGTGGGCGCTTTAATTTATAAATGGTGTGTGTGGGATTTGTGTTGGTTGTTAATTTCTTTGCTCTTTAATCTGCTGTTGTTTCCAGGGTGTATTTCTTAATTTGCTCCTTGATATTTAATAAAATTGCAGTTTGCCGATGAAAAAAGAAAAAAAAAAGGTTCAAATTGTTGTGCATTACATGCATTAATCTTATGTTCCAACCCTGGATATATATTAGTACGAGTCTTTGATAAAGGATTGTACTACTTTTGTGTGACATGAGGCAAAATCTAAAGTGGCAATTTTTTTAATTCTGTGTACCGTGTAATCTGTTGACAATCGTAACTAACTTAACTGTTCAGTCAAAAAGGAAAAAAAAAAAACTGAACACGAATAACGATTCAATGTAGATCATGTAAATCACTAAAAAAAACCCACATACTCAAAAAACAATTGGCGTTGACTTATTTGAGGTATGTAGGTAGAGTATGTACGCAGAAAATGTATGTAGAGTATGTACGTTGACTTATTTGACGTATGTACATTGACTTATAAATGCGTTGGACTATTGTTCCCGACTCGTCCAGGGTGAATGCTATTGTTTGATATAGAGATGTTTGAAGTAGAAGAACCTACAATACAAGATAACGCATAACTGAGCCAGACGAAGTATATAGGATATGACTTTGAAGTTAAATAGAGGAAAAGTTGGGGAGATGGAATTAAAACTCAACACGAGAATATATATACGTGAGAAAGGTTGTGAAATTTGATATTTTCCCATGTAACCTTTTTGTGAAGAATCATATATCTATACAACACAATAATGTACGTGAAGTAATATGTTTATATGCAGTTAAAGTGGTTGTAATGAAATTACAGTTATGATTGGCTCATCCAATCCTCTGTGATGCCAAGTCGTATACCACGATCTTGTCTTTTAACATAAGATCTGCAGATTTCAAGAACTAAAAATAAATACAAGACGGTAATTTCCATATCGAACCAGTCAAGAAAACGACGGGAAAAACCAAGAAGTTCGATGACCAAACACCAACAAGAAATGCTTATTCATGACACTAACAAAAAGTGGAGCAAAAACATTTATGTTATGTTTCTCGCAAATAATCAACTTTTATAGTGAGTTGGGATATATGCCCCGGTGAGTACAAAGGTTGATGTTCAAAACACATTGAGAAGCCTAATATGGCATGATATCAAGGATTGTATCAATGAGCTGAAATAAGAGTTTAATACATTGAACGAATTCAAAGTCGAAATTGGTTTAACTCAAGCATACTTTTATTTTAGAATTCAGGGAAGATAATTATATTCATTAGCAAAAAGAAAGTTTACTTAAGTTTAAAGTGTAACGTACCTCCTAAAATTGTAGTTTCTCGTCCCTGACTTTTCAAAAAGCCAAGGCACCACTAGGAATCCTACATTAGCAAGTCATGCCACATATCAACATTTAGTAACTATCAACAAACTTGAGAGATAGTTGATCACATCGTCGCTAGCTAAAAGAGAGATAGTTGATCACATTGTCGCTAGCTAAATGATTATCTCAACTCTTATAAGTGCAACAATAATGCAAAAATTAAGAAGTAGATACAGTAATTTGACATCAATGGGCCATTTAATCAATTTGGTAAAGTTATTGCATTTTGGTTATGTATTATACAAGTAGTCATACTTTTGTACGAGTTACTTCAGATAAGTCTGGTTTACCACTGAGCATCAATAATTTTTTATAACTACAACTCTCATAACTTCCAAGCAATGCATGCAAATGGGACAATTTCAGTGAGACATTCCCAAAATAGCCTAATTTTTTTTTGATTTGGAAGATAATTCAACGAGATATGAAATGTCGACTTACTGAAAGAATTGTTGGAAAAGGTAGTCTCGGGGTATTAGTGTCATTGATGCGCCACCATGAAAGTATAAATCTATTGTCGGGAAACTCTCTGTTAAACTGCTGAGAGAAAATAAATAAGTAGAAAAAAAAAAAAGCAAAGGCAATTGGTTAGGACATATAGGAAAGAATAAAAGACATCAATGAAGAAAAACCTAGAACTAGTTAGATAGTCATAGCATTCAAACCCATTTTATACTGTAGGACTCACGGATGGTGATATAGTGTGTGTAAACTGCCAAACAAATTTTTATATAGAATCTCAGAAGAATGAAAATGTCAAAGTTGGTTGTCGTTTAAATTTAATGAGATTTAATTAGAATCCAAAGAGTTGGTTCAACAACTCACAACAGTAATAAAAGCATCATATGCTTCTTCAGCAAGATAAGCAAAGGTACCAGAGTCGATTATTGGCCCGCTGTTGTCTGAAGAAAAGTTGATGAGCTAATCAGTAATACCCGCCCAATTAAAGCAATGTTTTCCAAAATCACATTGTAATGTGGTCTGAGGAATTGGACATAAGTAGAATATATTATTTTTGGAAGCATTAGAATGAATGAGATGAATGAGTAGAGTACGTATGCAACTGATTTCCTACAGGTATTTTATACGTTTGCAATGAGTATATACGCAAAGTATGTATGCAAGGTATGTACGCAGGGTATATACGTAGAGTATGCACGCAGGGTATGTATGCAGAGGGTACTTGAGCAATCTATTTTCACCAACAAACAATATAGCGGTGGGCCATTATGACAACATAATAAGTAAAAACAGAATTGAAACACCTTATTAAACTAAAATGTCAATCTAATAAGCTAAAACAAATTGAAACATAAATTAGAAACTAAATAAAACTTACTAGGTTATGAGAGGAAGAAAGTCAACGAGAGAGAGCCTTGTGTTTCAATTCAAGAAAAAATAAAATAAAAGCTTTACTGCTAAAAGATTTTCTAGCATTAAGAGCATCCTAAAGTCGGCGTTTAGTTCAGTTGCATTATGTTTCAAATTCTTATTTGGCTCTAAGGTGGTTTTTAAAATGATAATCGGCAATGCCCGTTTATTTTGAGGAACTAAATGGACACGAATTTGGACTTGTTGGCCCTACGCCAATTATTTTGAGGAATTGAATGGACATGAATTTGGACCAGTTGACCCAATACCATTAAATTAATCAAAATTGAATACCTTAATATACATTTGAAGCAAACATAAATCAATCAAATAACGAATTGAAAGTTGAAATATAAACCAGAACTTAAATAAACTTACCCCATGGAATTTGCTTTTATGATAGGGGGAAAGTCACATAGAGCCTTGTGTGTCAAGAAGAACATAAAATAAAATAAAAGCTTCACTATTGGGCTGTAAGGTAGTGTTTACGAGGATAATGGGCTAAGGCCCGTTTATTTTGAGGAACTAAATTGAAACAATTTTCGACCAAAGCCCAAGGCCCGTTTCTATTTGAGGAACTAAATGGACACGAATTTGGACCATTTGGCCCAACACTGCTGTAAGGTAGTGTTTACAATGATAATGGGCTAAGGCCCGTTTATTGTAAGGAACTAAAATGGAAACAATTTTGGACCAGGGCCCAACGTCCGTTTCTATTTGAGAAACTAAATGGACACAAATTTGGGGCATTTGGCCCAACGCCATTAAATAGTCAAGTCTAAGGCCCAAATAAAACAACTATATGAACTTTTTAAGAATGTGTTGTTTTGCTTTTTAAATGTGGTGCTGCCAATTAAATGGACACGAATTTGTAGTTGGCCCAACACCATTAAATTAGTCAAGTCTAGATAGGCCCAATAAGAATAACTATGAAATTCTTTTTTTGTAGTCAAGAGAAAGATTAGAAATTGCTAATACAAGTATACACATTGATGAACAAATCTCAAAAAGTGAAAGTAGTCTACTATATAAACATGTCTTTCAAAACAAAAAAAATAATACTAGATAAACATGTACTCACACAATTATACGTACTGTATTTGTTATGCACTTGTCATAAGTAAAAAACAAAGAAACTGGCCCAGCAACAAAAGGACTGGAGGCGCCCTCGAGATGGAAATTAAAGACGGGAGTAGTTTGTTGTTGTTGCTGCTGCAAGAACCTCACATGTCGGAGTCTGTCGCGATGAATGAGGTCGACTCCGGTATCATTAACCCTCTCCAGAGTGAACGTGAAAGCCATACATTGATCAAAGATCACCGCCAATGCTACAATTGCCGCCATCAAAACCGGAAAAATCACTGTCGCCATTTGTGTGTTGGAGTATGTTAATTTGTTGGTGTAAGAGAAATTGACAAAGGATTATGTTAACTTGTTGGTGCAAGAGAAATTGACAAAGAGATTATGTTAACTTGTTGGTGTGAGAGAAAGTGACAAAGTATTGTGTTAATTTGTTGGCGTAAGAGAAATTCACAAAAAGAAATGGAGTAAGAGGAACAAGGCTCTTCCTGTGAATTAAGAGGATGGCTCGCTGTGTTCTTATGGCAGACCTTAAAATCACTAAGTAATTATTGTCAAACAAGTAACTGGTAATCTGTCTCCACCCACATCAAGCTTTGTGAAAGCTATTTTCTTTTGCTAAAATCTATTTTAATCTATTTTCTTTTGCCTAATATAAACATGCATGTGTTTAGAATCGCACATAAATAGGTAAGTTTACGGAGTTTGAAATTACATTAGAATTACATGTACGCAAAGTATGTACGTAGAGTACGTATGTAGGGTATATAAGTAGAGTACGTATGCAACTGATTTCCTATAGGTATTTTATACGTTCGCAATGAGTATGTACGCAAGGTATGTACGCATGGTATGTACGTAGAGTATGTACGCAGGGTATGTATGCAGAGGGTAATTGAGCAATCTATTTTCACCAACAAACAATGTAGCGGTGGGCCATTATGACAACATAATAAGTAAAAAAAGAATTGAAACACCTTATTAAACTAAAAGGTCAATCTAATAAGCTAAAATGAATTGAAACATAAATTAGAAATTAAATAAAACTTACTAGCTTATGAGAGGGGGAAAGTCAACGAGAGAGAGCCTTGTGTTTCAATTCAAGAAAAAATAAAATAAAAGCTTTATTGCTAAAAGAATTTCTAGCATTAAGAGCGTTCTAAAGTCGGTGTTTAGTTCAACCGCTTTATGCTTCCAATTCTTATTGGGCTCTATGGTGGTTTTTAAAATGATAATGGGCAACGCCCGTTTATTTTGAGGAACTAAATGGACACGAATCTGGACTTGTTGGCCCTACGCCAATTATTTTGAGGAATTGAATGGACACGAATTTGGACCAGTTGACCCAACACCATTAAATTAATCAAAATTGAATACCTTAATATACATTTGAAGCAAAACATAAATCAATCAAATAACGAATTGAAAGTTGAAATATAAACCAGAACTTAAATAAACTTACCCCATGGAATTCGCTTTTATGATAGGGGGAAAGACACATAGAGCCTTGTGTGTCAAGAAGAACATAAAATAAAATAAAATAAAAGCTTCACTATTGGACTGTAAGGTGGTGTTTACGATGATAATGGGCTAAGGCCCGTTTATTTTGAGGAACTAAATTGAAACAATTTTGGACCAGGGCCCAACGCCCGTTTCTATTTGAGGAACTAAATGACACGAATTTGGACCATTTGGCCCAACACTGCTGTACGGTAGTGTTTACAATGATAATGGGCTAAGGCCCGTTTATTGTAAGGAACTAAAATGGAAACAATTTTGGACCAGGGTCCAACGTCCGTTTCTATTTGAGAAACTAAATGGACACAAATTTGGGTCATTTGGCCTAACGCCATTAAATAGTCAAGTCTAAGGCCCAAATAAAACAACTATATGAACTTTTTAAGAATGTGTTTGTTTGCTTTTTAAATGTGGTGCTGCCAATTAAATGGCACGAATTTGTAGTTGGCCCAACACCATTAAATTAGTCAGGTCTAGATAGGCCCAATATGAACAACTATGAAATTCTTTTTTTGTAGTCAAGAGAAAGATTAGAAATTGCTAATACAAGTATACACATTGATGAACAAATCTCAAGAAGTGAAAGTAGTCTACTATATAAACATGTGTTTAAAAAAAAACTAAAAAAAATACTAGATAAACATGTACTCACACAATTATACGTACTGTATTTGTTATGCACTTGTCATAATTAAAAAACAAAAAAACTGACCCAACAACAAAAGGACTGGAGGCGCCCTCGAGATGGAAATTAAAGACGGGAGTAGTTTGTTGTTGTTGCTGCTGCAAGAACCTCACATGTCGGAGTCTGTCGCGATGGATGAGGTCAACTCCGGTATCATTGACCCTCTCCAGAGTGAACGTGAAAGCCATACATTGATCAAAGATCACCGCCAATGCTACAATTGCCGCCATCAAAACCGTAAAAATCACTGTCGCCATTTGTGTGTTGGAGTATGTTAATTTGTTGGTGTAAGAGAAATTGACAAAGGATTATGTTAACTTGTTGGTGCAAGAGAAATTGACAAAGAGATTATGTTAACTTGGTGGTGTAAGAGAAAGTGACAAAGTATTGTGTTAATTTGTTGGCGTAAGAGAAATTCACAAAAAGAAATGGAGTAAGAGGAACAAGGCTCTTCCTGTGAATTAAGAGGATGGCTCGCTGTGTTCTTATGGCAGACCTTAATATCACTAAGTAATTATTGTCAAACAAGTAACTGGTAATCTGTCTCCACCCACATCAAGCTTTGTGAAAGCTATTTTCTTTTGCTAAATATAAACATGCATGTGTTTAGAATCGCACATAAATAGGTAAGTTTACAGAGTTTGGAATTACATTAGAATTACATGTACGCAAAGTACGTACATAGAGTACGTATGTAGGGTATATAAGTAGAGTACGTATGCAGGTGATGTATGCAGACGAGACACAAACATTTGTAAAAAAGTGATATAAGCCCGCATCTACCAGCAACATGTACATCACAATCTGCGTAAATGTTTATTCACTTCAATATCCAATCAACTAATATTGTTAAATACACAAAATTAGTGGGTGGTTGTGCTGCATACTATTATTAATTTGCTAGAAGATTGAACTGATAAATTAGTACCTCTTCAGCTTTTAAAATACAAGAATGATAAATTCCCTAGCTGCTAATGATTTCTACCATTTTCAGAGTAGAAATTAAGATAGTCAGTTGAACGAGTAAAAGTGTAAGAGTTGGGAGAGTAAGAAAGCTGTAAAAGTATAAACTTTGTAAAGTGCTGGACTATTGTTCCCAACTCGTCCAGGGTAAATGCTATTGTTTGATATAGAGATGTTCGAAGTAGAAGAACCTATAATACACGATAACGCATAACTGAGCTATACGAAGTATAGGATATGACTTTGAAGTTAAATCGAGGAAAAGTTGGGGAGATGGAATTAAAACTCAACACGAAAATATATACGTGAGAAACACTACCATATAAAGTTCCTCAAAAGGTTGTAAAATATGATATTTTCCCTTGTAACCTTTTTGTGAAGAATCATATCTATACAACACAATAATGTACGTGAAGTAATATGTTTATATGCAGTTGAAGTCGTTGTAATGAAACTTAAAGTTATGATTGGCCCATCCAATCCTCTGTGATGCCAAGTCGTATACCATGGCAAATATCTGCAAACTTAAAAAAAAAAAAAAAAATCTAAAATGCCAACTTTTTGTTCTTTCCTGTTCAATCCTCTGGTCCCTACTACCTTCTTCTTCAAGTCTACATGCAATTGATTTTCTTCACTTTCATTCCATTCCACTTCAAAGAATTCATTGTATTTAAATCCCTTTGGGCCAAAGGTGTAGTCTTTGTTGTGAGAATTGATCATTTTTTTTATTTTTTTTTAAAGCAAATGAAGAACTTTTATTAATGCGCAAAATTCTTACAAAGTGGAACTTACTCCAAAAGTGAGCAAGCCCAAGCATCCAACGACCCCAAAAGCAGGTAACAAAACAATTGTCCAATGTAACAAAGCAAATAAAGAACTACCTAAAAAACTTTTAACACAAAAATAACCAAGCAATAATCCTTTATAATCTGTCCAAATCCCCCAGTGATTCAGCCCAAAATCCGTGAAGCCAACCCAACAATTAACTCCAATCTTGCTGTCCATTTCTATCGAATCGGTCTAATTCCAACAGCCTAAAATGCAGCTCCCTTCCGTGCTCCAATACGCCTAATCTCCGGCCCAGTTCCATTATGATTTCTTGACTCTTTGACACATTTTATCAACCATCTTCTATGCATGCCCATCCACACTATTTTCGGCTTCCTTCTCGACCCAAAAAACAGCCCCAGAACGAGGTGCAATTCCAGCACCCAACAACCGTTTCATAGCAGCATGTATCCCATCAAACCCAACAAAAAATCCAATTTTCTGCTCATTGAAACAAATGAAAACAGATTGTATGCAATCTCATTTGAATGTTATTTATCCTCTCTTGATCCCCTCTAATCAAACACATGCTGATCATTTGTATGTATGATGTGCAGGTGCCATGAAAATTTCCAGCATTTGCATTCCAAATAGCCGTTGCACAAGCAGGCCAAATTCAGCATATTTCAGCCCAAAAAGCAGGTGCAAATCAGCAGGAAAGCGGCCATCACGATGGCTCATTCGTCCAGTCCAAACGAAGCAGCAGCTTCCATTTACACCAGCCATAAACAGCCGTCCAAGCCCCCTTGGATCGCCACTCCAGTAGGCCCAACTCCTTCCAACAGTTTCAGCAACTATGTAACACGAATTTTTGTATAAATCCTTGTTTTTTCCATTTCTTGTTAAAGTGCAGCCCTTTTTTGCCACAAAAAACATCTCATTGTAGCATAAATGATCAACAGCCCTCAAATATAGAACCTGTAAATCAACAAAACAGCAAGCCACAACACCAAACAAATCAAATCCTCCAACTCCAGACCAAAACTTCCATTCAATCACCTTAAAAATCAAGTCCAGAACATGTGTGTGCATTTGTGTTATAGAAATTCTAAAAAGCAAGGCGTGAGAAGAGCTGGGGAACCCTTCAAAGATAAAAATGATGAATGAGTGTCCCAAACAATAGGCAGTGTGTGAGAAAACAACTATAGATATACATCCATTCATGCAACCCCTCATGCAAAGACTCCAATATGTATTCACACAAACACACAACCAAACATACATGAAGAAGTGAAGATGTTTATATGTGGTGCCCTTAATAAAATACTCAAGCTCCCACCTCATTTGACAAAAATAAAAGGCAGAATAGTATGAAAACTCAAAATCAAGGAACAATTCACCATCTATATCAAAATACAGATTGCGCAGCCATATATGCAAATTGACAGCAACAATTAATCTCCATCGGTCAAAACAAGTGTGTGCTTTGTGATATTGAAAAGAAATAATAACCAAGGCGTGTACAAGAGCGGGGACTCTTGCATTTAAACGGAGAAAATTTAAGTAACCTAAACTAGTCCGTGTGTGCATAGAAACAGATACATAAATACATACACACATGCATCCCCAATCACTCAAAAGGTTCCTCTCACACTCACAAACACAAGCATGCAACAAACCGAGCTCAAGACAATTTATGGTGCAAAAAACCAAACAAACCACAGGATTTTCTCTCAACATCTTATGGCACTTTAGATCAAGATCGAAATCTGAAATTCGGATAACCATTTCTTTCCATACGCACAATTGCTTGCACTTTAGAACTGATTTCATTCGGTTGAAATACATGTCCTCGACCCTCCATGCAAGCCTCATTAGCAAGCTGATCGGCTGCCGCATTTCCTTCCCGATAAACATGATGTAAGTGCACGTGAACCCTTTTGAAGCATTGACGTATATGCATCACAACCTGAACGTAACTCTAGTGACAAACCCCCTCACTTTTAGCCAGCTGAATAGCCACTTGCGAAACATTTTCCAGCCACACATTATTATACTTTCTTTCAATGCACAACGTAAGAGCACGTTGTATGGCCATTAACTCCGCCTGAGTATTAGTCATCTCACCCAAAAACATATTAAATGCCAACAAAACAGCCCCATTCTCATCTCTAAATATTCCCCCTGCTCCAGAAATCCCCGGATTCCCTTTCGAACACCCATCTGTATTAATTTTAATGCAACCATGCTGAGGCCGAATCCATCTAACCAAAACCACCCTCTGTTCTTTACTTTGCTGCCTATGAACTCCCCACAACTGAGCTTTATCAATATCTCCTCTCCAGTATTTTAGTTGCTGCATACGACCCCTTTGCATCATCTTAATATCTAAAATCACATCTTTAATAATCCTATCAGCCACAACTGGAATATCCCTATACTTAGCATTGTTCCTATGTACCCACAACTTCCAGCAAATCAAGAGAGGGATTAAGACTCGAACATGACCAGCAGAAACAAATTTAGAAGATAACAGCCAAGCATGAAAAATAATTTCAACATGATCAGTATTAGGCATTCTCACTCTAAATAACTTAGCAAAGAAATTCCAAACCTTTCTCGCGCAAACACTTTGCCAAAACACATGCGGAACACTCTCAACATGCGGAGAGTGAATACAGCATTGACACTTAGAAGGAATTTCAAAATTTTTCTTGTGTAACATCAAATCAACTGTAATCCAATTATGAAGCAAACGCCACCAAAAAATAGAAACAGTAGGAGAAATGAACGGATGCCATATCATCTTAAATATCACAACAGAGGGACGAGAATTCCTAACTAATTGCCAAGCTGATTTGGTTGAAAAATTACCATCGCTCGTGAGTCTCCAAACAAGTTGAGTAGGAACAGAAAAATCAACAGCCAAAGAATTAATTTCATGGACAATATGGAGAGGAATAAGATTGCGTAAGCGAGCCAAATCCCATGCCCCATTAACCCACAAATTCTCAACTCTAAGATCAAGGTATCTTGGATTAACAACCTTAGTAATCAAAGGAGCATCACTGACCCAATGATCAAACCAAAAGAAAACTAAGCCTGAACCTACACTCCAGAAAATCTGATCCTGAGCAATGGAGCTCACCGCTTTAATTCTTCTCCAACAAACAGAATCATGCACAGACACCCTAACCTTCCCCGGAAAAACCCCTCTACTATACTTATAATAAAGAAACCTAGCCCATAAAGTATTTTGGAGTCTGAACCTAACCCACAACTTAACAGAAAAAGACTCGACAACATCAGAAATGCTTCTAATCCCAATACCTCCCTCAGCATAAGGCACGCACATATCCTCCCAACTAGCCCAGTGCATTTTTCTTTTACCATCATTACAACCCCAAAAGAATCTAGCAAATAAAGCATGGATACGATCAATAACAGTTTTAGGAGGCTTCATAACATGACAAAGATGAATATGCATGGAACTAAGAACACTCTGAATAAGAACCAAACGACCCCCTGGAGACAAGGCTCTATTCTGCCAAAAAATAAGAAGATTTCTGATCTTACCCAAAAGCTTATCATACAACCAAATCTTTTTATTTCCCTTAGCTAGAGGAGCCCCTAAATACGTAATAGGTAACTGCTGCTCCCTAAAACCAGTATAAGACCCAATAAGCTCCCTCCTAGCTTGATTAATGCCCTTTCCCGCCACAAAACTACTCTTAGCTCTATTAAGTTTTTGCCCAGAAACACTTTCATAATGAGCCAAGAATTCAGAAACCAGCTTAATAGCTTTAAGAGACCCTTTAGAAAAAATCACACAGTCATCAGCATAGGCAAGGTGAGAAATAGGAATCCCTCCCCCCGTATCAAAATAAATATCAGGATTCTGCTGAAACAACCTATCCAGACCCCTAGACAAATACTCAGAAGCTAACACAAAAAGAGCCGGAGACAAGGGATCACCTTGTCTCAGACCTTTAGTAGATTTAAAAAAACCATGAGAGCCCCCATTAACAAGCACAGCAAAATAAGAATCACTAATACACTTCTCAATTAAACTGACCCAATTATCATCAAAACCAAGATGCCTTAACAACTCCAACAAAAAATCCCACTGAATGTTATCATAAGCCTTAGCCATGTCCAGATTAAATAACACATTACTTCCACGCGTCTTCTTATCAAGTGAATGAATCATTTCTTGAGCAAGCAAAATATTGTCGCCAATGAGCCTACTTTTGATAAATCCACTTTGAGAAGGAGCCAAAATGCGAGGGAGAATAGAAGCTAATCTGTCATTTAAAATCTTAGTGCAAATTTTGTTCGTTATGTTACAAAGGCTAATAGGTCTAAACTCACTCCAATCCTAAGGATTATCCTTCTTAGGAATAACAACTAAAGAAGTAGATGTAAAGGATTTTGGGAAAGAACTCCCATTGAAGAAATCTAATACTGCTTCATGTACATCAGTTGAGATGAAATCCCAACATACCTGATAAAATAAAGCCGTATAGCCATCAAGGCCAGCGGCACTACCAGGAGAAATACTAAAAACAGCATTGCGCACTTCTTCAATGGTGGGGACTTTGCACAAATTACTATTATCATCATCAGAAATAACCCTTTCAATCAAACTCCAATCAGGTTGAGATCTAGAAGGATTAACAGGACTCAACAAACTCTCAAAATAATTAACAGCAGAATTAGCAATAGCCTCAGGATTATCAATCTCAACATCATCAATCATAATCCTATGGATAAAAGCCTTATTTCTCTTCTTTTTAACTAAGGAATGAAAAAACTTGGTGTTTCTTTCACCCTCAATCAGCCACCTACAGGCAGCTTTCTGTTTCCAGAAAGCTTCCTCCATGTTTTGGATTAAAGTGAGCTCAGCCTCAACCCTTTTAAGGTTAATAAGATGCTCATCAGTAGGAGCATTATCATAAGCTCTTTCGGCAACATGAACAGCCTGTTCAGCATCATGCACCCTTTGATGGATATTTCCAAAATGATGTTTATTCCACCATTTTAAAAATTGCTTGAGCCTACGTAATTTATCTCCTAACTTTCGCATGCCTATTAACCTAGAAGGCATCTCCCAATTTTGTTTAACTTCTTTCAAAAACAGATGATGCTTCACCCACATATTTTGAAACCGAAAACTAGGGATATTAGTTGAAGCAGTCCGTTGAAAGTTAATCAAAATAGGGCAATGATCGGACTTAGAACGAATAAGGTGCTGCACCCTTGTTAGATTAAACATGTCACTCCATTTTGAGTTTAATAGAGCCCTGTCCAACCTCTGCCAAAGCCTTTGGTTAGTCCAGGTATAGATATCACCCTCAAAACCAGCGTCATGCAAACCACAATCTAACAAACAATGAGAAAACTCATCCATGGCCTCGATATTAGGAGCCCCACCCCCTTTACGCTCATTCACATTAAGAATAATATTAAAATCACCAACCACACACCAAGGCATATCATTCTGAGCCACAAGACTCAATTCCTCCCACAGATCCCTCCTACCTTGCCTGTAGCAGCTAGCATAAACAAAAGTGCAGCAAATAGGAGAAGGAAACTCAGGGAAAGAAATATCACAGTGAAGGAACTGAACATGGTCGACCATAACACTAACAGACACAGAGGGATCAGAAAAAACCCAAATTTTACCAGAGCAATTAGAGATAACATTAGCAAATTTAAATTTTCTGGAAAATTTAGTAACATCTAAACTCACAAAAGGTTCAAGAAGAACTAACACTTTAGGCCTATGCTTACTAACATGAGACTTAACTTGTAACTGAGTGGGAACATTCCCCACTCCACGTGCATTCCACACTAAAATCATGATAACTATTTAGAGTGCAGAACAACACCCGATTTCACTGAACTCCTAGTACTTCCTTTATTTTTACTTTGATTATGATTACCAGTTTCATTACCTTTATTTTTTCTACTCTTCGGCCTAACACCATCTCCAGTACCACTCTCACGTCTCCCTTCAACAGACTTACTACGAAGACCAACATCGGGGACAAAATCATCATCTAAAGACCCTTCACCCTGAGTCAAAGCTTGGAGAACAACCCTTTGCTCCCTTTTATCCCCACTACACCAAATCAACTTAGCCCTATCAAGCTCTTCTACATGTTTATCTAATTCCTCTTGAGTATTTGGAAAATTACGACCCAATTCCCTTTGAACCTGAGAACCTATAGAGTTAGGAGACTTAGAGTGACTACAAAATTGAGTAGGATCAGAGGAAGACCTACCTATGGATGAAGGAAGAATAGGAGATAAAGTTCCCCCTCTTGATTTAACTGGAGTTAAAGTATCCCCTCTCTTTTCAATAAAATCATTCACACCAATCACAGTTTCATTTTCAACATTAACACCATTAACACCGGGTTCCTTAAAGCTATCAATATGCGGTATTAAGTTATCCAAATTCTCTACAGTCACCTGCTCAACATCAGCCCTCACAACCTTAGTAAATTTATTCCATTCTAGTGGTTTTAAAAAATTTGAATTCAGCAAATCAACACAAGCATAATTTTCAGCACAAGCATTTTTTAGACCGCCAACAACAGACAAATCATGCTCAATGGGATCATCATTGAGCTCCTCACTTCCCAAATCAACTAGTGCATTAAATCTGTTCTCGTTTCTATCACTAAAGCCATTAAGATTCTGCTTACTTACCTGACTTGGGTTAATTTCAGCAACCAAATGATGCACCCCAGTCTCACCATGATATAAATTAGCAGCCCCACTCACAACATTAACCTTTTCACCGCCACCATCCGTAAGAGCCTGCTCTCCCCCCTGCATCTCTCCACCATTAGCTGCTCTATGATGAGCCTTCCCACCTTGTTTTTCACCATCATGCATCCCTAACTGTTCCTTTTCTTTCGGTTTTGGTCTATGCCCATTCAGAAAACAATTCACAGTTGTATGTCCTAGATGTTTACATAATCTGCAATATTTTGGAAGCTTTTCATAAACAACTTTTTGCACCACTACACGATCACTTTCCCGAATAGCTATCTCCGTTACCAACTCTTGAACCAGATTAATCTCAACACATACTCGAGCCACGCCAGGTTTCAGCTTACAAATTGTTGCCTCATCAATTCTCAAAGGCTTTCCAATCATTTTCGCAATTTCAATAAGCATCTCCTTGTGAAACAAGTATGAAGGAAGTAAGGGAAAAGAGATCCAAACCGGAACAATCGGCGACTCCTCTTCAATTGTAAAGTGCTTTGTCCATTTCAGAATCCTCATCGGAAAACCATCAACATTCCATTCACGGCGAGTCCAGAGCAGCGAATAATCTTCCTCATAGTCCAGAGTGATTAGAATGTGGTGTGGATCAATATGTCCCATGGTATATGTTCCTCGAATCCCTAGCTTTTTGATACCTTTCGCCAACGGGTAGAGTTTTGGACAACCATGTGAGAACTTGCCCACAAGAGAGAGCTTCATCGGGTCCAGCAGTGCCTTCACCTCATTATCTGGAACAAAGATAGACGGACGACCACCATAGATTTCGACAACTTTCGGCTGGATGATTTTACGCGAGTGTAACAGAGGGTCGTCGATGCAAGATTTCCTAACTGATAGTGAAGCTTGAGCTTTCACTGCCGCTGCAAATGATTTTTCCAGAGACGAATCAGGCGGCGCCACCACCGAATCTGGTGGTTTTAGGGAAGACGGATTACACGTCATCAATGGGGGAAAGTGATCCCCCATGAATTGAAGACGCAAAACGAACCAATTTGGTAGAAGATGAAGAACCGAGTGAAATCGAGACAAAATCGACGAGTTTCAGACAAATCGCCCAAAAATCGCCCAAAATCGCCAAAGAAGAGAGAGAAACCCTACTTTTTATCTTTTTTTACACGCTACTCCTTTTTTTGTGAGAATTGATCATTCTTTGGTAAGTCATTCTTGAATTGACCCACATTGTTTTCTTTCTTATTTGTCCCCTTTTTTCAATATTGTTTCTTGATGTTTAAGTACTGGATCAAGTAGTATTGTAGTAATGCATGTCCCTCTTGTTTCCTGTTATTTTTTGACAAGGGATATTGAAAAAAGTAGGGATCTTGATAGGATCTAACATTGATCTGGTGTCTTCGGCATTGATCTTCTTATGGATAATTTGCTTATTAAATTGATTTTGGATCATCAGATCATGATCTTATCTGTCTCTACTTGTTGGACTGAGTCCTGAAGTTTCAGCTCTCATTCTAATCGCTGAATTATTTTGTTACATCAAGTCGGTAAACGGGAGAGATGTGGTTGTGATATATATATATATATATATATATATATATATATATATATATATATATAACTTGGGATTGACCATGAACTTGCCTTAATATTAGATCATTTAAATTACTTAGTTTCAGGTGCATTTATGGATATAGCTTTCGTTTGGTTGTCGTAACTCATAATTCAGTTGATGAAGTATTGGGCTAGTACTATAAAGTTCGACTCTTTAGGTCACATCTTTCGCATTGAGAGAGAGAGGAAAAACTCTGAATGCTCTTACCTTGGTATTCTTTAGGCACCGATCAATTAGACATGCTCCATATTGTTGTGGTTTTAGCACAAAGATTATAGTGATTTGTTTATCTATTCTATGATTCTCTCGTTAGTTTTGCCCATCTAGTAACATAAACATATACAATATGAAGTCTGATTTAGATTGAAGATGCTCGTTGGGATCTTGCTAGCTGATTGTATCATAATTTGAGATATCCGTTACATATTAATAATGTAGGCATGCAAATCATTAGGATGGTAGTATGCTAGTCACTTTTTATGTCCAATTTTCTATCATAATTTACAATGTTTCTTCTGCTTTTCTTTTTATATTCTTTTGCCCCGTTACTCATTGCTGGTTTGTAGAGTTGTTTTTCCGTTGGTTCTATGGTTTAGTCATTTAAGCGTGATGAAATTATTCTGTCCAGTTTCTGTACGAAAAGTTAATGACTTTCGTGTTTCTCTCTTTTAGTTGTGCTTTAGATAAAGTACGTATTTTGTTGTTAATTGATGAAATGTGAGTTTCCTCAAACTCTTGGTGTCTTTACATTATACTTAATTGATGACATCATCAGTTTTAGGAAATTCTTATTGAACATGAGCATCGGCCGTAAATCCCCACCCATGGCCAAGAGTCATTGCTCACGACTATAATATTTTTTTGTTGTTTTCTATTCCATAAAAATTAATTTATTTTTCTAAAATTTTAATGGATATATTTAATGATAACTTACTGGTGATTTATACTTTAAGTACATAAATTTTAGCGACATTAAATATTTTAAATAAAATAGTTATGCAATAAATAGATATGTCAAAATTACCTTCACTTGGATAAACATTTACATTTAATGTCTAGAAATTATATAGCTGTAGTGGATGCTGAAAATGAATAAAAAAAATGGATTTCAGTTTTATTTGAAAAATCATCATTCTCCAATTCCCAATTAATCTTGCATTTTGACATAAGTTCTTCTCAGACTACTGGACTAAGAAAAGGACCACATAAATTGATTTAAGTCCTTTCCACATGACTATTGAACTTAGCTTTTGTTTTTATTGAAATTCTTCTCAGACTACTGGACTAAGAAAAGGCCCACATAAATTGATTTAAGTCCTTTCCATATGACTATTGAACTTAGCTTTTGTTTTTATTGAAATTGAAGTAGGACCATATTGTATATATAGAAACTTAATTTTTTTATGTCTGCAGCACCATCTTCTTCTATATAAAGGTGGCAAAGGTTTTGGTTCGGGTACACCAGATGAGCTTTGGTCACTTTTGTTAACCATAACATGGAAGCTTACACGTGTAATGCACTTGGATTTTTTACAAAGTAAAAGTACATGCTTCAATTGATTGAGGCACTTTTTTATAAATAGTTAAAAGATATCAAATGCAAAGATGCTTGTGAAAAATGGCAAATGAATTTTAGGTAATTGAAATTGACATCCAAGATCATTTTCGATTGGTTGGAGGTAATAGCTAGTGGGTATCTTTGAGTATTTTGATTATTTACCGTTTGGTAAGAGTAGTGTGACCACATAATATTTAATTCCATGCAGTAAAACCACCCATTACATTGCAAGTTTGTACTGACATATTAGCGGTTCTTATTGGAGAAACTTCCAGATATAAATATGGTGTAAGATCATGATAGTAAAAACCAAGGACGTAGCCAGGACCCTGGGCTAAAGAAGAGACGCATCTAAAGATTATAAATTATGAAAACAGTGAACCACTATGGTTAAGCTTCAATTTTGAAAAAAATGAGGTTGCTTGACATATATTTTTCAAATATGAAAAGCTTATAATAAATATTACTTGAATATCTTTTATACAATGAAGAAAAGTTACAATTATAAATTTATTGAGTCAATTAAAGGAATGAATTATTTGTCTCCCTTATAATTTCAGAATCGTATATATACTATCTTTTTTAACTCTTTCAGCACCGACATGATTATGGTATTGTTTATAATTATTTACTTTGCCTTCAAATAAGATAAATGATATATATTTTAAATTCGTTGTGAAAAACTAAGTATACTCACAGAAACCCAACCATTTCACTTTATTAGCTATAGAAAATAGAAGGCTTTTAAAGAATTGATACATTTTGCGATTTGTTTGGAATTTATAAAATTTATCTTGGTGCTCACAGTTTTGTCAATTGTTTTTCTATTAATATGTATATGTAATTTTGTCAACAACTATAAGCTCCTGAATATGAATAAAAGATGAAAACTTGATACAAGTTTGCATAAATATACAAAATTTTGACATTACTATAAGGTTTAAAAAAATTCTATATATTCAACTCGATTAGTTTCATATTAACTAGGACTTTTTTTTTTTCAGGTAAAAGCAAGATAACATTAAATCAACAGAGAACAAGAGTTACAAACAGGGGAAGAGATACAAGGCTCTTCCAAAATAGCAAAAGGAAAAGAAGCAAAATCAAAAAGGCCATTCCAATTTACAACAGCTGCCCATTTTGCCAAAATTATGTGCACTACTTTCTATTGGTCTACTATGAAACCATAAACAATCAGATAAATTAAGCATTAGAAAATGACTAAAGTATTCTATCACTCACTAGTACTTTTACCATCTTTTGATTATTTTTACCTTTGTTATATAAACCAGTGCTACATGCATGTCTCTCTGCATGCCTCACACTAATCTCAATATTCTGATTTTTCACTCATTCGCTGTAAGTATTTTTCAATAGTTGAGAAATCTGCACGAATCATCGTACATATTCCTTCAAGTTCAAACCATGTTTCTTTATCAATTTTTTCAGTAAAATACTTTTATGAATGATGGAAAAAAATGTTTCATCCTGGGATTTAATGTAGTAGAAAGCAAACATCATCACGAACATAATGCGGAACAATTCCAATATCCGGCAACAAGTTGTCGGAAGCACATAATATTGCAGCTTACCTGATCGAGCTCTTGTTTTCAAACCAGGTTCAGATTTCTCATCTGACCTTGAAAAATTCTCATGTTCATCCTACTTACTGCAGGTATATATTTTGTGGAAAAATCGCTACTTTGTTGCTGTATATTTTTCATTTTCTACCGACTTTGTTTTTCTGTTCATTTATGTATCTTGTACGATATACTTTTGCAGGGATGTTATCATCGAAAGCCTGACAATTCTTGCGCCGGTTACAGTTCCAAACGCAGATGGAATCAATCCAGGTTCTTTTGAAGGTATCACGTGTTATATTATAGAAGGAAAAAAGTGTCATATTAAATACATTGAATATGGTAATATATATTTATATAATTATGACAATAAATTTAGGAATACTAATTTTGAAGGTCAGTGTCAGTGTGTGAAATTGGTCTATAAGCATACTAATTAGTCTAATGTTGATGAATAAGACTTATCCAATTAATCCTTACAAGTAAATTAGGGAGCACGAAAGAGTGATGAACGATGAATCTGTTTCTATTAGAAAGCTGATGTGTAGAAAAAGGTAGTAGAGGAAAAAAAAAATCCAAATTTTTAGCTAGCCCATCATTCTTTATCATATTTTGTGTGCTTTCTTAGAAAATTACAGTACCATCCCCATGATCAAATCCTTCATCATTCTTTAAATAATAAAAAGGTTTCGGAAACAATTTATAAGAATAAAAGAACTATACAAACAATTTATCAAGAAAAATAAAAAATTCCATCCTGTTTTCATTAACAATTTTTTTATTTTTATCTGTTAAACACTATATAATTTCATTAAAATAATAGGAAAACTACAGGTGATAACTTTTATGTGAAGACCCTTTACTACACTGAGATTTTATGCTTTCTGTGTTGGAACATTTGTCCAATACATGAATGCTCTTGGATCATTAAGATCAAACTGGTTTCGTTGATTAATTGTTTCATGTTCTCAAATTTCATGATTATGTTAGCTAGATTGTTGAAACTGAAATTTAGGAAATTTACGCTTTAAGAATTTCTGTTTGGAATTAAAGTTTACATCATCGTCCTCTATGTGTATTGAATTTGGCGTAATTATGTGGCGATCAATTTTCTGCTTAAGGAAGAGGATGACTAAAATTGCAATCAAGTTGCAATAAAATCCTTGAAAATTAAAGTCATGTCCCTTTTAAGTGATAATTGCAAATCACTCCCTGTTTATTGCAAAGTAGTCCTGGAATATTGCAACCCTAGTCTTCACTTGTCGCAAATTGCAAAACAGTACACAGGCTTACATAAATGGGCTTTCGGCCTATAAAGGATTTAAGTCCTGGACCTTTTGGTCCAGAATTATTAAGGCACAGGCTGTGGGCTTGAAGCCCATAAATAAATAAAGAAAAGAATAACATGGGCTCGCACTACAGAGATTTTTAAAGAGATGGGCTTCGGCCCACTGCGAAAAATAAAAAAATAAAATATTAAAGGCCCGCATAAAGTTTCATATGTAAAGGTCTTGGGCCTTTTAAGTTGAAAGATATTTCTCAAGGAAAGGGGCTTAAAGAAATTAAAGGTTCGACTTTAGTCCACAACAAATTCAAGATATAAACAAAGAAAAGATTTGGGCATGGGTAACAGGCTGGAGAATGACCCGGGTCTGATCTGACTCAGTCCAGCTCCGACCTGGTCAACGTTGACCGTTGACTTTGACCAGTCAACTATTGATTTTAAAATAAATTAAGGAGCCCTAGTTTTAAATGCAACTTTAAATGAAAATATTGGGAAGGTTATATATATTTTGAGATTAATTGATTGAAGCAACATGTCACCAAAGTGACCTCTCTTGTGAAGATTGATGAATATTATAGTATTTATGGTAGAGCTTCAAACAGTCATAAGGCCGTAATGATGCCAGATATATGAAGATATTGAGTTGTCCTTTTGCATGTAGGACATGGAGAATAGTTATTTTTCTTAGCCTTGTGTTTGTTCACGACAACTTTGAATACATTTTCCAAATCTCCACTTCTTTCGCTCAATCTTTGCTTATGTGTTTGCAAAGATCCCATAAGCTCTAAGAGTGATAGAGTTGATAGATCTTTAGATTCTTCAAGAGTGTGAGGCTTATCAAGAATTTTCGCACAATTCTTGATTCTTCAATTATTTCTCCATTTGACCTCATTTGATTAACAAGATCAATTACTCTGGTGCTATATTGCATAACATTCTCAGAGTGCTTCATTTTGAGATTTTCCATCTCTCCTCTCAAACTTTGTAGCTTAATGGTTTTGATCTTCAAACTCCCTTGGAATTCTTGCTGCAAGATCTCCCATGCCTGCTTGGAGGAGGTGGCTTCCATTATCCGAGGAAAGATAGCATCAGTTACAGCTTGTTGAAGGTAAAACAAGGCTTTGACATCTTTTTGTTCCTTTTTATCAACAACAGTAGAGCTTCCTTCTTTTGGACTTTTCACGCCATCTTCTATCACATCACATAGTGTGATAAGAAAAATGTCTTCATTTTGATAATCCAATAATCAAAATTTTCACCCGCAAACATATGAAGATATTGAGTTCCTTGATTTTTCATGAACGAAAATAGTATTCACGCCCAAATTTTGGATCGAACTTGCTCTGATACCGCTAGTTGGAAATATCTAAGCATAAAGTATATAAATTGTAATTGTAGTGCTGCTGCACTTACAAATATATTCTTATATATTTCTTGGCTTAAGTTACAAAATGGAAATTTGGATACTAATTTATAGTGCATCCCACAACATAAATTTAATACACAATAAATAGATTCATCTACTTAAACTTTAAACTTAGACTATGAACTTAGACTTATGAACTTGGACTAATGAACTTAGACTCATGAACTTAGGTGGTGTTTGCAAATAACTTATAAAAGGAGTTTATTGGTTTTTGCAACCGCAAAAGCACATTTTTAGTGTTTGGAATACTGACTTTTACTTCTACTTATCTAATAAAAAGTCGAAAGAAGCACAAGCCGCAAAAGCATAACTAGAGGTGCTTCCCCAACTGCTTTTGAAATTATGTTATTTTTTAAAGGTCTTTAAAAAGAAAAGTTACTTCTCATTAATTTCTGCAACCACCTAATTAATGATTTAAGTAGCTTTTCAAAAAGATTTGCAAACACTTCTGACTTTTTATTTAAAGTTACTTAAAGTGGCTTTAAGCAAAAGTAGTGAATAAGCTCATTCTATAAGCATTTGCAAACACCACCTTAGACCTATGAACTTGGACTTAAAATTATTTTAGTCAATTTAGTATGCTTTTGAAAAACACATTAATTTCAACAAGTAGTAGGAGATAACATTGTTCTGTATTGATTGTATTTGCATAAGTTGACGATTTCCTATAAAAGAATTTAAATGATAATTAATTTAATTTAATTTCTCTTTTCATCAATCACCTCACATTAATTAATTAATTAAATTAATTAATTAATTAATGATTTTTTTTTTATCAAAAAGAGTGTTTATGTATTGTATGTACTATCAATAACATTTAAGTAATTAGGACAAGATTACCCCTAGACTTAATTTCTGACTAACAATCAAACTAACTTAGGAGAGGCGTAGGACAAAATTTCATACTATGGGGGAGGCGGATGGAGAGAGGTCAAACCTCAAGGGAGGTGGATGGAATTTACCCATTTTTCTACCAATGCCGCAAGCCGTCAGTAATTTGGGGCACTAATTGAATTTTGAATATAAAATGGGTAATTAGGATATAGCACATCTAATTGGTACATAGCTCAATTGAACTCTCACTCCTTTTGCAGTGGACGAGTGAAAGCAATAGCCAAGCATTTCTGAATTATATTTGCCGACTGTATAATAAAATCTCACAAACGTGTGTGAGATTAGCAGAACCGAAGATCAATGTAGAAGTTCCTCTATCACGTTTTATCAGAAAATGTGCATGTTATTCTAGCAAACTCACCAAATTAATCAATATATATAGAAATAAAAGAAAGAAATTAGGAGATATATCACACCCAGTAATGTAAGGGTCGAATGTCCCTTGCACGAGGAAGTCAACGACACCAACAATTTGTTGTTTCCGCAAGAGTCTTCGGGGTCGGATTCCATCGCGATGCATGAGATTGACTCCGGTGTCATTGACCCTCTCCAACGTGAAAGTGTGAGCCTTACACGCGAAGATCACCGCCAATGCCACCAATACTACCGCCATCAACACCCACACTCTCGGCGCCATTAATTTCATTCAGGTATATATTGATAAAAAAAATGGACTTGCGTATGGAGTAAGAGGAACTACACGGTTAAGGGAACGAACGGTTCTTACAATGCTATGTCGGACTGCGATATTGATTTGGAAATTCGATAGGAAAGAAAATAGGAGTCTAGGGAGATTAAGAAACAATTAAGAATTAACTCTCGGTGACAACTTAGTGTTCAAAAAAATGAACCAAAACTCGGTTGTTGAGGCAGGAAATGAAGGTGATAATCTCGTATAGTGAATGCTAGGGGAGTAGGGGAAGGATCAAAAGGCAATTGAATTAAGAATGCTTGTGAAAGTCAAAGCCACAGACCTTGTATATATTAGGACATACTTTTTCTTTGCTTTGCTTAATTTACAGACTTTGTTTTATTAACGTGTGGGTTAAAAGTTAATATTTTCTAAATTTAAAAACATGGATGCATTTAGGAAATATGGAAACGTGTAGGTTAAAAGTATACACCATATTTTGTTTTATAATCTCACCAATAACCATAAAACCACCCCCATTGTCGTCTCATTTTAGTCAGTGAGAAAACACATGAGGGGTGATTCCTTGCGAGGCAAGTTGTTAAATTACGAATAGTCCCCGATGTCTAAAACCTAATATCCCATCAATGATGCTATTTGATCCCAGAAGTCCCGTTGTTAGTGAAGTGCTACAGCTGGTCAAAACAACAACAAGACAATTGTAACTAACTTAACTGTTAAGCCAAAAAGGGAAAAATAAAATAAATAAACTAAATGCGAATAACGATTCAATGTAGATCATGTAGATAAATTAAGAAAATCCACATACCCAAAAACAATTGGCGTTGATTTATTTGAGGTATGTACGTAGAGTATGTACGCAACAAATGTACGTAGAGTATGTACGCACAATATGTACGTAGAGAAAACACATGAGGGCTGATTCCTTGCGAGGCAAGTTGTGAAATCACGGATAGTCCCCGATGTCCCAAACCTAATATCCCATCAACGATGCTATTTGATCCCAGAAGTCCTTATATTACCTGAATGCATCCATGTTTATATTTAGAAAAAAAATAACATTTTAACCCACATGCATGCATTCAGGTAATATAAGGACTTCTGGGATCAAATAGCATCGTTGATGGGATATTAGGTTTTGGACATTGGGGATTATCCGTGATTTCACAACTAGCCTCGCAAGGAATCACCCCTCATGTGTTTTCTCTACGTACATATTGTGCATACATACTCTACGTACATTTTTTGCGTACATACTCTATGTACATACCTCAAATAAGTCAACCCCAATTGTTTTTGGGTATGTGGGTTTTTTTTAAGTTATCTACATGATCTACATTGAATCGTTATTCGCATTTAGTTTATTTATTTTATTTTTCCCTTTTTGGCTGAATAGTTAAGTTAGTTACAATTGTCTTGTTCTTGTTTTGACCAACTTTAGCACTTCACTAACAACGGAACTGGAATCAAATAGCATCATTGATGGGATATTAAGTTTTGAACATCATAGACTATCCGTGATTTCACAACTTGCCTCGCAAGGAATCACCCCTCATGTGTTTTCTCACTGCCTAAAAGGAGACGACAATGGGGGTGGTTTTATGGTTATTTAAGAGATTGTAAAACAAAATATGGTGTATAGTTTTAACACACACGTTCTCATATTTCCTAGATGCGTCGATGTTTTTAAATTTAGAAAAAATTAACTTTTGACCCACACGTTAATAAAACAAAGTCTCTTAATTAAGCAAAGGAAAGAAAAAGTACGTCCCTATATATACAAGGTCTGTGGCTTGGACTTTCACAAGCATTCTTAATTCAATTGCCTTTTGATCCTTCCCCTACTCCCCTAGCATTTACTATACGAGATTATCACCTTCATTTCCTGCCTCAACAACCGAGTCTTGGTTATTCTTTTCTTAACACTAAGTTGTCACCGAGAGTTATTTCCTAATTGTTTCTTAATCTCCCTAGAACTCCTATTTTCTTTCCTATCGAATTTCCGAATCAATATCGCAGTTCGACATAGCATTGTAAGAACCGTTCGTTCCCTTAACCCTGTAGTTCCTCTTACTCCATACGCAAGTCCATTTTTTTTTTATCAACATATACCTGAATGAAATTAATGGCGTCGAGAGTGCGGGTGTTGACGGCGATAGTACTGGTGGCATTGGCAGTGATCTTCGTGTGTAAGGCTCACACTTTCACGTTGGAGAGGGTCAATGACACCGGAGTCAATCTCATGCGTCGCGGTGGAACCCGACACTGGAGACTCTTGTGGCAACAACAAACTGTTGGTGTCGTTGATTTCCTTGTGCAAGGGACATTCGATCCTTACTTTGCTGGGTATGATATATCTCCTCATTTCTTTCTTTTATCTCTATATATATTGATTAATTTGGTCAGTTTGCTAGAATAACATGCATGATTTCTGATAAAACATAATAGAGGAACTTCTACATTTATCTTCGCTTCTGCTAATCTCACACACGTCTGTGAGATTTTATTATACAGTCGGCAAATATGATTCATAAATGCTTGGCTATTGTTTTCACTTGCCCGCTTCAAAAGAAGTGAGAGTGCAATTGAGCTATGTACCAATTAGATGCGGTATATCCTAATTAGCCATTTTACATTCAAAATTCAATTAGAGCCCCAAATTATTGACGCCTTGCAGCATTGGTAGAAAAACGGATAAATCCGATCCACCTCCCCTGAGGTTTGGTCTCTCTCCATCCACCTCTCCTATAGTATGAAATTTTGTCATACACCTCCCGTAAGTTAGTTTGACTGTTGGTCAGAAGTTAAGTCTAGGTGTAATCTTGTCCTAGTTACTTAAATGTTATTAATAGTACATACAATACATAAACACTCTTTTTGATAAAAAAAAAAAAAAAATCATTAATTAATTAATAAATTAACTAATTAATTAATGTGAGGTGATTGATGAAAAGAGAAATTAAATTAATTATCATTTAAATTCTTTTATACAACATAGAATAATCTTAAAAATATTTCCTTACTACATATTTCCCTTATCTTTTGTTTGCTTTTTATACATACTTTTGTTGTGTATTATTAAACATAGCACACCACTATAATAAGTAATTGATTTTACTTCACTGATGGGATATGCTGATTAAATGAAACAATATTTTGTTGTCCTTAACATTAGAACTATGGCTTATCTAAATATAACATAGCGCATACGTACTAGTCGCAAGCAGATGGTAGGTGTAAGAGGATCCAAATGAGTCCATTACGAGTCTCTCAGACACTATAAAAAGAAAAATGGATCGAAAAAGGGGAAGGATAGAAATGGAAAAAAGATTCATTAATTCAGTTGTCGCTTCTATCTCGTCCAATTAATATTCTCTTGTTATTATACATGTAAATTTTCTTCAATGTACAGTATTATTATTTACAACTTTTGAGCATGAATAAATTATCAGATTTGTTAAAATTTCTTGTATTTGAGATTTTCAACATTTATGTAACAATGATTTTCCTTCATCTCTCAGGTCTTATCATCTTAAGTCTTGTTAATTTTTATTGTATTCTTTTATTTGCACGTGTACTAAATCAATCATTATTTATTACTTACCCGAGCTAAATGAACTTCAAACTATGAGTTTATGAGTTTTTTTCAAGTATGAGTGATGTAATCTTCCACACCCGACGTGCATATAAATTATAAAGAAATAGCTTTTTCTCATTACCTAAATTGTTCGTTTTGTTGTTATTTTTGACGCCTGCATAAATTAATAATTTTGGCTGGAACTTGACTTATACGGTGCAGGGTCATTGTTGTCAGTTTTAAAATAACCGGACTGGGCCGGTCCAACCACCAGGGCACCGGTTCGCGGTTTAACCAGCCGAACCGGCGGTCCGGCCGGCCGGACCAGTCAAACCGGCAGGGTCCGGTTCTAATAACACTGATTGTTGTTATATCTTTTTTGTCATTACCTAAATTTTTTGATACTAAAAACTTTATTACTTTATATTTTGTGGTTTTTCCACAATTATTCATAAGAATAAAAAGAAAAAGGGTAAGCACCTAACATTGAACTACGTGCAGGTGACATACGAAAATGTATCAGCCCATGAAAATCATCTTATAACAAATATACATGTCTCATAATGATTTTAAGCTCCTTCCTGAAATAATAATGATCTTAAGAAGTAGATTTTAAGCTCCTTCCTGAAAAAATTGTAAATTCGGTGAAGTTTTCCTACGCGGATTCTAATCCATCCTCTCCCACTTGTTTCTTGTAGACTTTGGAAGAGGTACTTGTGATCGGCAAACCTAATTTATGTGTTTCTTTTAGTTTTTGGCTTTGGTCACGTAAAATTGTATAGCACAATTGAAATAATATAATGAAAAGAGTATGGAGACTCGAATTCATTTGTCATTTGTGAAGCATACAACAAAAGTTATAAACTCCAACTACACCTAATTCTTCTAAAATACATCGTTTGTATATAACTTGAATAGATAATGATAAGGTACGTCTACAATTTATGTTTTTTTAAAGCGGACTGGAATACCTGGTTCAACTGCCAATTGGATCTCATTCTGGACGGCACCGCCTATTTTGGCCGACCCGAATGAGAAACAAACGGAAGCTAGTGTCTAACGGGCAAGAATCAGTTGCTTGGCATCGTCGCTGGCCGCTCAAAAGTGTTGGTTTAATGTTGTTTGTAACTTTGAAAAAAAAAATCAGTTACATGCTTTAGAAGATCTTTTTAAGAAACACCTGTAGAAAAGAAAAAAAAAAAACCCCAAAAAGAAGTCTCCTAGTCGTTGACAAATGAGCTAACGGAAAAATGCACCGTAGAATTGTAACGTTTTGGTGCATTGCATCGGTGCATTATACATTTATACTACTAAGAAGATTGCACCTCCAATTGTAATTTGTTGCAAAATTGCACCCTGTCATGTGTTAGTAGGTTTTTTTAAGATATTTCTGCCATTTCAAGTTTTAGGAGATTTAGTTTCGCAAAATGCACCCCTGAAAAATATTTTTCTACATTTCATGGGTGCAAAACATTACTATTTAAGAATGCATTCTGCCATTATCTCTTGACAAATCAATATTTGCGTGCTCTCTAACACGCTCCTCTCTCCCTTATACATTTTAGTAAATACAATTTTGTATGAAATAAAAGACACATAAATTGTGTGATATATCTCCAGAAATATAAGAAAAATATATACGCTTTTAATTAAATATTACACAACATTCATTTGTTTTATATGACACATTCAAAACATTATAACCAATGCAAACAATTCCATGATACTCATTTTTCTTGTTTATTTATTTGAAATGAAAAATATAACTTAAAATCTTAAATAGTTTTTTGGTTTTTGACCACTTAATTAACTTAAGATATCAAAAAAGTTTTGCTTAAAAAAAGTTATATACCAAATTCTTAAATGTTAATCATAAGTGTAACTTCAATAAAATTATATGTTTTGAGTTTTTTAGTTTTTTTTTTAAAGTTTATGTAGAGATTTTAAAATATTTTTGTCAACTCTTACACATATACTACATCCACACCCTATAAACTTAGTAAATATATCAAGTGGGCATTCTTGTGTATAACATCACATCTATACTGATGGAAGTCCTTACCTACCCTATTGGGCATTACCTAGTGCATAGAAAATATAAATACGACTTGAACCAAACTGAAGGGAGAATCACTTGTATTTTTGTACGCACCGGGTAATTAATACCCCACACATGGTAGCTAAGAATTTTCCCTATAATATATTGTATGAAACTTTTAATTGAATAATATGAACAAAACTGAAATTCCATTATAGATAGTATCACGATAACATCACTAAATTATATTCACTTTTAATTAATTTTAAATGAAGTCAGTGCATGTAATTGTCCAAAAAATCTAATCACTCTGGAGAGAACTCTTAAAGCTTTCAGTTAGCTAGCGCTGTTGCGCTATTAATGCAATAATTAATACTGATCCTGTAGTTTGAAGAAGATCTCAGATATACTCTTGTTCAAAGATCCGAAAATATTTCACTATATATTTTGTCCCTTCAAACTACAAAAAAAAAACTACTCAAATAAAAATGAATGAGAAAATTCATTTCGTTTTGGTACACGGGTTTTGCCATGGAGCCTGGTGTTGGTACAAACTCGTTAGCCTTTTAAAGCTGAGAGGTCACAAAGCGACAGCGTTGGACTTGGGAGGATGTGGGATTAACCCAAAACAGATTAAAGAGGTTTCTTCTTTATCTGATTATATTTTGCCATTGATGGATTTCATGGCCACTCTTGAAAAAGATGAAAAGGTTGTATTAGTTGGTCATAGTTATGGTGGAATTCCAATTTCTTTGGCCATGGAGAATTTTGCCGAAAACATATCGGTTGCGGTTTTCGTTACGGCCTACATGCCTAATTGTAGAGATCCACCTGCATCTCTAATTCAAGAGGTATATTGAACTCTATAAATTAATTGCAATATGTTTGTTTGATTGTATCGATAATATATATCCTTTTTGCTTCAAGTGCAAAGATTGGTCATTTTCGGAAGATGTACATAATTATATTATAGAAGTCTGTATCATCTAAAAGCTCAAGTTGTAGAGTATTAAATTAAAAATGTGCCTTATGCAAAAAAAGGAAAAAAAAAAAGAAAAAGAAATAAACAATGGCATTTTGTATAGGTATTAAAAAACACACGAGGAATAATTATGTATTTTTCCAATGTGTGTTGGTAGTTCCCTAATTTTTTTCTCCTTCAAGTGAAAAATTGGGTTCACTTCCTGAATATTTACATATATATATACTATATATACTTTCTTTCCTGAATATTTTATACTCTAAATTTCTTGAATTGTTCTTAACGCGTGTTTTTATATTTAAAATTAAAATCTAGTTCTTCAAGAGGAGTTCGGGAGAATCATTCATGGACACTAAGTTTATATTCGGTAAAGGACCAGAAAGCCTGCCAACTTCAGCTGTTTTTGGACCAGATCATATGGCGGCCAAAGTTTATCAACATTGCACCTTAGAGGTCATGATATTTAATGTCACCGAACCATTAAAAAAAAAAAAAAAAAAAAGTTTATTTTCTGTCTAACTCTTGACCATTGAATTATCACACACATTTTTTTTTTACAGGATTTGGAATTAGGTAAAATGTTGATTAGGCCGAGTTCGTTTTTCGTGGAGGACTTGAGCAATAAATGTTTGCTATCTAAAGAGAAATATGGTAGCATAAGTCGGTGTTATGTGATATGCGAAAAAGATGATATAATGGGCGAAGATTTTCAGAGATATAACATTGAGAATAGTCCTCCACGTGATGTGATTTCCATTCCAGGGGCTGGTCATATGCCCATGATGTCGAAACCTCAAGAACTCTGCTTTTATTTGCTGGAATTAGCGGGAAAATAATATTCCTAGAAAATTTGTTGCTCGTAAGTGATAACATGAAATAAATTGTAAAAACTACATGTACTATGTACGTATATATACAATGTTATTTAAGTAAATAAAGAATTGTTTGATGAATAAACTCTTGGATAGATTTTCAGGGGTGCCCATATCAGTTTTCACTTTCTTTTATGAATTAGAGATCCATAGAAAAGGATATGAGCCTGGAAAAGTACGTAGGAACTCTTGAGCTCTTCTATTTCTTCCACATTACCAAATTTGACAATGTTTATTATTTATCATTTGTAGACAGTCTTTTTTTATTATTTGTCATGTGTGGTGTATTTGGACGATGAGAAACAAAGCTGTGTTTCGTGAAGAGCAGGTGAGAGTGATTAAGGTGGAAGAGCTCATTAAGGTTAAATTTTGGGCGTGATTGAAAGCAAATTCTAGTCACTTTTCGTTATCTTTTCACGACTGGAGCGTTGCTCCTCGCATGTGGTGTGGCCAATGATGCGTGGATTTTCATTGTAACCTTTGGGTTGTAGCACCCTTGTGCTTTCTCTAATGCATTGCTTGATCAAAAATACAGTCTTTTTAATGACATGAAATATGAAGCTAGCATTAAGTGTAGTTTCCCACTCGAGATGTTGACAGAGTTCGGTTCAACTCAAGATATTGACGTTGGAAAGTGATTCTTTCCCACTTAAAGTTCTACCATGTACATAAATGTTAATGACCACTTTTTCTCATCAATCTACAATTAATTTGACAGAAAACAAAATTATTTTTATCTATTTCCTTATATAAAAGTAACTAACTTTCTGTGTAGATTTATTTTAGAGGGAAACTCACCCGTATCTAATTTTGTTAGGAACAATTACAAGTTCTGAAGTCATAGAAAAGTCGAGAAAATAAAGCTGCATGTAAATCTTGCCTCAACTAACTACAACATAAACTTGCACCGAGCATTATTGGGTTGGGTTTCCAGCTTCCAGAAAAAATAAGAAAACCAAATAGTCAACATAGACCACCTTAGTGTTTATAAGAAGCCCGCCCATCTTAGAGCAGATTGGGCCTTGGTCAAGCATTGGGCTAGAGGGCATTGAGTCTTGAGCCTTTGCACTCTCTTTCCCCACCTTAGTTCGACCATGATATATTTTTATATAACATAAGGAACCCAAAGGCTAGAGGGCATTGAGTCTTGAGCCATACACAAGTTTCGTTTTCTCCTACTTTTTTTCTTCTCCTGCGACACAAAATATGAAATATTATGAACTTTAGTGTAATATTGTATACAAGCCTTTATTTATATTTTTTGAATAATCCAATTCCATAGTTTTAATATAAATTTTACTACTTTCTAAAATCTATCTAAATTTCTCAACTTTTTCTGTAGCGAATAAAATAAAAAAATAAGTATCTAATATAGCATTTGAGCATATGACTTTTTCAGACATAGTTATAATGATATATCTTTTCTTTTTAATAAAAAAGATTTGATAAGAGAAAATTATGGATTAAAATTAAAATTATATTCCTACATATTGCCATTAGTAATACACATAAGAAATTAAAATCAATACTTTGATTTTGATTTTAATTTTAATTTAGTTAAATTTAATACATTGTTAAAGTATGTGACACAATTATAAATGTGTAAGTGAATTACATAAATAGTATAAAATATCTAGGATGTATACAACATCTCAATTTTATAATTTTTCTTATATGTATATGTAATTTTATTTTAACTGTTTTACTAATTTAGCTATAATTGTGTTACTTTCAAGTCACTTTTATATATTTTTTATTAAATATATGCTTCTTAAGATACTTATGTTTTTTAAGATGATTTATTACTTCTTGAAGTGATTTAAATAATCAATAAAAAAAGTACTCGTATTTATAAAAAGAAAAATATCATGTAATTTCGCCCCCTATGCCAAATTTCTGGCTCGGCTCCTGTTTATACACATAAGCCAAAACAATATCATTCAGTTCATTGCTTCAATACCACACACCATTTAATTAGATTACAAGTACAACATTTGACAATTAAGAAGTCTTGAAATCGTGATCCTTTAAACTAAGACTAATACACGAAAACAGTATATAGGTCACACTATTTATTTTAAACTACTGCATGCACCAGCACAACTGATATGAGAATAACTATAGAAACAATGGTTGAAAATGCAAGTTTAGATAAATGTATCGTTAGACTTTCATAAACAATTTAATATAACTAAATTTGAACAATTAATAAACAGTGAAATTAAGATGATATGCAAAGTTGTTACCTGCTTTTGTCAAATCCGTTTGCTATTTCATTAAGTTCATTCTAACCATTGAAGGTGAATAATTAATATCTTTCATAGTTTGATGAAAAATTATGAAGATATGTAGTCACCATAACACGCAAAATGAGTACTGTGATGTAATTCAATCAATTTTTGTTGTATTAAACTCAAGAATGTATGCATCACCAGAGAAATAGCATGTTTCCTGAGCAGGCTCGTTAAATGAACTTTACTTTATTATATGTGATAAGTTGTTGACATAGACATATTGATCGAATCACATTGTCGTACTATAGTAAGTAAAATTAATTTGGTACCATTACTGACTGCACAAATCTTATCAAAATATCACCATATGTTTATCTTTTTAAATATATTGCTTTGATTCTACCATATGTATGAGTTAGGTATAATAATTGGATTTACCACAAAATCTGAAGAAAATAATTATTTGCTCCAACTTATATAGTAACAAAAAAATTAAGTACACAATTAATACATAATATGATGAACTTTTCCATTTTTGATATGTTCTTGGCCTATAAATGTAACAGTCCAATGGTTTCAACTCCACGCCAAAAACTAAATTTAATACGACAACAAGTTAGTGTACAATTAGAAAAGCTTTGAAGATGGATTCAAGAAAAACTGGGTTTCTTGTGGCTTTGTTGATTATTCAGTTATGTAAGTATAACAATTTCTTTTTTTGAGTTTTGTGAAAAACAACAAGACATATAATGTAGTGCATGTCTCACAAAATAAAAAAGTTTTAGCTAAACCAAATATAATACAACCGGCCCTACACCCAAAACAATCAAGTTTTAGAATTAATATTGAAAACAATCCAATTGATCAAGTGTTTTGTGTTTTTTTTTTCGCCCTTTATTATCTCTTTATTTGATGAAAAGAACCCTCGTGTGGTTTAAAACTAACTCATTTTTTAGGTCTTATGGACGGTACGAATGCAAATAATGTGGTTGGCCATTGCCAAACTGAAGCGTGTTGTGTAGCTTATTGCAATAAAGCTGCCTACAAATTCGATTTGGGTCTATGCATATGCTTCCCTGAACTTCCCCCTCCAGCGGTTACAAATAATCTCAGAATTTGATAAATTAATAGTACGTACTATGTACTGTTAAGGCTTTAATGCGTGCTTTTGGCGTTTGCTGCTTGTAATCACCCAAAAAAATAAATTGACTGATCATTTTAGTAAGTGGCGTTGTTTCCCCAGTTATTTCATTTTTTCTTTGCTAACAAAAACTTTTTTATTTTTATTTTTGTTGTGCATTCGTCAAGTAGGTGGGAATATACGACAAATTTGTTCATTGTCTCATATCCTTCGCCTCTAGATATTTGTGAGCTTATCATGACCATAAGATATAATTCTAATATTAAAATCCAAATTATGAGCCTAATAAGTACCCATCACTAAATTCTAGGATAAAAATTGTATCATAAGATTTATATATTTAGTGTAAATAAAAATGTAAAAATATTATATGATACGAGTATGTGCATATTTAGAAGTATAAATATACATACATACAATCTTTCACAAAAAAAAAAAAAAAAAAAAAAAAAAAACATATGACCAACTGTATCGAGCTCGATCCCATAAAACCCATGCGCCTCCTGATAAGCCAACTGCATCAATAGCATAGAGACCATTAAAAGGCAAACGGAGAATAATTCTATCCAAACGTTCTTTTTGCAAACGTGTTTCCATAATGACAAAAATAGTTGGCTGGTGACGCTGAATCATGTCTTTCGCTTTTGCAACAAATCCCCGTCTCCTAGCTCCTATACAGTCCATGCTATTATTTCCGTCATTGGAAGGTGGATTTTCGAGATATGAGACGACGTCTCAGACCGTCTCTGTCTGGTGTTGCTGCTCTCTGGAATTAGGCTCCCGACTTCGTTTAGCCTGAGCGATGTCCCCAAGATGTATGGACTTGCGTTTGCCACAGGTTTTATACTCAGCGTACCGCTAAACTGAAGCATCGGGGTGAACTCTTGGGTTGCGAAGCACTATGTGAGTTTTGTTTCACAACCCAATGATATATGGTATTTCATTTTACCCCTAGCTACATTTCTTCGTCATGTGCAATCATTAGGTTTACATCAGATACAATAAATACTTTTATTCTTAAAAAAAGGATAAGCTTTTTTTGTCCTTTTGTTCTTTGTAACATAAACTTGTGTATGCAAAAACCAATTAAATTCGCAATACCCTTAAATTTTTTAAAAATTCATTAGTATTAAAAAACTTGATTTCACTATAACCATTTATTTCAAGAACTTAATCATCTAAAAGAACTCAGTGATCTCACTTGAATTTACAAGATTAACCCATGTGTTAGTGAGAAGTTTAACATTATGTGATGGATAACCAAGATTTACATGACGCAATTCCGAAATAATGTGATTGTGATGATAACCACCTTTCAGTATATGCAAAAGCCAGAAATTAAATATTTACATGCAACAATAACATTAGTAGTTTAATAGTATTTTGATACGTAATTAAATATTTACCTGCACCAATAACATTAATAGTTTAATAACCAACCATAATTAAGCTCGTATCATTGGTTTTCTCTGAGACGTCCTTTTCTTTCTTTAACGTACTTTTTCGCTTTAATTATTGAAATGTGACACCCGGACGTTTTCGATTCAGTAATTGTTTTAACTTTTCCCGGTGGAGTCCTTTTCACGATTAATGACAGACAGCTTGATTTATGACAAAACTCCTCAACCAACGAAAGTTGCTCACTTTTTGTATAAACCATTAATGTGCGTACGGTAGCTTTTGTTATTATTGTAAATTTGTATTCTCACTATTTAAGTGTGTTCACTATTTTCAGTATCAAAAGCTTTTTAACAATCGACTCGTGGTGTATTTCTTTTCACGATTTAAAGTACTGCTAATATAGATTTCTTAAAAATAAATAAATTCTACTGACGGTAGATATAATTTCATTTAAAATTTATGAATTGCTAAATAAATTATATTAGTGAAAATGCTGCTTAAGTTTTAATGACATGGTTATAAAAAAATGATAGGATTATCGGATACTATTAGAATCACAACATTACCTTAAGTTATATAGTTTAACTTAATAATTACAGGCTTAGAGCTTTTTTCCTATACGGGTGATGTGTCCATTTTAGCTTTTAATTCGAATGGGCCATGGCATGTAATAATACTATGACGATGTTGTGCAAAATCAAATGAAATAAGAAAGAAATCATAGTAAGTAAACAATAAATAAATTGAAAAGAACGTTCTTAGTAAAACTATCGAATGAAAATTACATTTGCCTAATTAATACTAGGAGAAAGACGTCCATCTAACTTTTCTCTCATTGGCCCGATTTCATTATCACATGCAGTTTCAAAACTTTATTTAGATTTTTTTTTTGAAAAGTGCTTTATTTAGATGCAACCTATCCTAAAATGAAACAAATGATATTTTTGGTTGTTGTGCAAACTTTATTTAGATTGTTAATAGCTACATCACTATCATCAGGGGTTGCCCTTTATTATATGTTTCTTTCTGCATTCCTATCCTAACCTCATTTTCCTTCAATTCTTTGCACTGTCTGTGAGTAATCAAGTCAGGTCAGGTCACGACTCACAGTGCTTCATTTATTTATTTATTTACTCTTCTATAGTTTACTCACTGAGCGCATTTATTGAATTAAATGTTATGATAATAAGTTGTTCCTTTTGAATTTCCTCCCCATTTTCTCAAAAACACCAAACAAAGTTGAGAAATGGAGAGAGATTTATTCATGGGCGTTGTTGTCACTCCCTGATGATGCTGGTAAATCGCTTTGAACAATGCGATTTATTTTGTTTTAATTTTTGTTTTTTGTTTGTAGCATGATCTACTAATTTGTTGTGAGGCAGAATTGTTTTTGTTGCTCAAATAGGAAAATTATCTGTTCTAAGTTTTTTTTTTTGGTTTCGTTTTAATGTTTTTCACAGCTTAAAAGAGTAGTGTAATATATTTCTTATTTTTCTACTTAAAACCAGTGCTAATAATGTCCTCAGGGATTTGATGTTTGTTCTGTGTTGTTATTGGGCGAGAAAATCGGCTAATTCTTCACGGATTTTAATTGGACCGTCTAGTGCATAAAAGTTCTCAAATGTTGGTGTAAAAAAATGTTTTTATACTTGTGTAATATTCCATCAATTTTTACAGTTTAGATCTCAAGATCTAAAATGTTTCTCGTGTTCCTAAGTTGTAATTATCCACTAATATAGGGGAAAGCATCCGTGTTTTCAAGAGAGAGAAATTAAACGTAAAGCCTCCTTAATACAATAAAAAAACTCATTTCGATTATTGCAATTTCATCCTTTCAAAATAAGTAAAACATATGCCTCTTATTAGTTATTTAAATTTAATATTTATCCATGGGTGTTTTTTTTTTGTTCTTTTACACGTAAACAATTGTGTGCAGGCACAATGTTTACTAGATAGATCAATCTTTGGAAGCTTTGCAAGCCAAAAACTTTCTCGAGGTACTATATTTGATATAAAATATGATCATTTTTTTGTTAATCAAGAATTAGCATAAAGTGATTTACTTTATCATCTATTATTTGTAATATCACTCCCATTATTAATATTTTTGACTAACTCGTTTGTTTGTTACGACAGTTGCTTATGATAATATGGGTGCACGCTACTAAATTAAAGCTTGTCATTACCAAATTTTATCACACTCAGTAGTACTTTTTAAAGAAAAGTCAGTGAACTAACTATCTTTGGTTCTTTTAATAGTATTTTTGTTAGTTTACTCAATTAATAAATTCTTAATAGCCTTTTTTTTCATTGTGCGGTGTACATTGCTAACAAAGATTAAAGCCCTTGAAGTCATGGCCTCAGTTGGACCTAAGTGGAGCAGCTATACAAGGGAATTTTGAGGAGAGAGATCCAACAATTCTGTTGCCTAATCAGTCTGATGATGTTTCTCATTTGGCTTTGGATATTGGAGGTAAAACTTTTAAGATTCTCTTTGTCATAAAAAGGTAGTCTTTTCATGGTTTTTTCTGCCACACCGAACTTGTCATTTCTGTATTTATGTCCTTGGTAATATTAGTGTCTAAACGTAAATGAAGACGTTTTACTCAACTGGAACGAGGGGAGAAGAAGAATTCATGTGTTCGACCTGACGTGATTATCGTTTGGTTCATATTGCCTTACCCAATTAATGGGGATTATAAGCTTTGTTGTTGTTGTTGTTGTGGTAATCGTAGTGTTTGTCTTTTTCTTTCTTCTTGGGGTGGGGGGTTGTTGGGTTGCCAGCAAGTTGTATGTGGTGTCTTAGTGGTATGGTTTTGATAGACCATAGTTTTGTTTGCGGTATGAATCATGCATTTGCTTTGTTGAGCCTCTCAGCTTCCAAGAATATATAATCTGCAGTTTTCTTGGATCATAAGAATATATGCTATTCAATAAAATCAACAATCAACTCTCAGCAGCATCTGAGGACTTCTTTGTGGATGTGAATATTCTGTTTCTCTTGTGAATTCTTTCTCAACAATCTAGCTCTATTTGGTAAAGCAACAATCAGTTTAAGTTTCACTTCCTTGTAAAGGAAAAAAGTTGAAGGAAGTAAGAAGTTGTCAAATTGGGAAGAGAGCAAGTGCTATCAGTTTCATGACTGGTGGGAAATGGAGTACATTTTAACATTATCTAAAGCAACTTTATTTGGCTTGATCAATGAATTTAGGAGTGAAGTACAGTTTATGCAGATGGTCTTTTATGGCACTAGTAGCTGTGATCAGTTTCATGACTGGTGGAACATGCACTACATTTGTAACATATAAAGCAACTTTTATTTGGCTTGAACTATGAATTTTAGAGCACTACTGTGTAAGTAGGAAATCCTTTCACATTTTACGGGTGTTATTACAATTGAATTTTCAGCTATTAATCATGTCTGTGAATGGATGAATAACTTGCACTGTTGCACATGATAAATTTGTCTCAACAGTTAATATCATGAATTATAATAGACTTCCTTGTGGAAATAAATTTAGCACTTTCCTTTTTCTTTTGTAGTTAAATATTCTGGATAATTAAACTGTATATATCAATGTGTAAACTTTCCTTATTAACTATATCATCTATCTAGGTACATGGGTCTTTTAAACGGGATCGATACTGCTGAGATGTGGAACCGTGCGGCGGATGTTTTCTTGCCAGCTAAATTTGATGGTAATAATATCTTGTCCATTAGGTTGATCCCCAATTATAAGATCATTACATGCGTTTGGACAGTGCTAAGCAATGTTATCAAAATCGAAGTGGACCGGCCGGTTCGACCGGTTCAACCGCGAACCGGTGACTTGGTCGGTCCGGAATGAGTGTAAGAACCGGTTTTCACACAAACCGATTTGGACCGTCCAAACTGCTACTGCGAACCGGTGACTTGGCCGGTCCAGAATGAGTGTAAGCACCGGTTTTGTGTGAAAACCGATTTGGACCGTCACAACCTCTTAAAAACCCGTTAAACTGATGAACCAGTAGACTGGTTGAACCGGTTTTATGTATTTAATTTAAAATTATGAATGAGTTGTGAAAAAAGATTGAACCCTTGACCTCTACGTAAAATCACAATGCTCTAACCAATTAAGCTAGAACACTTTTGTTGTTTTGTGTTTATATTTATATATAGAATTCATAATTTAGATGAACTTCTTCTATATTATAATAATTACATTCTTTAGAAATAAGTTTTGTTTTTCTATTTTCAATACGTTGTCTAAGATCATTTTTTTGAACTTGATAAATTACAATACATGATTATGCATACCTTTTAAAAATATAATTTTTAAAAATTTACTCTCATTTGACTTTATATACGAATCCTCATTTGATGTGTAATTTTAACTTTTCTCAATTTGTATTCCACTTATGTATTTATGTTGAATCAATTAGTTGAATTCTTTTATTTGAAATTTATAAATCAAGTAAATAAAATATACTATTAATTAAAATTCTATGAACTTAAGTTGAACCAATTAATACATAGTTTTTATTTTAGCGATATTAATCTATGTTGGACTAACTTATTCATAATTTTATTATTTTTCCTATAATAAAAATGAACAAGATTTATCAAAATTATAATATAATTTTTTATTAGTTTATTATTTTTCCTATAATAAAAATGAATAAGATTTAACAAAATTATAATATACATTTTTATTATTATTAATACCATACCGGTTGGGCAGTGGTTCAATCGGTTGAACAACTAAAACAAGTAACTAAACTAGTCACAGGTTATTTTGAAAACACTGGTGCTAAGCAGAGAATCCATTTGATATCTAAGGATCTCTTGATACACGAAAGGTGAATAACATTAACGGATCATTTGTAAGATTCGTCCCACGAAAGAGAGGTAGTTTTTTTCAAACCCTAGAAAATTGAGTCTCGCCTACCGCCCAATCTCCATCGCTATCTCCGTCGTTCTCGCCGTTGGCGGTTCCGTCATCATCACGTTGTCTAAGTAGTGGGTAGGGTGGGTAGGTAAGATGAATTGGGTTGATTTGGGTGGATGCAATCATTAATTGTCCAATGGATCCATAGATTGAATCACTTAAATTTGTAGTAGATTCAAGGTTTCAAATCCACCTTCAACTTGGAAAATTGGATTCACCAAAACCAAACCATTGAAGTTGGATTTGGATCCAACTTCAAGGACTCATTTGCCACCCCTAATCTATTCGTTAACTGGTGGTTTTGGTAAACCTTTGCTGTTAGCAACTGATACTATTTATAATGAATTACCAAAATAAATAAAACTGCTAATATTTATATTCCTAGGCCTGGCATTTGGTAGGGTCTTACCCTACTACCTACACCTTATGAATATCGAACATCATGGCTCATGAAGACAGGATAAGTGTCTAGACCCCTGATTCATATTTCAGGGTATTGTAGGATAAGATCCTGCCCATTGAAAGGCATAATAGGCATGTTAAGCATGGTAATGAGTTAGGTCTTACCCTACCCTTATCCAGACCCAATGAACACCCTCATATCATCCTTCACTAGGTAAGAGTTCATACCCTTACTCATACACATACCCTAAAGACAGGGTAAGGGTCTATACCCTAAGTAATATTACAAGATAATAGTAGGGTAAGACCCTACCCACTGCAAGCCCTAATTTATATGGCAGTATAAATTGATACTGTCCATCGAAAAGTTTGATTTGGTACTCTTATTTGTGTGGTTTTTCAAAAAGCTTTCCCGAGTAGCTGCATACTACAAACCGAAGGAAAATGCTAAGTATTAGCTTTGCTCCACGCAATGCAACACCACCGTAATTATCTTTTAAAATTCTTTTTGCAACCAAAGATAGACACCCACACTCAAAAAAAAGATCGGACTTTGTAGGAACTTTATAAAGCATTACCCTCCAAGCAAATTAAGTCATTTTTGGCTGTGCAAAAACTTTCCAATCCAATCTGAACCAGTTTGTCAACGAGTAAGATTATGGTATGCTGAATTAGTTGAATATTGCAAATTTTACTATTTGATCTTATGGTAAGCCTACCATATATATATATGGTAGGCTTATGGTAGTGCTTCGACCTCTCAAGAGAATAGTCGGCTAAGTTAACCTACCATAAGCGTACTCTTCGATTAACTAGTTCAAACAAAGGTGCTAAGATACTTACCTTTATGAAATTAGAGGGGTGTAGACGATATTTGGATCAACGGCTCCACCAAGTACAGTAGACCACCCCCGTCTCTTTTCAAACAATGAAAAAAGACATACGGGGTGATTCCCTTCAAAGCCAGTTGTGAAATCAGAGACATTCTACTATGTCCTAGTCCAACTAAACCATCAACATTACTATCTGATCCCGAAAGAGATCCTAAGTGTGATGTGCTACAGCCTATAGCTGTGTAACAACAATAGGACAATGATTATTGTTCAGTCAAAACGGTAAAATAAAACAAATAAATGAAATGCGAATAACGATTTAATAAAAAAAACCCAAGTGTCCGAAAATAATAGGCGTTGAATGATTTAAGGTAAATAAATTTCCAAATATAGTGTCTAAGACCATGGAGTCCGACACTAAATATCCAGAAGTTGCAGTCCCATCAGCATAATTGATTGTATGACCACATTGGTTGTGATCAATACAACCTAAAGACTTGTTTCCCAAAGCACATCTCTCGTCCGAACATGAGATCATCGAAGATGTCGAGGAATTGGTAGGGTCAAAAGAGTAGAGTGTTATTTGTTCAAATGCAACAAAGTTCTATAAAATCAAATCCTCTCTTTTCAAATAATAGTAAAAGATATCTGCTGAAAATGAAATGACAATGAACTTACAGTGGTAAATGTTGGGCAACCACTACAAGGGTTGTAGTTAAGCCAAAAGACGCCACTTCCAGTATTTATTTGCACATAATATTCTTGTGGAGGTGTTCTCATTTGAACTCTTGTACAGTAAAACTTGAAAAAATTAAAAATTCATTAGTCAAATGAGAATCCTTTTTTTTTTTTTTTAATACAAGAGTCACTCTTGTATTTATTCCATTCCAAATAAATGCAAATGTCAAATATATACTGATTACTTAGTAACAAAATATATCAATCGAAACCGAGATGGATAAATATACCAAATACCTACTCATCAATATCTTAGTACATCAAATTGACGTCATAGATCAATCAAATTCAAAACTACTCAATCAACTGAAAACTGAATACCTATATAATTAGCTTATATAGTATAATAATACATGTGAAGCAAAAAAATTCCACATCGAAATCAAACAAAATACCTTATTAATCAGTATATATTTTGACATATGCATTTATTTGGATGGAATAAATACAAGACTGGCTCTTGTATTAAAAAAAAAAAGAAAAAAAAAAGAAAAAGAGGATTCGCAGTTGACTTAGGAATTTTTTATTTTTTCAAGCTTTGCTATACAAGAGTTCAATTGGGAACTCCTCCACAAGAATATTATGTGCAAATAGATAATGAAAGTACTGTCTTTTGGCTTAACTGCAATCCTTGTAGCGGTTTCCCAACATTTACCACACTCGATGTAAGTCCATAGTCATTTCATTTTCTGCTGATATCCTCTTTTTGTATTTGATAACAAAGGATTTGGTTTTATAGAACTTTGTTGAATTTCAACATATAACACTTCACTCTTTTGACCATACCAATTTATCGACATCTTCGCTGATCTCATGTTCGAACCAGAGATGTGGTTTGGGAGCCAAGTATTTAGGTTGTATTGGCCACAATCAATGTGGTCATACAATCAAATACGCTGAAGGGACTTGGATATTTAGTGTCGGATGCCAAGGTATTGGACACTATATTTGAAAATTCATTTACCTCAAATCGTTCAACGCTTGTTGTTTTCGGGTTCTTGGGTTAATTTTGATTAAACGCGTTTACTTTCTTTGTTTTATTTTACGGTTGATGTACCATATTTTGGTACTGCCACATCATAACGTTTGATACGGTGCCACGAGTGCATCTCGGACTACGTTATGACACGTTAGTATTATTATTTTTTAATGAAAAATTACAATTCAAGGTCAAACTCTAATTAGGCCCATGCATGCCCAATTTTGAGTTATATTAGGGCCCAATTTGAGTTGCTTTAGGCCTAGTTTGAGTTATTTCAAGCCGAATTTGAGTTATTCAATAAGTCTAATTCGAGTTGTTCAATAGCTCTAATTCGACTTATTTCAACTCCTAATTGTACTCTAACTACAATTCTAGCTGAATAAGGACTCTTATTACTATATATATATATATATATATATATATATATATATATATATATATATATATATATATATATATATATATATATATAGGTCTTAATCGTCATTACTATGTACGTTTTCATAATTTTTAAGCCTTAAGCTCGAGTTATATTGATCGAATACGACCTATTTGAGAGTCTGATCCGACTTGAGAAAATAGCTCTTATTCGACCTATAATAGCTTGCAGTTTGAGTTATTTGAGTGCCCAATTCGACTTGTTTTGGTCACTCAATTCGACTTGTTCTCTAGCTTAATTCGACTTATTTGCTTAATTTGACTTCTTCTGTTCGACTTGTTGTCATGCACAACGAGATTTCGTATTTCGGCTTATCTGACTTAAGCATTAGAGTGCCTTTGTCGGGAAGGCTTCAACTTAGTTTACGTGTGGTGTTGAGGGCAGATTATTAACTCAAAAGCTACTTAAGGATCCAGCAGGGACTGAAGCAGTCTGTCGTGTAGTGTTAGCAAGTGGACAAGTATCCAGACTATAATACCCCACATTAGTGGCATCGTCTGTGGGAACCACTAAACGCACTTAAGAATTGAACACCATCATTGTTTCAATGGCTCAAAAAAGTCACGGAGAAGAATGAGATTGCCGAGCAGTTGATGCTTTTGAGCACACTTCAAATGCTCCATTAGATCAATCACGTGGTGGGGCAGACGAAACGGCCATGCGGCCACCAGAACAACCATTTTTGAATCCTGCTCAATTGGCTCAGATCATGGTCAACAGACTATGGTACCGATGATTGTGCAACAACTAGCAAACATTATGTTAGCACAGATTCCTCCAACGGAGACGGCTCAACCAACGTTTGGTCCACACCCAAAGTTTCATCAAACCTAACACAGGGTTGATTCGTGACAGTACACTCAATCACGGGCAACAAGGCCCAGCAGAAGGGAACCATCCGGGTCACCTGAGCGCAGGAACCCTCGTTCACAGCATACTGAAAGGAATGGAAGGGACAGAGCGCCAAGCCGGGCAACGGTAAGGGATGGTGAAGTAAGTTTGAGATGAAGAGGCTCCGATATGCGGCCGGAGGCAAGCCAAATGCGTCAATCTTTTTTTCTACGTTTTCTTCATTTGATGTTTGCTATGAAATTGAAGTTTTTTTCATTAATTGTAAGCTACAATATAGTACTATTTCATCTATATATGCTGTAAGTTTTGTGTTTCAGATTGTTTTTTTTTTATTAAGGTTGTAGTTTGTTTCATGAGGAAAAAATGAGCCAGGGGTATCCAAGTTGTTTGATTCTTTGGAAGGAGGAGAAAAAAGATCCTTTCACTAGATTTGTCTTTAAGAATTAAAATATAGTAGTGTATATATACATTTTAAATTTACTATGAGTTATAACTCCGTGACAGTTAAAGGAATTGAATTTACTTTGGCGATTTCATCAAAATTTGTGAGGCCGAACAGAGGGTTTGATTTTCATCATCTCACACAACGTGTTGCTATGTAGACTTAGTATGCCTGTTTCGGATCAATATATGCGACTGAAGAGAAGGTGCGCCTCTCACCATTCTGTGTGCAATGAGATTTTTAGCTTTGTGGTCTATTGACTTTTTGCACTATGTATAGGAGTGTAATCAAATTTCTTAGATGCATAAAGGAGGCATTGTTTACATCAATGCAGTAGTGTAAGTTGGCGCACATGTAATCACACTCTTGAATGTGTAATTTCTTACTTGCTTGATCGATACATTATAATCGGATACATGGCCTTTGATATGGAATATAATTTGCTAGATAAAAACCGTTATTGCCTGTTTTCTGACTCATATTCAGGAAAAGTTGTTCATTACACCATTTATTCACTGTTGTTAATGGTCAATTTCTGTTTTGCAAACTATAATTATATTTAACTTTGAGCATATGCATACTCATGAACTGCCAGTTATGAAGTTCCTAACTTCTCCAATAATCTCCTGTGCAGTTTCTCCTACATATCTCAAGCAAACACTCTGCTCTGGTTGGCTTTCTGGAACATTACTAAGACACCGTGATAGGTGAGAACATTACTGCATTATGTTAATATCTGTTACTTTTCTTTATGAATGATAGTTATTTTGGCTTCACTTAAATTTGTAGTAGATATAAGGTTTCAAATCCACCTTCAACTTGGATTCACCAAAACCAAAACCAAAACCATTGAAGTTGGACTTGGATCCAACTTCAAAGACTCATATGCCACCCCTAATCTATTCGTTAACCGGTGGTTCCGGTTAACCTTTGTTGGTAGCAACTGTTACTATTTATATTGAATTACCAAAAAAATTAAAACTGTTAATATTTATAGTAGGCCTCGAGTTATTAGATTTATTCCCACTAATTTCAAAAAGTGCACATTGCCCCGTATTCAATTTATTATGTATTTGTTGTGTTTAATAGTTGAAATAGGTTAGGTGTTCTAACATTTACTATTTTGTAGATTAAAACTTAACTTTTGTATTTCTACAATATTTGTAATCTCGAGTTATTAGACTGCAGCATAAATGTTTTTTTTCTTTCAAGAGAATCACGATTTTTAAGATTTTCGCCCTCAGTCTTCAAGAGAATCTCAAGCAAATTTTCTTTCTGCACTTAGTTTTCTCACAAGTAAAAGGATTTTCGTCTGTATGGAAGTGTTTACCATATATGATATATGTTACAAGATATACATGAAGTTAGTTTCTTTTATCTTTTGGACCAATGGAATAATGTTCCGAATCACCATAACAAATGTTTGATGCGAAAACCATTAATTATTTTATATTTTGTGATTTTTCCAGAATTATCCATAAGAATAGAAAAACAGGTAACAAACCTGCTTGGTTAAGGTTTTCTTTTTCTTTTTCGGATCAGGCAAATAAATTTATATTAAAACACAAGGGGTGCTAATAACCCTTACAATGACTCCTCAAAATTGAAACACTTCTCGATACGCACACCAATCATAAAAGAAGAAAGGAAAATCCTCAGTATTAGCTTTAATCCACACAATGCAACACCACCTTAATTATCTTTTAAAATTCTTTTTGCAACCAAAGATAGAAATCCGCACTCAAAGAAAAGATGAGCCGGACTTTGTTGGAACTTTATCAAGCATTACCTTCCAAGCATATTAAGTCATTTTTGGTTGTGCATAAACTTTCCAATCCAATCTGAACCAGTTAGTCAAAGAGTAAGCTTATGGTATGCTGAATTGGTTCAAATTGGATTGTAAAGTTTATGGCAACCAAAAATGACTTAATTTGCTTCGAGGGTAATGCTTGATAAAGTTCCAACAAAGTCCGGCTCATCTTTTCTTTGAGTGCGGATGTCTATCTTTGGCTTCAAAAAGAATTTAAAAGACAATTACGGTGGTGTTGCATTGTGTGGATTAAAGCTAATACTGAACATTTTCCTTTATGATTGGTGTGTTTTTATTTTGAGGAGTCATTGTGAGGGTTATCTTTAATATAAATTTATTTGCCTGATCCAGAAAAAAACCCTTAACCAAGCAGATGTGTTACCTGTTTTTCTATTCTTATGGATAATTGTGGAAAAATCACAAAATATAAAATAATAATGGTTTTGGCATCAAACAATTTGTTATGGTGAGTCAGAACATTACTCAATTGGTCAAAAGGATAAAGGAAACTAACTTGTGACATATATGATATATGGTAAATACCTCCGTACAAAACGCTAATGCTTTTTACTTGTGAGAAAACCAAGGGCAAATATATGCTTTAGCGATTTAAGTTTTATGAAACCAAAAAAGACTTGTTGCATTTCCCATTCGATGTTTTACAACTACATATCTTATGGTTTGATTCTTGATAATAGTAATTTTTTGTGTGTAGTTTATTCGTTTGTATAAATTCCTGAACCAGAGAGAAAGTTGTGGTCGCAGTTGATATTGATTTAGGATTTAATTATCGTTTTCTTACTACTGTTATGGTTATGTTAGGAGGATCACATGCTTGTGATTGTATTCTTTTTATTAACTGCTTGTGGCAGTTCTTGGAAACTTCGTATCAGCTCTCAATAATTTAACTGCAAAAGGCTACAGTCATTCAGTCTCCGAATACCACGTGTATGATGAAGGTATCACCGGTTGCGCTCTACCACTTTACAATACCCTTGCATTTTTTCTACCTAATTTGATGATAACTAAATGCGTGCCAGATTTATCTACCTGCAGATTGTTCATAATGCTTTGGTGGTTAATTATTATTGACTAAGTTTGTTTTGACATGACACAAAAAGCTAGAATAGATTTTGTTTGTCACCTGCTATGGGGGTCAACTTTACAGATTGCACAGTACATAGAATTTAAAAAATTGCAACTCTAGATTTTACCGGTCAGTTCACACAAAGTACTAAAAACTCCTTTATATCAAAGACTCAGTAGTACTGTATTGTTAGAGTTTTGTTGAGTTATAAGGAATGGGGGTTGAGAGGTAGAAGAAATTAGGTTGAGAATAGCAGAAAAGTGAAAGAGATTGAGCTGGAACTTTTCAATAATATTCCAACGTCAGATTACAAAGCATATATGTGAAAATAAGCAAACTAAAGGACAAAGTCCAGCTAAGAAAAGTACATAACAGAAAAATATCTTCGAACCAAAAAACACGATTCATTCAGTAATTACTAATAAAAGTGTCTTCCACTCTTTTGCATCTTGACACACGAACAGTGGAGATCAATTCATGTGCAGCTTCTTTCATCACAAGTGCAGCAGCCCTAAAAGTCCTCTTCCTCTCTTTTTCCTTCACTCTTTCTCTTCATTTTAGCAACAATTCTTTCATATTTTCCTTTGTTTTTTGAGCTGAAAATCTTGCTTTTGACGCAGGTACATGACATTAGATCCTTGCCCACAATGAAGCTGAAATCCTCCCACGTGGCCTGATCCGGAGAAGAGTTAATCCCCTGAATTATAACCTGAGGTATGGCTACATTTCTGCTCTTGACAATTAGTCAATCTAGAGTCAGTTGTGGGAACACCTTCATTTGTCCGTTAGCATCTGTAAAAGGGAGGGTGGGGCTTGGTTTGTAATTAGGATTCAGTCTCTTTTTTAGGAGTTAAACATGAAAAACATCATGAACTAGAGATCCATGATGTAGCTTATAGGCAACTGGTCCAATCTTCTCAATAATGGTGTATGGGCCATAATACTTGCACGATAACATCAAATCCTTTCGCAAACAAAAATGTTCTGCCTGAAAGGTTAAAGTTTTAAGAAAACCACATCGTCAACTTCAAATGATCGTTTAGTTCTGTGAATGTCTGCAAAAGACTTCATACGAACTTGAGCTGTGGAAAGATTACCCTTAGGAGTTGAGTAAGTCGTAATCCTCAACTATTAGGTCCCTGACCTCAATCTGTTCTGAATCTAAGAATGGACCACACCAAAATGATGTGGGGTACCCATATAATGCCTGGAACGGAGTCATTTGTAAGCTGGTGTGAAAATTGGTATTATTCCGATATTCAGCCAAGTGCAAACATTTATACCATTAACACTACAAAAAGTTAAAACAACACAGAATGCTATATGGAACAAGAAAGATGTAATGGCTTTTTGTATTAGATTATAAAGTTCGCAGTGCTCTGGACTATTGCTTCCATGTCGTCTGGGATGAACGTCTCTGTTTGATGCAGAGACGTTCACAGAAGAAGAACAATTATGATTGACCCATCCAATCCTCTTGGCAGCCAAATAATATACAACAATCTTGTCTTTTAACACAAGATGTGCTAAACTTATAAGTTCGTGTGCCTTAGTTTTCTGAAAGCCAAGGCACCACATAGAACCCGAAAGATTCTGTTTGAAAAGGTAATCTTAGGCCCTACTGGCAATGATGTCCTACCATCAAAACTGAAACCGGGGGAAGCTCTCCGACACACTGGATTCTGGATTCTGATATATAACATTGGAACCCATTGGAGAGAGTAGCGGGCACAAAAGGTGAGAGGCCTTCTGTAAGTGCAACAAATAAAGGATCATACACTCAAACAATGGGAAAACGCATTTGGGGTGATTCTCTGGTAAGCCAGATAATCTTGGATGTCTCAAACCAAGTATACCATCAACCACGCTATATGATCCTCTTATTTGTGAGGTCCTATAACTGTATCAAAATAGCAATAGGAAAATACCAATATTTCAGCCAAAAGGCCAAAATAAAAGAAATAAAGTAAAAGCGAAGAACTATTTTATGTAGATTAATTAAAGACCAACGTACCCAACAATGACAGGTGTTGAATGATTTGAATTAGTAATTACAGATTTCAGAATCATTGAGTCTGATGCATCGTATCTAGACGTAGCGCCCAAATGATTTTTCCCATTGTTTGAGAGGAGACGACAACGGGTGTGGTATATTGGTATTCGGCGAAATTGTGAAACCAGATATATTGTATACCCCTCTTGTTCCCTCACAACCACATACAATATGGACCTTAGAAGCATTACTGTAAATGGGCAGACATTACCGGTAAGTCCATCAGCATTTGCTGCCTCTTCAGACAACACGGAAACAATCATTGATTGTGTAACAACATTGATGTACCTTCTTGAAGAAGCGTATGATCATTTATTTGTTGCACTTACACATGGTCTATCACCTTCTTCGCGCCCTACTCTCTCCAATATGTTCCAGTGTTATATAACAGAATCCAGTGTGTCGGAGAGCTTCCCCCAGCCAGTTTCAACTTCGATGGTGAGGCATCGTTGACAGTAGGGCCCCAAGATTACCTTTTCAAACAAAATCCTTCCGATTCCCTGTGGTGCCTTAGCTTTTAGAAAACTGAGGCACATGAACTTATAAGTTTAGGAGATCTTGTGTTGAAATACAAGATCGTTGTATATGATTTGACTGCTCAGATGGTTGGATGAGCCAATCATGATTGTTTTCTCCTATGAACGTATACATCAAACAGTGGCGTTTATCCTGAAAGACGTGGCAGTAATAGTCCACAACATTAAGGACTTTATAATCTAATAACAAGCGCCATTACACTTCCTTGTTCAATATAGCATTCTGTGTTGTTTTTAACTTTTTGTAGTGTTCACTTATGAAATGTTAAGATTTCTAGATAAGTTTGTACCCATCTGAATCACAGGGGTAGTGCTTCTGTCCATTATGTTTAATGGAATAACTTGTTATCTTCTTATGCTTTTGTTCTGTGGATTATTTTACTATTGATTACTGATATAGTGACATCACGTCAAGAAAACTGGTCTTTTTCAGTACTTTTTTGGACCTAAAGCTCTGATTTTTAGCACTGGGGAAAAAATGTACTATTGCTACTTATTTGCGCCCATAAAATGCTACCTTGGCGCTTTTCAGATGCATTGGTACAATGACAGAGAACTTTGGCATTTTTAAAGCACCAAAAGAGTGCAGTAATAGCTTAATTTTTCCGGCGAATTCTACTAATGCTATAAGCCTATAACTAAACAGATACTCTGGCGCTTTCTTAAGAAGCGCCATTAATAGCCTCATCTTTTAAATAAGTATTTGAATTTTTGAAGTATATCAGAAACCTATTAAGGCAGCATATGCTGCCTAAGATAGAAACATATGTCATCAGATTTATCATATTATATACTAAAAAATTGAAAGAATTCACAACGAAATAATAAAACCCAACATTCAACCATACATCTATAGCTCAACTTAATCGCATACACTGGAAATACCAAAATAATTTCCACATATCACCAGATTCATTATAATACTTGACAAGACTAACAATCAAAACGAAGGACATTCCAGCCTTCTAATAGGCGACTCTCCCTCAAATTGTTCCATCTACATACATTCGCATCAAGGGCCACGAAAGAAGATTATTTATCCTCCTAATGATACTTCTTTCCGCTTTAATCCTCATAGTTTTTAAAACCATAACGGCGGGTTGCTTTCAAAGACGAGCAACTGAATTCTGCCTCATCAAACTGCATAGAAAGAAAGTATTAGAAAGATATATTAGCTTTTGTTGAAAATCAGCCAACATGGTATAAGCACCAAGTTGCAAAACGTAGTAGTAATATATTCTCTGTTTTTGTATATAACCAGCTTTTGTTCCTAATAAAGATGGCATGGACCACTTTAACCCAAAAGAAGTCAAAGATGGGATAGGAGGAATCAACATCTAATTCCTAATCACTTAAATATAAATCTCACCTAGAGTTGGAAGCCCTCTGCGTGTAGGTAGCAAAAGACTTGGAATAGTTTGTAACTTTTTAAATTTTTGTTTGGCCTATAAAAGGCTGTCCTAAACAATAAGTCTGAAGTAGACATCACAAGAGTGATTAAGGAATATGAAGCCAAAACATGAAAGTCTGTCCCCCCATTTGCCATTTGTCTCAGCCCTCAAGCTCACAAAATATTTGGTTTTGTAATATCTTTCTCCAATATGAGACAAGGATTTTTGGTTCAATTCTTATAGCAGAACTCGCCAACACATGTAAACACGAACAACAATCACAACAGAAAAATAAAAGTAAAGCATGCACTTCCACAGAAGCAATTTTCTTTTACACAAGGGTACCAAAAGCTGCCAAAATCTCCTCATTCCAATCCCACCTTTTATAAAAACGAATTTGCACCCTGCAGATAACACTAGTACAATATGGAGATTACAGTGAAACCTGTACCTTGTTGTCATAGAAGGCTTAAGCATTGTTATGAGCATGATGTGGCTGGAGTTGGGAGAATCCGATGGTCGCTTACCCTATATATGAAAAAAGTGTTCCATTAGAATAGTTTCTCCCTGATCTCAACACACTTCCACTAGCAATCCTTACTTGCTTCTCTTTACCCAACTCTTTTTTCATTCTGTCATTTCCTCATTTGTGTGGTTTAATGTACAAATTTAAGTCCAAAAGCATAGGTTCGAGTTATATTCAATGTACGTGCAAGTTTGTTGTATCAAATATAAATTTTGGTTACAAGAATGAACTATATGTCAAAATAATATAATTAAGGACATAAAACCTACCAAAAAATATATTAATCATAACATTTAAAATATTTATATGCATTAAATAATGATATAAGTTGTGTTAAATTAATGACTTATACATAGACTCAAAAGTCTTAAACAAGCATGTCCATCCTTTCTAATTATTTAACCATGTCTCTCAAACAAGTCTTAAACACGCATAACTAAAACAAAAAATAAAGAATATTTGCGTGTACCACATCTAACTACCAAACACGAGTGCTGCTTATATTTACAGTCCAACAAAATGCGGTGAAGAACATGAAGCATGCTACTGTTATCTAGATTGTGAACAAAATTACTCATATGCATTGATATTTTTATATTAATGACCTGTTATCTAGACTTTTGATCTTTGTTATTTTGAGAATATATGTTAAAATCTTGATTTTAAAGAGATTAAAACTGCTTGATTAACAGATATAGTTACAATGAAATATGTTAGAACTAATTTATTTACCAAGTATGTTGATTTTCTTAAAGTTAATTTGTCTTCTTTATAATTAATTCTTGTGATATACTTAGGATCGCATGTAAAAATAATAATTAAGTTAAAAAGTCATACTTTCTTATAGATGTCGCCCCCCCCCCCCCCCCCCCCCCTCTTTCTAAATCCTGCTAACCCCCGAAGTTTGACGGTGGAGCCGAACGTTGGCGTCTTGATACCATATAAGAGATTTAGGGTTTTGGAAATATGAGTGAATAATTCTCATTAGTCCTTGAGATTACATAAGTAGTGACTTACAAGGATATTTACGTAATAACATAAGAATAAAATAATAGAGACTAAACTAATTACAAGGAAAATATACATGTCATTAACTAATAACAATAACAGCATTTTCTATTTGGGTTAAATCACTATAGAATAAGTTTTAGACTAAAGTAAAGAGTAGGGTTCACAAAAATAAAGTAGTTCCAAACTCTATAAACTTAAATAACACAAACTATTTATGTGCTATTTCAAATAATCTCCTTTCCACCAAAAAAAAAAAAAAAAGTTACTTCAGCAAAGGAAATGTACTCCTTATTCTCAATGCATGCATGTTTATATTTAGAAAAAAAAAAAGTATCTCTTTTACAAAAGTCCGAGATTTCTAATGTGGGTGTAGACAGATTAATGGGTTGTTTTGAGAATACTTTATTGTCCTCAATAATCAAATTCCATCCAAATTTATGCCTAAGGTCCGCATGTGAAAGTGACTAATTTATTGTTTTGGATGGAATTTGACTACTGAGTACAATAAATTATTCTCAAACAAGTACCCAAATCAGTAATCTCCGACTTTGTGAAAGTGATTTTCTTTTTCTAAATATAAATATGCATGCGTTGACAATGAGGACTTTTCCTTTTCGGAAGTAACTCTTTTTCATTTTTTAGAAAGGAGTTTATTTGAAAATCGCACATAAATAGTTATTGTTATTGAAGTTTACAGAGTTTGGAACAACATTACAATTTTTGTTAACCATACTCTGTACTTTAGCCTAAACTGACCAAATGTTATATATAATTGTTGCAATTGTCATTTAATCGAAATAGAAAATGAGTTTGCATTTTAGCCTAACGTTGGCCAAATTTTGGCCACAACTGTTGCTATTATGATAAATCGGAATAGAAAAAGACGTTACTGTATGGGTTTGAAAGTACAACTAAATTATTATCTGAATACTACCTTAAAAAGATGTATCAGTTATATATGATTTTCAATTATGTTAAAATATATAATTTTTTTCCATTACGAGTCTCTCTATAAAAAGAAAAAGGACGAAAAAGTGAAACAATAGAAATGGATAAAAGATTCAGACGTTACTGTGTTAGTAGAAGTTAAAGAGTGTCTGCAAGAGCTTATAGAAGGAGCTTGTTCACTACTTTTATTTAAAGTCACCTTAAGTGACTTTTGACAAAAATATGAGTGTTCGCAAAAATTAAAGTAAAGTGATTTTTCCTTAATAAAAAACTTTTAAAAATAGTATATTTTGTATGGTAGGTTGACTTAGCCGAGCCGAGTATTTCATACCATATATATATATATATATATTTTTAATATATTGTTTTGGTAGTGCTTGGACCCCTAAGAGAATACTCGGCTAAGTCAACCTACCATAAGCTTATTCCATCAAGTCAACCTACCATACAAAATATACTATTTTAAAAAAGTTTTTCTAAAGGAAAAATCACTTCTCTTTAATTTTAGCAAACACTCGTATTTTTGTCAAAAGTCTCTTAAGGTGACTTTTAGCAAAAATAGTGAACACATCAATGTCTGCATCTTTTTTCCATTACTATTGTTTCGCTTTTTCGTACTTGTTCTTTTTATAGTGTCTGAGAGAGACTCGTAATGGAAGAAATTATATATTTTAGCATAATCGAGAATCATATATAACTGATACACTTTTTTAAGGTAGTATTCAGATAATAATTTATTTGTACTTTCATACCTAGACAATGACGTCTTTTTCTATTCCAATTTATCATAATAGCAATAGTTGCGGCATTTGGCCAGGGTTAGGCTAAAATGCAAACTCGTTCTCTATTTCAATTAAATGACAATAGCAACCATTATATATGACATTTGGTCAGTATAGGCTAAAGTACATAGTAGGGTTAACAAAAATTATTATGTTGTTCCTAACTCTTTAAGCTTAAATAACAATAACTATTTATGTGCGATTTTCAAAAAAACTCCTTTCTAAAAAATGAAAAAGAGTTACTTCCAAAAAGGAAAAGTCCTCATTCTCAACGCATGCATGTTTATATTTAGAAAAAGAAAATTAATTTCACAAAGTCTGAGATTTCTGATTTAGGTGGAGACAAATTAATGGGTACTTTTTTGAGAATAATTTATTGTACTCAGTAGTCAAATTCCATCTAATAAGGAAACTAACTTCGGATAAAAAAGTTATTTTTCTGGAATCTTCGGATAAACGTTAATCTACTGTACATCAGGTTTGTCTTATCATTTGTGATGGAACTGATGATGCATATAGCTCTAGTCTTGCACTTTGAATTTGTCTTTATCTGACCACCAAAACATAATGTTCAAAATGTTCTTTAACATTTTTTAGTTGTTGGGTACATGCAATTACCTATTAAAGAGAGAATATGCTACCCAATACACAATTATATAGGATGCTAAATAACGAATAAGGAACATGCTGACTCCTTAAACTAGAAACTCACATTCTCTGCTGGTTAAGTTAAACTATAGGTAATGCCAATGAATATTCAGGTTTCAGGATAAGAGTTGGGGAATTATTGGCCAATGTAGTTAAATTCCTTTAAGCTCTTGTTCATATACTATCTAGAGGTATTTGCTTATCTGTAAAATGTGCCCCAATCTCAATCCCAACATCCATGTTCCTAGATGTTATATTGACGATTTAATATGTTGGCCCCATGACATGTTTGAGAACAAGCCGTATACGAGATTCATGTCTTTGGTTATATTATGTTTTCATTTAATTTCTAATGGAAAAGTTGCAGGTTTTCAAAGAATATAATGATTGGTGGCTTCTTGGTAGCATCAACCAAATGTGATCCTAGTGAGATCAATTGAGGAAGGTGATGAAACTGCTGGTGAACATTTAGTAACACAAATCGTTTATTTGGCAGTAGTTCTTACTTGTTTGTCTTTGTTAGTGAAGTCTAAAAGATTCTATGGTTCATCTTTGTCATTAATTGAAAGTATGTCGGATGTTTAAAAAACGAAATGGACACAATCAAAACTCCTCCGTGTCTTATCAAGCTATCTCCCTACTGTCAACACATCGATAACATATAGGTAAGAGGGCAACAGATTTCTTATAGTGAAACATGGACTAGTTTCTGGATTTTCAAGCTTTTACTCAAGAGTCGTCCCACTAGACATTTATGAGAATATGCTTCGCCAGTGTTTTGACTTCATAAAACATGATGATACTTTCTTAAGCTCGTGCACTTGGCCGGTGGCACCAAGATCAACCTCATGAAAACCTTATATTCCCTAGAGGAGGTTCTACCATGTGGAAATGCTCCTTAGCAACTTTAGTTGTAGCTCGTCGTGACCAATTCTCACTCTGTCATTTAAATCCCACTTGCAGATTTTGATATTTGAGCAAATTGAGCAAAGGATAATGTTCCCTGCAAGAGAAAACAAAATTACTAATTAGTTTTATTCTGAAACTCTGCAGAAGTCTAACACTTGTGAGAGCAGATGTTTCAGGACTTTCCTTTCCATTTGTTTCATGATGTTGTGCATGCTCATCAGACATTGCTTCTCCTTCCAATGTCGTAAGTTTTCTTGTTTGTAAGGTTAAGATTATCTTTTTTATATTCTTAATATTTGTCAATGCATTCATGCAGAACTTGTTGCACTTTCATGACATTAAGCATGTTGTCATTGAAAATATCATGACTAAAACTCTGTATAGGGTTCAGTAAAATCTTACTTATGCAATACTGGTCAAGAAAATAGTCAATCTAGTTTATGTCAAATTGAACATGAACTTGGTGGGTATAACAAGCACAAATTATTCAGATTTCAATCTGTTCATCAATAATTATAATCATTGAATTAATGTTTAGATCATGTCAGCTTGCCTCACATCCTTCCACAATTTTATTGATGTCTAAATGTAACCTTACGAACTTTAATAGTTACCTTACAGAGGACTAAAATCTTACCATGTGTCCTTGATGAAAAGTAGTTTTTGTTAGTAATGTAGTGTCTAAATCATAAGAAATATTTAATGAATCAAGTTTGTTTTAGGTTAAGATATTTTTCTCCTTAGTACTTTGTGCTTGCATTTTTTTTTCTTGCCTTACAAATGCTTATGATTATCTTGTTTGTTTCATTCTTGTACACACCTCTCTGGTTCCGAAACATTCATGATACCTTCACTTTATGATGAAAGCTCCCTTTGCTTTGTCATATATTCACCTTTAGTCTAGTAGCTGAAATATTAACCGAATATTGTGAAGTGTACGTATTTGTGTCGGAAGTACCTTCCTGAGCGTCGGTTCATCTACTCTTGCTTTCTTAAGGGCTTTCAGGCAGGTGCTCGCATGATGTTCGTTTGGGGCCACTACTCTCTGGTATTCTGTTTTGCTAAAAAATTGTAACTATTATGAGATTTTAACAAATGCTAGTCCTTCCTCTTGTTTTAGGTATTGTATTATCGGCAAGTATTCAATTGACTAGTTTCTTTACAATAGTTTCCTAGATTAGACAAGAATCACTATGTTTGCAACTCTTGATGCAAAGATAGTCCTACCTGACAGAAGCAGTTTTATTTCATCCAATATTGTTCATCAAGCTTTTAATCTGTTTGAACATTCAAGCTCTTAGTCTTAGTTCATTTCTTTTTTAGTTCGACTCCTTTTAGTGTATCCTATACTTGTTGAGTTTTACTTTTCCAGGCCAAGAAGTTGGCTTCTCCAACGGCCTAACAGTCAATGCATGTAAAAAGACAGCTTCAAGAAGTGTTACTAATAATTTGTCTGTATTTCCCAATTGTTGGTTAGCTAATCAAGCATTGCTTAGAACTCTTAGACTTGAATTGTATTTTGAAATTGCTCTACATTCTATAGTATAGCTGATGTACATGGTACCTTTATTAATATATCAACCCAATTCTATTTGTATGCTGCATACAGATTTGGTTTTCAGTTGGGTATCTCAGTTTAGAATGACTTCAAGAGTATGAAGGAGACAGAAACATGATACTTCAGGTACTTTTTGTTGCTAATTTTTATTTGAGCAATTTTATATCTAATTTCGATAAATAGAGGGTTATTTGGGATGTCTTGCTAAGTTTGTCACAAAATTTTGTATTTATTGTTGCAGGATAAATCATCTCAGTGGACTTTCCTCAAGCAGATTATTGTTATTTGAGCAATTTTATATCTAATTTCGATAAATAGATGGTTATTTGGGGGTGTCTTGCTAAGTTTGTCACAAATTTTTTTATTTATTGTTGCAGGATAAATCATCATCAGTGGACTCTCCTCAAGCATATGACATTATTACTTGCTAGAGTCATTGTTTTTTCTTATTTTCTTAATCTTTGTAAAGGAGTAGTACTCCTAGTTTACCTGTTCACTTAATGTTTTCCACCCTTGTATAATTGGAGGTTGAGAGGTAAGCCTCGCTAGATGTACATTTTACTATTGTAGTTGTAGTAGATACTTACATTTGTTATAATGGTTGTAAACTTTTTTGATTTACCTCCATTTTGTGTTTTGTCAAATATTATTGTTCCTTCATGATTGGAATAAAAGAAATAAGTAAAAATCTGGAATTAAAAAAAGAAAAGCAAAAGGTTCAGAATATAGATTTCTTATGAAACACTAGTTTGTGTCTCAAAGATTTAGAAGACATAAGTTGGGACACCAATAAGGTATATGCTGAAATTTAAAATATTTCATGAGACATTTATTTGTGGCTTAACAATATCTTTGTGGGACAATATAGAAGTTCATAAATGTGTCCCTAATTTCTTGACACAACTATGTTGGACAAAGCTAAAATTGTCCTAAGAACTTTAAATGTTGTAATAAGTGGATATTGTGGCACTTTTGTGTGTCCCGATAAACATTTTTTGTTGTGTTGGGCAGAACCGGGGGTATATGCACATACATACTTTTTATATATAGAACCTACATATACTATTAAAAATGATCCTATATAATCTGAAATTATAATTTAATTTAATAGTCAAAATTTTGTGTTATTTCTTTATAAGTTATTGAATTGTTTTTTCGTAATATAGTTATTTTATAATTTTATCCAAATTTTCTCTTACTCATTTCATGTAGTTAATAAAATACGTTTAATGCAAACATAAATGAAATTATAGGAACAACATTAGAATTCTTTGACTTTAACTAATTGCGGTTTTAAGCAAAAAAATTAGTTCTACTGCCAAATTATTCTCTCTTCTTGTATCACTTCTGAAATATAACAAATATTTTTATTTTTATTTTGCTTCCTTTTCTCTTCTTGTATCACTTCTAAAATATAACAAATATTTTTATTTTTATTTTGCTACCAAAGGAAAGGGGATAAAATGTGCTGGAATCTTAGAAGATATAGAGCAACAATAGGGGGTGAAATTTAAGTTATATAGTAACAAGGATACAAAAATTAGATGCGTCAAACCCCTAAATTATGTAGTATATTGCAAAATGCCCCTAAACTTTTCAAAAAGAGCAACATGCCTCCTAACGTATTGAAAATATGCAAACTGCCCCCGATGTCAAATCTAACGAATGAAAAAGCAAAAATATATCTAAAATGAACAGTTGGTCAAGATTCAATGAACGATTTACACATTTCTGGATAGGTTAAGAACATATTGCTCTTTTAATAAGTTTGTGGGAACTCTTTCACAGACCTTATAGTTCAGGGGGTTAAACACATATTACCCTAAAATCTAAAAGGCATACAATATCCAGAGATCATAAAATTCCCCATATTTATATAGTTTATACAATTGATCTTAACAGGATTGGAGGATTTATTGGCTAGTAGAGAGAACATCTGTCTTTATATACAAGCGAACTTGCAAAATGTATATAAGCAAAAAAAGTTTCGTTTTCCATTAAGTCAATGTTCACATTATATGTCACTGTGATGCATTGTATCCTCTAGAGAGAGCTATGAATTCCACACACAGTAGAGCTAATCTCCCATTTCATAAACTTCAAAGTACCACAAAAATTACAAACCGAAAAGAATATTTAAGGGAAATCGTGATGAACATATTCTAGAGATAAACAAATCCATATGTACATATCCATCGTTTCTTGCAGAGAATCAAATTTTGCTTTTGGCTGTAATGTACTGTACAGCTCTAATTTACATACTTTAGCCTATTATATTCACAGGAGCCATGAATACCAGAACTCATTAAGGAACTAGGACGAAGGTTGCTTGAGGGCTTTGCTCTTCAGCTTAGCATCGTAGGATGCCCAGTTTGGAGCATCCTCTTGAACATATCCATCCCAAATGCAGAATCTGACGAGCTGAAATAAGGCAGTACATAGTTTAGCACCTTATTACGTTGCTTCAGGTACATCTAGTAAGACAACATAAACATTAAACTGAAAAGATGGTGATAAATTGTCATGAGCACAAATTGGATAATCTATGTACTAGACAAACCATATCAATGGCTTTCTACATGTTTGGGTACTAGGACGCCAAACACAAAAAAGGATAATTACCACATCATATACCTTTAAACTTGAGTGAGCTACCAAAGATTGTGTTTCACTAAAGGAAAAGGAACCCAACTTACGCTGTAGTCATAAAAAGAACAGCAAGTTTTATTTTTAAAAAAGGTCTTCTCTCATACTTAAGCAGCAACTTATCAGATTTCATATTCCCTTGATGGAATTCAACAGTCTATAATCTTGGACTAGATATGTAAAAGCCAATGATAACTAAAAGGTCATGTGATACCCCAGAGAGAGCTCAAATCAAATTTCTACGAAGATGAATAAAACACAATGAACAACACAGTTAGTACTCAGCTATGAGAATTATTGGGTGAACAATTTTATTGCTGACAAAGTTTAGCTAAGTTCATCATATCCTTGAGAGGTAATACTGAAATATTTATGCAAAATGGAAACCATTCCATCTAAACTCAGAAGACAAGAAACTGTGATACAGGCAAAATGCGACGGCTGGACGAAAAATAAAACGACACCAAAGAAAAAGAACTCCAAACTAATATGCTAATGTTAATGGCGTCCTCTAGGTTTCGATAACTGAAGGTTACTAAAGCCTATTTGGCAACATAGAGGACAAACACAAGATAGCCTTGGAAAGAATTGGGTGCAGACATGAAATATATCTGAAAACTTGTGAATTGTCTTTAAAAAGAGATTCAACTATTTAAGACCTCTAATCATACATCTGGGTGTAATATATGTGTCCACTTTCCGTACAAGATACCAATAATGTGCGAGAAGCAACTAAACAATGTTTCATATAGTAGTCAATACAAAAAATAGTTTATAACGAAATAATTTTCTAACATTGGCAAGTACATGTAATGAGTAAAATAACAGATGGCAGGGAAAAATACCTTGAGATAGTAATTTCATAGGGAAATGATACACCTTCGAGATTTGGTATTGGAGGAATGTGATCCCTTTTCTCGTTCACGAATCTAATTATCTGAAATAAGACATCACGTAGTGATGCTTCTAGTGCTGCACGTCGAGCACTTCTAGCTTCAGCTGCAGTATCTGTAGACATCAATCAATAATGAACATGAATGCTATGTGCATTCCGACAAAGTAAAAGTTGAATCTCAAAATCAATGCATCAAACAGACAATACCTCCAGGATCAATAACTAATTTGGAGTGATGAGACTTGCCGGAATGTCCTTTTGGGTGCTGTGCCACATTCAAATTTATGTACCACTGCTCCCAGTAAAGACGCTCAACTTTGTTGGTGAACCATGTAGCCTGTTTGTTTTTGACTTCGTAGAAGGATAAACATATCTGCATCATTACATGACCGTTAGTAAATCTCAAAAGGATGACAATATAAGGAAAGTATTTGCAAAACTGAAGCTAGAATAGAATAAGACTTCCAGCGAAATCCCTTTCATAAGGACATCTGTTGTTTCCTTCTTCTACTATAGAGTATAGGCATCTGAAAGAAAAATCATTTACTTCAACATAATACTGATGAGCACTTTCACATAGAAGAAAGATGGTTTGACCTTCAAGGTTTTTACAGGTGACCAACTCAAAATAAATTTGCTTCAATAGTCAATACATGTGAGTATTTACACACTAAAGAAAACAAGTAACAGTTTATTATAGGCAGCCAAAACAAACAAGGATATAAAAAAAAATTGTTGAGTCCTAGGCATTAAGAAAATAGGTAATGTAACTTTACAGCTACCGAAAACTAACACAAAACAAACATGATAGGTATGCAGGAAAGAATGCAGTATGGACGAATACCAAGACCATCCAATTACAAAGAAACATCTTCAAAGCAGTGTGTCCACCTATAGAGGAAACTTCTCCAGAGAATGATTAATGGACTTAAACTACATTCATCATTTAATAGAACCGCAGGAACTAGGCAAACACAAACATTACTTTTTTTTAGCGAAATTGATTCCAGCTAACCCTCTGAAACATTTCAGCTTCTACTTTTAACCAGGGGAGACATATATGATGCATTTTCTACTTGGATATGGAACTTTTTTATTCAACAATCATCAAGAATGGCGTGCTTTGAAAGATAGAGATAGCGGTAATCCACGAACCTGATTTTTCTTGTTAGGGTGCTTCTCCACCCTATCAATAAACTGGTCAATCTTTTCATCAATTTTCCGATCAAGTTCGGCATCACCACATTGCACCTGCATAATTGATACCAAAAGTAGACACAGTGTAAGACCATGATTAGAATCTGAAGTCCCATAACTAAGGGTGGAACACGTTATTCGTATGACTTCTGAACCTAAAGCTGCATCTCAACATGTGTGCTTTCCCAATTTTATACAAACTTCTGACAGAAATTGAGTAAAAGTAACATGTTGATCCCACACTAATATCAAATCCATTACGCTTAGTTATATATAACTACATCTTGCCCTGCATCTTTTCATCTTTTAAATTCGGCTTAGAGAGTTGGACGGATGTTTTGGCTTTATCCTTTCTCTGAAAGGAGCTAAGGTTCGTGATTGACTAGTCCCCGATCCTCTAGATCGTGGTCTACAGCTAATTGGGAAACTTTATGAAAACCACACAAATAACAATAACAACTCAAACGTTTCGATGCACAGGACCAACTTATACTGCCATATAAATCGCAACAGTTCGCTAACGACAAAGCTTTACCAAAACCACCAGTCAACGACAAATTTAACAGACACACGATAATAACTCCCAAAACTCCAAACAATCCTGAACCCAATATGTCGTATCTACAACCCACCTACGTTACTCTACGACTAAATTCAACGAAAAGAGGACTAACACAATTCAATTACTCAAAACAAATTGGCAATACAATTCACTTACATATGTAATCTCAAAGAGCTCCAAATCGACATCTTTGGGACGTACCAGCCCTAAAGCTCTATGGAACAGAACAGTGTGCAAAATGCCTGCACACAAAAATCGATCTTCACCAAATCAGTAATTCTAATTGTGGAGTCTTAACCTGACTAATAAAGTGCAAAATTTAACGGCAAAATCAAAGAACACGACTACCTAAAATCCGAAAAAAAAAATCTCTAAAAATTAGTCCGATCAAAATAATCACAAAATCATCGAAAACACTTACATCGGAGAACTTCACGAATCTCGAAGTGCTCAACTTCCTGATTATTATTTTGCGTCAAAACACAAAAAAAAAAACAAATCATAAAAAAAAATTGAACATAGAAATTGAGATTAAACTGTGTAAAATTACAAGAGAAAAAGAGGAAGATGATACTTACGAGTTCTTTGAGTTGACAAACTTCTGAATTCATCTGAGATTTTACGAGTGTAGATTTGATTTTTTGATCGCAATTTTGATCGGTGAAGACGATCAATAGAGCATATAAGATTTTGATTTTGTGTTTTTGTTTTTTTACTGCTGTATGAGGTTTTAACGAGCCCTTGGTGGGGGACCGGTTAGCGTAAAGTAGATGAGACTAACTAGCACAAAAGGAAAAAAAAAAAAAAAACTTTTATAGAACAAAATACCAAAAACACTTATTTCTAATTTGAGGAAAAATAGGTATTAATTATTTTATTTGACAAAAGCCCTGCTATATTATATTTGGTTAACCGGGAAAATACAACCATGGTGTCTGGTTTTGAAGTGCACGTGCTTAATGTGTGAATTGCTCATGAATGGCGCCAATTTTGAATGAATTTTTCCTCGTCGTATTTTTAATAAAATTGACAAACGACGTATGTGCTTTTCTATGATTCTATGAAACTGGCAGTCATCGCTCGTGTTTTTGAATGACCCTCTTGTGTTTTCTTTCTTCGTCATGATGTTTTCATTATGTGAGTTTGGTGAATTAAGTTTAAAGAGATGTATTGGTCTATTTACCTCGAGTTAATGCCTAAAACCATAATGGAGACGGACAATAGAACACACGGTTAACGATCGAATAATAAAGGTGGTATTTTATCAATTAAATTAACACATGAGAGTTTTTTGTCATCAGCGCAGCGGTAGTTTATGCTAATATCTCATTTAAACTTTAAATTTTGTAATCGTAATTTATTGTGCCATTTCAAGTTTATGTTCTTAAGCAATAATTTTATTCATTTACAATTTATAATGAATAAAAGAATTCTATAAATTTCACTTAGACTTTACTTACATAAAACTTAAGCAGAGATCTTAACATTAGTAAGTGATTTAGTAAGCTTTTCGAATAATGATTCTAGATTAGTTGATTGGAGTAATATTGTGCCAAGACTGATTATATTAAATAATGCATATGTATATCAGTATACGTATAATATAATTGAAATGGTAAAAGCAGATCTTGATGTTAAAACACTTTATTTGCTGAAGCGTCAATTATTGAGTTATCAAGCATATTTAACATATGATAGACTCAAATTTTTTAAGTATATCAAGAAAATAATTGAGAGTTAATGGGACGTGAGCATGAAGTCCCAAAATATTAGTTTGTCTATTTCCTAATATTGGGATGAGAAGTGGCTACGATAATTTATTATTCATGGCAATAGATTCAGACTAAAATTGGAAACCAAATAACTCAAAGCAAGGGGAAGATAGATGTCTTAGTTAGTTTGGGGCGTATGGCCCATGATTCAGTGACTTGATCCAAATGAGCCTCAAATTGGACTGGCCTTATCCAATTCAAGCTTGCTTCTTTTTCATTGCGTTCTCATAAAGAGGCCCCAATTTCTTAGTCTAAGTTTCACGCCTAGACTCTTCATGTGCTACATAATATTTATGATAAATTGATAATTGACAAAAACAATTAAACTAGTCAATAATACATTTTTTGAACACCATATCAAAAGTATGTCGAAAAGAGGTCGCATTTTCAATCTCAGTAGCTTACTACCACTTGTTTGTTAAAATAAACAGCAAAGAGATTACAACACACATGTGAGAGACGTTTTTCATAACATTTATCTAACGTAGCATATTTGAGAGACCGTTTGTTGCTATGAAATTTCGAGTCCTTAAAATAAAAGACAAGAAAAGTTAGAACAAATAAAATTTGTATATATTCAAAAAGAATATGGGTTACAATCCCAATAATCCTCTGATTCTTTTCTAGAACATATGAACTTAAAAAAACTTGGTAGACTTGAGAGTGGAGTTCATTTTGATCTCTTCCACGTGGCTTTGATTTGAACTTCGATTCAAGGGCATTTGAGTTTGATCTTGAATTAAAGTTGAACTTGACTTCAAGCTCGCGACGAACAATATGATATGCGCCTTGAGTTCTTTCGAATTTGTTGAATATATTGAGGTTTGATCTCCTTTAGCAGAAGTCCGATCCTCAGAAACAGTTTTCCAACGGCTTTGCAGCTTGATGTGGAATCAAATGGAGTTTTTATTTAATCCTCGTGAAGAACAATCTTGATCCTCGCGAAGAACGCCTTGAAGATGATAAAATTGAGGGCGATTTCCACAGCTTTAATCAAATGGAGAATTTCCACAGCTTTAATCCTCGTGAAGAACGATCCTGATCCTCACGAAGAACTCCTTGAAGATGATGAACTTGAGTGAGAAGACCTCTATTTATAGGTGTAGAAGTAGAGTCTTGATAAGATCAAAAGATGACGTGGAAGCATACTATTTGGTTCTTCCATTTTCAAGATAAATACAAATTTATTTTGTATTTATCAAGAAGTATTTAAATAAAACACATCACACATGACACTTGTCACCATTTAATTGGCCAACAAAATATACTAGAAAATTAATTAACTTAACTATTTTCTTTTATTAGAATTTAATTTAGTAAAATTCCAAATTAAAATAGTAAAAAAAATTAAGTTAATCTCTAATGCATTTATTTAATTAGGCACAAAATTTAAGTGCCTACACCGTCAAAATGAAAAAAGTCAAAAATTTACAAAGAAAAGACGAACATAACTTAAAAGTAAGAAAAATGGAAAACTATACAAAAGAGAAATTAAAACACGTCTGGGGGCAAAGGATGGAGAATCAATCATCAAATCAAAGACTGAATTATTGACCAAATAATTGCACAACCGCACAAACCGGACCGTACCCACTTCGTTCGATTTGAAGGGGAAAAAGAAAAGAAGGATATTATTGAAGCTTGAATGTTACGTGAGCCAAGAAAAAAAGATAAAATTGCCGCGTAAAGCGAGACAAATATTAATCGGGACTGGACCCATATCTATTATCTACAATGTGAAAGAATGGAGTTTGTTGATTGATACCAATCATGCTTGTTCCTATGTTTCACACGGATACGCTTAAATATACTTTAAAGTATTAAATAAGTACCTATAGAGAATGAAATAAATTAAGAAATATATATTATGTGTGTCTATCTAATTGCGTTTTTCAGCAATGCTACGCAATATGGTGTACAACATATCAAGTGTTTCAAAATAAACATTTAAATACTGTTATTAGTTACTCAATTTTAACTATTGTTTCAATCTATTCACATGAAATATGTAAAAGAAAAGGTTATGCTACGTAAAAAGAAATAGAATTTGAAGTTATCGAGAATGTCAATAAGTACAAGGAATTATCGGAAACTTTTCGTAGATTTTCGTCATTACAAGGGGAAATAAATTGGCTATAATTCTTGTGTAAATTTTCCCTTGATAATTGCAAAGACGACTGAATCCAAATATCCAGAATAATTCATGTGTAGAAGATATTCAATATATAACTACTGATCAACTCGTATAAGCAGCCAAATTTTGTATCAGTTGGACTATATTTTTCGGTTGATTTGGATGAATGCATGTATCAATATCGAGCCAATATACACATTTTGTTTACTAACTTTATGATCACACTTTACTTATCCGATACTTTCGTTTTTGCTTAGCTCCTCTCTCCCCCTTAATCAACATTAATTTTTGGTATTAAACAAGATATTTGAAGGGTTTCCTTTTTTTTTTTTTTTTGTGGGAACAGACATGATCAAGTTTGTCGTGATGGTCATGCTCTTATCACATGTATTAATACAAACTTAAGATACATATATAACATAAAAATAAATTTGCATAAGGTGCAGTATTTTACAGGTTCTAATGGGTTCGTCGTGAAGAAGTTTGTCATAGTATCTTGCTAATTTTCAAGAAACTTGGAATATGAAACCATGAAAAAATATAACGCTGCAGATAATGTCCAAAAGAGTACACTGCAGACGGCTAGGGACAGAGGAAACTTTGTACATGTTCAAACCCAAACCTCATGCAAAAAAGATCCAACACTCTTTGGTGACGCTGATTTTGGACAATAATTGTAACAGTAGCACAGTACTATGTATAATCTATATTGCTGCTCCACCACCTCCAATCCGACGTCGTTTTCAGCCCCAACAAGAACCTGTAATTATATTTTATAATAATTCCAAAAATAGCTACATATGAAAGCAGATCTTCGAGTCTCTAGCTAGCTCCGGGAGGCACGCGGTGTACGTAATTATATATGATAATGTTGATGATGCTATGATATACATGTCATATGTCATTTTTTAATAAGAGATTTTTGAGTAAAAGAATCATTTTTCATTGTTATAATGATTTCCACTCACATAAGGGACAGAAAATGATAGAATAAAATAGTTTATATTATTTATTTTATTATTTTTATGTAATTTAAGTATTCCTTACTAGATTAGGTCTACCAGGAAACCTCTGGTTAAGTATTCCTTACTAGACTAGGTCTACCAGGAAACCTCTAGTAATCTATAAATACTTGTAATTGCTCTTTTCATTATTCAAGCAAATATAATTCTCTACATGGTATCATGAGTCTCTCTGACCTGTGACCTAAAACGCTAACCCTAATTCCCCCAGCCCGCCGCCCCACTGTCGGCCATGGCTACCGACCCCTCCTCCCAACGTCGGTCTCTTCATATTCCTCCTCTCGTCCATATCTCGGCTATTGCCAGGCTTGTGACGCTCAGGGTCACACCGCCACATCCTGTTCCAATTTTTGCATCCTGCCGATCAATCAGCTTGCTCAACCGATGTCTCCCTGGAACAATGGCTAGGCACACACCCCTCGAGTTCATTACTCGGGAAATACACCTGAGTCCGGAAATTGGATTATGGATAGCGGTGCCAGTCATCCCGTTACTCCGGATCTTCAGAATCTTTCTCTTCATGCTCCGTATTCTGGGTCAGATGAGGTTATTGTCGGCAACGGTTCCAGCATGCCTATAACTCACATTGGTTCTGGTATTCTTTCTTCTCCTTCTCGTTCCTTTACTCTTAATAAGCTTCTATGTGTCCCGTCCGCTCGTCATAACCTTCTCTCTGTCTCTCAATTTTGCAAAAACAATAACACCACTATTGAATTCTCGCCATCTTCTTTTCGTGTCAAAGATCCGCGTACGGAGAAAATCCTGGTCCAAGGCAAAACTAAACATGGTCTCTACCAATGGTCTTCTTCCCAGCCTACCAAGTCCACCAACCCTCCTCTCCTTGCTTTTTCTGGTGTCAAAGCTTCTTCCTCAGCTTGGCACAGTCGGCTAGGACATCGATCTAGCTCAATTCTAAATAATATTTTGTCCACTTTTCATTTATCCGTTGTAGATGTTGCATCACCTTCTTTAAATTGTAATGCTTGTCAATGCAACAAAATGCATAAACTCCCCTTTCATATTCCACTGTTGTGTCGACTCATCCTCTTCAAATTATTTATTCTGATGTTTGGACATCTCCACTTATTTCTATTGATGGTTTTAAATACTATGTTGTGTTTGTTGACCACTTTACTCGTTATTCATGGCTTTATCCGCTCAAACGCAAGAGTGATGTTTATCAAGTCTTTCCTAAATTTCGTGCTCTTGTTGAAAATCAATTTAACCACAAAATTAAAACCTTATACTCTGACAATGGTGGTGAATATATTGCTTTATCATCTTACCTCTCTACCACTGGGATTTCTCATCTCACGTCCCCGCCCCATACTCCTGAGCACAATGGTATCTCTGAACGTAAGCATCGTCACATTGTTGAAACTGGTCTCACCTTACTTCATCATGCATCTGTCCCCCTCTCTTATTGGTCATATGCCTTACCCGCCGCCACTTATCTCATTAATCGCATGCCTACTCCCCTTCTCTCTATGAAATCCTCTTACCAGTGTCTTCTTGGTTACAACCCCAACTATACTAAACTACGTGTCTTTGGGTATCTCTGTTATCCGTGGCTTCGCCCATATACACCTCACAAACTTGTTGGTCGATCTGTCCCATGCGTTTTTCTGGGTTATGCACCGTCCCAAAGTGCATATTTTTGTTTTGATCTTCTCACATCTCGACTATATGTTTCTCGTCATGTCCAGTTTGTCGAGTCTATATTTCCCTTTGCCTCTCGGCAACACTCTCTTCCTCCATCCTCTAGTCCTTCTTCGCATTTTTCCACTTCTGACCCACCCCTACTATCCTACCAACCCGACCCCTATTATTCAGGCTCCGTGCGCACCTCCGGGCTTTCCCATCACCTCGCCCGGGCCTCCCACGGCGCCCGCGGGCCCATCTGCCTCTCCATTGGGGTCCACTCATCAGCTGTCAGACCTCCCGAGCTCCTCGCCATCCTCCCATGCAGCCTCGCCTGCATCTCACATATCGGCTCCTTTATTAGCCACTCCTTCCCCACCTCCGCCTCGCACTATAGTCACTCGCTTCATGCAGAATATCTCCAAACTCGTCCAAAAACTCAATCTCTCTGCTTCCATTCCTTCTGTGGATACCGAACCAACGTGTGTTTCTCAGGCTCTTGCTCACCCGTGCTGGCGAGACGCCATGTCTACTGAGTTTATGGCGCTTGTTCAAAATGGTACTTGGGATTTTGTTCCACCGTCTCCTTCTCTGAATGTTGTGGGTTGCAAGTGGGTGTTTCGTATCAAACGTAATTCAGATGGTTCGGTGGATCGTTATAAGGCCCGCCTGGTGGCCAAGGGTTTTCATCAGCGTCCCGGGGTAGACTTTCATGAGACTTTTAGTCCGGTTATCAAACCGACCACCATCAGGCTTATTCTCTCTCTGGCTGTTTCTCAGTCGTGGCCCCTTCGCCAGTTGGATGTCAATAATGCTTTCCTTCAGGGTCGTCTGTTTGACGATGTTTTTATGGCTCAACCCCCAGGGTTTATTGATCGTGATCGGCCTTCTCACGTTTGTCGCCTACACAAGGCGATTTATGGCCTTAAGCAAGCACCTCGTGCTTGGTACACTGAGCTTCGCGATTTTTTACTCTCCTCCGGTTTTTCTAATTCTAAAGCGGATCCTTCTCTCTTTATTTTATGTCGAGATGGTAATTTGGTCTATATTCTTGTTTATGTTGATGACATTATTGTTACAGGCAGTGATAGTTCACAAGTGGATTCCGTTATTGCGGACCTTGGTCGCCGCTTTTCCATCAAGGATCTCGATCCTCTGCATTTTTTCTTGGGTGTTGAGGTTCAACCACATCCTGGTGGTCTATTTTTGTCTCAGAGACGCTACATTCTTGACCTCTTAACCCGCTTCAAGATGGCATCTTTCCGGTCGGTCAAAACCCCTCTCGTTGCTACCTCTACTCTTCGTCGGGATGGTGGCGAACCGCTCCAAGATCCGAGTGTTTATCGGAGTGTTCTCGGCGGTCTTCAATACCTTTCTCTCACTCGTCCAGATATCTCCTTTGCTGTCAACAAACTGTCCCAGTTCATGCAATCCCCTGGTGCTGATCACTGGAATGCAGCTAAACGAGTCTTACGTTATCTGCATGGTACGCTTGATCAGGGTATCCTTCTCCGGGCCCGAAGCCCTCTTATCTTCATGCTTATTCTGATGCTGATTGGGCGGGTGATAAAGATGACTACTCATCCACGGGGGCATATATTGTTTTTCTGGGTTCCAACCCTGTTTCCTGGAGCTCCAAGAAACAACAGACAGTTGCTCGATCTTCCACCGAGGCCGAATATCGCTCGGTTGCTTCCACCGCGGCTGAACTCCGGTGGCTTCTTTCTCTTCTCACCGAACTTGGTATTTCCATTCCGAGTCAACCAGTCATTTACTGTGACAACGTTGGTGCTACACAACTTTGTGCAAATCCGGTGTTCCATTCTCGGATGAAGCATGTAGCTCTGGATTATCATTTTATTCGCCAACATGTGCAGCAAGGTATCCTACGTGTTTCTCATGTTCGCTCTGAAGATCAACTTGCTGACTTACTCACCAAAGCCTTGTCGTCGGCTCAGTTCACCAATTTATGCTCCAAGATTGGTCTGTCTCTTAGCCATTCCATCTTGCGGGGGCATGATAGAATAAAATAGTTTATATTATTTATTTTATTATTTTTATGTAATTTAAGTATTCCTTACTAGACTAGGTCTACCAGGAAACCTCTGGTTAAGTATTCCTTACTAGACTAGGTCTACCAGGAAACCTCTAGTAATCTATAAATACTTGTAATTGCTCTTTTCATTATTCAAGCAAATATAATTCTCTACAGAAAATAAGTTCGCATTGTTGCTAGTGACGACCATAGTGAAATGTATGTTACAAAAAAAAAAAAACGCGAAGCTATTTTGACTAATGCTAATTATTATTGGGGTTATATATTTTTGTGCATTACTAATATTTATTTGTTGATAGTGATCTACACTAATATTGCGACTCTGCATCATCAACTCGTGTCAACTTATTCTTGTTAATTTGTTACTAGTTCGTACACTTCCTAAAAATCATAAAATGGAAATTTCACCACTATATAAATACATGGGGATAAAATTAACTTTGAAATAAGTTTATTTCGAGAGTGCCTATGCCACGTTACATTTTGTCAAATATATATCACACTCCACGGTTTTGTAGCATTATCTATACTTTGGACCAAGTTTTTCTTAGTACTCAAAATATCGGGAACAACATCATCATTAAATCGAGCGTCACTTGATTAAGGCACACGCACAAATAAAGCTTCACAGAACATCATTTTGGCTAATAATTAATTACAAAATATAAAATACAAAATCAAAACCCCTCGTGTAGCAAGAACAGTTGCTATATTATTAGCAATAACGGTAGGGTGTTCGTCGTGTGTTTCATTGATTTCCATTAATCATGAGATGAGGCCAAAATTGAAGGCATAAGTTTCGCGTCGGTGCAATTACACGTATTACCTCGCCATAGTCAAGCTTGGATATCATTGTTTTTTTAACAGTAGGCATAAACCAAATAATTAACCCCTATATAATATATCTAGCCAAATATTATATTCTCTCTTGCAATCTTGATTGCTGAGATAATTATGATTTATTCTAAGAGCTGCTCTTAATTATACAGGTTCCATCTGAAAAATCATTGTTATAACTTATAACTTAAAATACCAATATCGGCAATTGCAGAACGGTTCAAGTTTCCAAACTACTAATGCTGCGCTGCTATTTTAGTGTGCCAATTAAGTTTTATAATCATGACTGGGAGATACATATTATACATTAAATATAATTCTATATCAATCTCAATTTTTTCAGGGCTAAAACTCATATATAGCGGTGAAAAAAGGTCCATTAGGTTGTAATTAAACAAGCCATATCTAATCCACTTTCACATGCGATTTTTTTTCAGGGCTATTTAATTTTTTAGTTACATATAAAGCTAAGAATTCATCACACATTAAATTTACGCGACATAAGTATCAATTCACCATTCAACCTAAAGTTTTGGCATGATATGGATCTTTACATTGTTTTTGTGTGTCCCTAAATTAGGATAATGGTACGCTCTCTGATCCCCTTAAACTTCTATAAGGCGCATAAATTGACACAAATAAAATTGGCTTACAATCTCCTTTCCAAGTGAAAAACAAAAAAGAAAATAAGCCAAATTAACCAATTGTTTTGGAGGACATACAAATTAAAGTGGCTTTGTCCCTTCATAGTGCTCTTCAATATCAAAGTTCCCCCCTTTAGCTTGAAATCACTCTCTCCACGCCCCCCCCCCCCCCCCCCCCCCCCCCCCCACACACACACACCAGCCTCCTCGCCACTATAAAATTTGGCTCAACAAATCAAGGAAACCACTTCATATTTCATGTTCTAGTACTGCCCCTCATATCTCCCGGTTACACTATATTAACAAACTAACAAAACCTTGCTACTCTAATCTTTACCTTTTCTTCCACCAACAAGATTAATCCATCTTTTTTTCTTCTTCTTATTCTTGTTTCTTAAATAGTTGTCAAAAAAAGTGAGAAAATTAAGATGTTACAAGAATTGTTGGAGAGAAGTAACGTTAGCATTGTCGGAACCAAAACATCCAAACTCTCCACACCTAATGGACTAACTCCTAATGCCACCCCTTCACCTTCACATGCACCATCTTCTTCCACCCCTACCGACAACAACCTAATTAGATGCCCACGTTGCGATTCTTCGAACACAAAATTCTGCTACTACAACAACTACAACCTCACTCAGCCACGCCACTTCTGCCGCGCGTGCCGCCGATACTGGACCAAAGGCGGCTCCCTCCGCAACGTCCCCATCGGCGGAGGATGCCGCAAAAACAAACACTCCACATTGAATACAACAAAATTCAAAACCTGTCAAAGTCCAAACTTGCTTTCAAATAGTGGGCTGCATGCTCGGGCCTTGGTCTCTGACTCTCTTGGTCTACTGCAACTTCCATCAAATGGGCTGTCCAGTTCTTTCTACATAAATCAAGGAACTGAAGTTGAGAATAATGGGCTTGAAGAACTTTATCAGAGGCTGAGATCGTCTACAGCAAGTTGTTATGGTGAACATGCACCTGTTTTATTGGCAAATATGGGCTATGCTTCTACTACTAGTACTACTACTTGTTATTCTAGTTCAGGCATTTTTGAGTCAGCTCCGGTTTCATCAGGGTTATGGAGTCCTAGTACTTGGCCAGCTGATAATCTGCCTACAGCCTATGGTGCACATCCTTCGCAACTTTAAAAATATTTCGCTATAATTTACGGTTCGATTGGGGTGGATTAGAATGTGGTAATGTTGAGTTCAATCCATCGTTATGTTGTTTGGTTCATCGTGTTAATTGGATGACCTAATGCATCGTTCTCAATTAATCGGCTTATTTTGTTCTAGTTTGTTATATTGTAACTCGAGGATTAGCACATATTATAAGGAGAATTACATCGCCATTTCTGTTATAAGTGGGACTATTAGCTTGAGCAGTTTATTAAGCTACATGCTACTTATGGTTGATCATAAGAGGCTTATAACCGTGTTGACAGGTTTCCACATGCACGAGACTGGATTAAAATTCAGATTCCAAAGTATGTACTATACAAGATTAGTAGTATTATGCAAACATCTTTAACATTTTGGTTTCAAAGGTGCCTTTGGCCATCTTAGTGTCGGTTAAAAACACCTGAAGTTGGTGATCATTTTTCCCCCTTTATGGAGTTAATACATAGTTTAATTTGGGATTTTTTGTATGAATATGATTTTAGCTTGCGTCTTGTTTTACCTACCTTGTTTTGTTTTTATTAACTTGTTCTTTTGTAATTTTTAGTATCCTAGTTGTAATAGTGTTTTTAGCGGAAGCAATGAGGGTGTGCGTGGAAATATTAATTGTCGTTTCCGTAGTTGTTCATCTTTATTACATATCAGTTGAATTATTTGAAAGAGATCAAATTTCTTGATACGGGGAGAAGATTCACTTCACTTAAAGAAGATTTGGAGAATGACATGTGTCTACTTATTTTTATAATCACCATTTATTATTTGGAGAATGTCATATGTCGTCAACAAATATTTACAAATCTAACTTCGCGTTTAGATATAAACTAAATTTTTACGTAGTACGAACTTTAGTTCCTCACAACAAATAAATGTTTAACGTACACTTCGGCCACATTCGCAGCGTATATGTGTCATGGTGTACACTATCAGTCAGAAATTTAAAATATTTTTTTCCTGAGTGACAAGAATTTCCTGAAAAAAGAAAGTAAATTTCGGGAAAAGATAGAAAAATCTTTTCTTGCCCAAAAAAAGAAAAGAAGATTATGAATCTTTCCTTATCCTATCTTCTCTCTTAAAAAATAGGATCAAAATATTCTTAAACTTTAATTTTTGTTTATTCTTTCATCTTAGATGTATTAATTTAAAAAGAGTTTAACTAAATAAGTTATGTATTTCATTTATTCAATTATTTCAATGGTATCGAGAATTTACGAAAAAAAAAAAAGAAAAATATTAGAAATAAATACATTAATAGTTTAATGGATGTTTTTAAATTGAAATATAATATTTATAATATGATTGCACAAATCATTTAGTGTAACCACTTTTCTGAAAAAACTTATAATATATGATGCCAAACGCCTGGAAAACAAAGGAAAAATTTATTTTCCATAAAAGTTTTCTTAAAAAATACTATTTTCCATCATCTTCCCTCATTTATTTTCCCTTTCCCCTATTTTTTGGGAACCAAACTGAGCCTAAGTATCAAACCATAACTGATATATGCAAATTATTTTCTGAGTTATAAAAAGTGATGGTACTACAAGTCTACAATATAAACCATTTAAATAATGGGCTTTGCAATAGAATTCAGCCCATTGATTATTGGCATGAAAGAGACACATAGGGTTATGTCGAAAAATCGCAGCCCATCACTTAGCGCAACTTTAACTACCAGAAATTTAAACGTATATTAATATTCGACATTGCAGAGATTTATGTTAACATTAACAATTTATAGAAAACCAAAACGAAGAGAAAAAGAACAAAGGCAAAGGGAATTTTAAGTCACCTTTTCCAAGTGTCTTTCTCCAAAGAATATCACACGCCATCAGTAGATAAATATTAACTCAGTTTGATACATATATAGCTTGAGTTTTCTCCTATTTGAACGATTGATCATTTTGTGTTCATTGTTGTTGAACAATGAACATTCAAGTAGCTAGTTAATCCAAAAGAAATTACAAAAAGAGGAACACTTTTTTTAAATACTCAACGAGAGTCTTTACTTGATTGTGTTGAGTTAACGAGTACTTAACTACTTGAGATTGTTGGATTTGCATCAAAGGACATGATACCTCCAAAGTTATAGTTAAACAGTCACATAATACCGTGAACAATGTTTTGCTTCTCACTAATATCATTATTTCGCAAAATTAATGTTATTGTTGTAATTATAAGTTGAAGGTATGGATCAAGATTTTGATTTTGATTTTTTCAAAATTAGTAAAATGTTTTAGTTTTTGACTTTCTCAAAACAAAACTTAGAAGTATTTCTTCAGTTTTTATTACAACTACAATTTTCATGAAGTTTTTGGAACATGTAGAAAAGCTCCGTACAAGTTAAGAAACTTTCTAATATTTAGGAGATTGAAATTTACATCGAAATAGAAACTTTAATTTATAATGGAAAAAATATCTTCGTATCGCGATATTTACTGTATTATATTATTAAGAACTTTTTAATCTAAAAGTTTGAAATATCATTTCCTTCCATGCATTTAGATTATAAGAAATTGCAATTAGAGTATATAGAACAACAACTCACATAAGATTGAAATAATTAAAGCCAATTGTACCCATCATCAATTTATCACAAGTAAAACAGGAATTACAAATAATGTTAAAAATACTATCACAACTATGACCCTTATCCTTACCAATTTTCTTTCTTTCTCCATCTCAAGAACATGCATTATTTCTCCATCTTTATATTTTTTCCTTTTTCATGGGGGACAGTCAGTAACACCCTCTTAACTTTGATATAAAAGGTTAAACACACATAAATTTTGAAATAAAATAAAATAAAAATAAAGATTCACTGAGAGCATGCAGATAATTCCAACTAATGCTTGGCCTTTCCACATAGTATCACATCTTCGGGCATGTCATACTCAGTGAACAGACTATGTTCATCGTTCCACACTCTAACATACAGTTCTTGTCCGAGATATCGCCTAGGCCAATTTGCAGACCTCAAATTCCACATTCCCTTATTGTCCAATGACACCAAAATTGCACTCCAAGAATATGGATACACCTGCAATAATTTTGCATTCAATTAAAAAAATTATTTGGAACCCTCCGATTTTAATCTGTACATAAGTTTCATGTGCTTCAAACTTTGCTCTAACTGAAAATTGTTTTTCAAGAAATCCATAAGAGAAGTACTGTTATAGTTTCTTGAAAACGCCAATCGTCTCTAAAAGTTTGAGCTTCCATATTAGATGGCAATTCAATATGGTATCAAAGTTCAGATCAAATCATAGGTTACAATCTCAGTGTTACGTATCAGGCATAACAAAGAGATTTACAGCATGCATGTGAGGAGGCGTTGCAAAACATATAAATTAATGTGCCATTACCGGAACTGTGTATCTGGTGACGGCATCATTGAGATTGTAGAAGCGTCTCCTCAATGTAGAATTCCATACGCCGTTACCAAATCTGGATTTAACAAGAGATATATAAGATTGATTACAAGTCAAACAATCATAGGCTTACATTGAGATTAAACTCAACACAAGTATAAGATAAAGAACTTATTGTGGCCTTACCCAACAGTCCAGAAATCATAGCCATCAAGATGCCAAGATTGAACGGTCGATTCCGTGTTTTGAAAGACTATTTCAACGAAATCGTGCAGTGTAGTGTTTATAACAGCGGTGCCAAGAACTGCTGGGCCTTTAGGTGGGATGTCATTGAATGACTTTAAGTCGAAAACTCCGGAGATATTGAGAAAATCAGCAATCTTCAATGGGGTGTCCGGATTTATGTAAGAAACCTTATTTATCGCGTATCTTGTCTTTCCGTTAATCTTAGCAACACTGTTTTCTATCATTATTGTCCTCTGTACTGGTATTGTCCCATAATGAAATGATCCTTGGGGGTTAGGCCTGGCTGCATTTGCTGTCAAATTCCATCTGATCAAAGCATAAAACCACTTCAGTAGGATTCAAGTTAGTCTAATTTAGGCATTTTTTGTAGTGTTTTTCGGTTTTTTACCTGATAGTTCTGGCTTGCTTCAGAGACCAGTGAAGTTGGTAAGTTGGCGCAATGGGAAGTGGGCCGGCAGCTGCGGCTTTAGAGCCCTGGTAGTGTAGGAGGGCAGTAGCGGTAAGTATAGGCTTTGTGAAACGAGTTGAAGCAACGATGAAATAGTCTCTGGGCTCCCCTATGCCGTGCAATGTGACCAAAAAAGAGCTGGATTGACCGACATGAATGTCTAATGATTCATATACTTCTTGCATCGTGTGGGATCCTTCGCATTCCACAAGACGTAGCGTGTGTCCTTGAATTCTGAAGTTGATTGTAGTCGTCATTCCCACGTTTGAGACTCTGAACAAATAGGTTTGGCCTGAATTGTTTTCGCACGAAATGAAACAAACACAAGAAGGAGCTGTTATTAGTACTACGATAGTGAGGATATATGACTTCATCTGAGAGTTTGGTACTACCTGGGACGACATCAAATGCAGTGGACTGAGGTCTTCCGTTGATCAGGAGACCATCGGCCATCGGGAAATTGCCCCCAGAATCTAGGATCTGTTGCAATTCCTGCAATCCATAGACAAACATTAGGCTAGTAAACATCAATTCCTGTCCCTCTCTGAAGCAACCGATGTACGATGATGTGATGCAGATAATTTAGTTACTAGTGTAAATGAACGGTTGAAATGAGATTATGAGGCGGTTAGCTCCCTACAATTTAGAAACTATTGCAATGCCTGCAAAGCCGCCTTAGACATTTTCTGTGCAGCAAATCAATATGATTGGAAAGTTTCCTCAATTGTAGAGTAACAAATAGTTGATGATCTCCTTCCAACATTTTATTGTCAAAAATTAACCGCACTTGATCGTATAACGTTATATGCAGCGGCTACATGAAATAGTTACTCTTCAAAGAAAATGTGTAGTACAAATTAACGAACCTTGTGATCTTTCTTCCACCAGTCGGATACAAGGACCGTGAACTCCTCAAAAGGCTTTGGGTATGGGACTGGAATGACAGACCTTGCCAAGACATTGAATCCTCCGAACCCGCCAGCAGCTCTGTGCAGCAATGTGGAAGGAAAGTATGTGAAAGTTCCAATTTGATCCTTCATCTGCATTTTGTAAGTCCAGTTTGAGTTTGGAGGAATAGGACAATTTGTTCCGAGAACTCCATCTTGCCATGAAGATTTCCTCTGTTTCACACCGTTCCTGATATAATACACATAGCACAAAAGCCATCTCATGAGCCTCAAAGTTTTCAAATGTTTCATAAACCATATAAACTTTTTACAAAGTTTAACTTACCATGTGAAAAGCATAGGTTCATCCAGTTTGTTCTGGACTTGAACGATCACATTGTCGTTAGTCACAACGTTAACGGTTGGCCCTGGAAATTGGCCATTAACAAGAATTCCCTGGCAAATTAAACAAATTAACTCAAATGAGACATTGAAGTTAAATGTACCAAATTTACAATTAAATTGTGATTCTTACCCTTTGTTTGACACCAAGAGGTGAAATTTCTCCATACTCAACTACCCAATTGAGATACACATACGGGTCTTCAGCTTCCACTAGAGAAGTAACACACAAACAGACCAAAACTCCAACTAAAAAGAGCAGAACTTTGGCCTGTTTCATTTTTAATCACAAACTATAATGAATATGTGAAGAAGAAAAATGCAATGGAGCAATGAGAAAATGAGTAAGTACACAAGAAAAGAGGAGTTTATATAACAGAAAATTTGGTTGCATGCTAACATGCAGTAGAGCTCATGTTACGAGAAGAAATCTGAAGATAACTGGCGCCGTACTCCATGCTCATTAATGTTCTAAATTCTCAACTCTAAATTCGTTCATCAAAACTTCAATATTATGGATTTCTTGTAAGAACCGATGGATGCTTCAACTTGAAGTAGTTTAGTTACAAGTTATTTAACTTTTTGTGTTTCTCGTGAGTTGTTCTTGCTACTAACAGAATTCTTCCGTACCATTTGCAACCACGAGAAATGGAATCCTCTATGTAAAATCAACTTACCACCTGTCCCTTTCAAACACGTACTATCAAAGTTTCGTTTTCAATGTATGTTTTGGTTCGTTAAATATTTAAAAAAAAATTGTAATGTTTCGAGATCTTTTCGATGTGTTGCTTGTATATTTCGTTTTCACGAAGTCAAGACATGAAATTGTTTTTCAAGAAAAGTTTAGAAACTTTTATCCATGCTTTCAAGTGCTTAAAATAATTCGTGTTCATTAATTTAATCAGTTAAAAACGGTAAAAGTACATAGAATAAAAACATCGGATTGCAAAAACCAAACTCTAGCAACTCAAGTTTTTGGGAGTTCTTTAAAATTTTACGTCTTTATTCCGATTTTAGTGCAAATGGCCAATTTTAGTGATCTATTGTACTCATAAATCATAATCCAATTTACTTTTTGACAAATTGTACCTATCGGGGCTGTCCCTTGAGGTGGATTGGATTAGAGATAAGAGAAGGATTTTTCTTTTTCTTTCAAAAAATTAATAGGTCAGCATATTTATTAAAAAATAAAATAATAACAAGAAAAGCTTTTCTTAACTTTTATTATAATTTTTTACTTTCATCAACTGTATAAACCTATGTGAAAATTTAAACAATGAGATTTTAATTATAAAAGGTGAAATCAAAATGCAAATAATTTTTCTTTTTATGCTTAATTAATAATTAATAATCAAAACTAATGTACGTTAAAATTATTTCATTAGTAATATCAAGTTTTTATTTTCTTTAGTTAAATTTTGAAGAATAAAATAAACTCAAAATTGTAAGCGTAATTATTTAAGTAATAGTTACTTCTTAAACAGTGAGATCTTCTCACTGGAGCCTTTAACTTCATTTAATTTTAATCTATGTTACTGTTGTTTGGAATGACGGAAATGCCATCATTTTTAGCTTAACTTTGACCAAAATGAGTGATCAATTGTAAATTCAAGGTGCAAATGTCTTGAATGTAATTTTTATGAGACATATCACCATACTCAGATAATGTTGTGTAAGATACAATTAATTTTATTCACTGACAAGGTCTCTTAATTAAGAGATTGATGCAGCTTTTCAACACTGTGAAATGCATAATATTTAAGTAACATAAAATATAAACGATAGTATCAATGACTATGATTGATATTAGAGTTCAACAATAGTAGTACATCAAACTCATGGTCTAATTCATATCAATTGTCACTAATGAACGCGATTATTAATATAATCTACCTCATAAGAAACTCTGCATCTCTTGAGACCGACAAACATTTTAAAAACCCAAAAACCTTTTAGGAACTTCTTCAACAATGCTACTAATGAAAAAAAAAAAAAAAGAACATTAGATTGATACATAAAATTTGTAGTGGGATTTAACCTAATTATCTGGTGTGTACGTATTTTAATCCAGCCACTGAAGTATCTGCCCTTCTAGAATTTACTTTAAGTATTAATCTTGATATATGTGAAATGTTGCAATTCTTGTATATATGGTTGGAGTTTTCTAACGAGGGATTCGTCGGTGGAGTTAGCTTAGGAATTAGGAAGGCGAGAAGGACGCAGCCAAGAACGGATCATCATTAATTGTGGGTTTTAATGGGTTTTTACCCAAACCATGGTTAATGATTTTATATGATAAATCACAAACCGGACATTAATGAGGTAATTGCAAAAATTACCACTATATTATTTCTAATTGGGAAACAGCTACATGTATTATTGGGATAAAAGTGTCAAACTCTCTATACTGCGCTTTATGTTGCACTTTACCTCATATTCTATATTTTTAGCGGCATGCTCCCTATAATGTTGAAAAGTAAGCACTTTGTCGTCTGAGTGGTTGATACCGTTGGATTTGGATAGATTTCTGCATCTTTGGCCGTTGGAGGAGGCTTCAAGGGGCAAATTACCTATTTTTCAATAGTATAGGTGGCATGTCCCAAAGAAAAATAAGGTAAAATGGAACAAATGGCATAGTATGTGTTGTATGCTTTCATCCATGTATTATTTTATTAGCAAAAAAATCCGATATGAAGCTTTAAAATTAGCAAAATAGTTGTCGTCATTATATTTTAAGTTGACAGTTGTATTGATAACTAAAGGTCTTTTTACATTGAAATTCAAATAGATGTTACAAGTTTTCTTATAACTCCTTAAGATTTCTAACAAAAACAATCAATTCTGTGTTTTTCTTTGTACTTACTGATCTAGAAAGTAATTTTTCTTTCAAAACTTTTTGGAAAAAATATATATGTATAATTCAGTAATTAATTCTTTATGTATCAAGTAAATACAAAAAAAGAATAAATTATGTTATCAGTTTCTCTACGTGCTAATTAAATATAAGTTATTAGAATTTTTTGCTCATTCATTGATATCACATGGGGGTTTTTGCTAATAAAAAAAAAATGGGTTATTTGCCATTAGACTAAAATTACACATGCTTAGTTCTTGCAATTACCTCAAAATTCAATTTGAGAGGCTTGGAACGGAAAGAGATCAAGTATAGCCGGAGTTTTCACGTGGAAAGCAGGAACCGAAGACAATGGGAGGGTTATTTGGACCAGGTCTGGTGGCAATCTTTCATTAAGTTTCGAGATTTGGCGCCAAATTCAATCAAGTGTTTTTTTGGTAGGAAAATTCAATTAGGTGGTGCAATTAACCGTCTTCCATAAAATTAAGGATTTTATAAATAACATTTACTTGAAAATGTTTCGAGATCTTTTAATATGTTTCGGAAAAAATCGTAGAAATTGTTGTTGCTTTAGACGTACAAAATATTGTATATTTTGTTTCCATTGAGACAAAAATGGAAACATTTCGGTACTTTTCGAGGAAAAGAAAAGAAACTTTCATCCATGGTAATAAGAAAGTGTGCAATCACTAGCAGAAATATTCGACTCTCTTGTGTTATTCTTTCTCTTTTCTTTTAAAAATTTGATAAATGACTTAAGGATTAGCATACCATCGATCTTAGTTAAGAGATACCATAGTAGTAATGGAGCTGAGGTTTTTTTTGTCTTTGTGGAACATATAATCGTAAATTTTACATATATAGACTTTCATACAATAGATGGAGGTGTATTGATAACCACCCCCCATAAATTACGCGGTAAACAAAATTATGTAAAATGTTATCGCACAAAGTTATATCATACAAAAGATTATTAATTAGAGGCCCCGTGCTTTTGTAAAATAAAATGAGAGTTGAGTTTCCTATTGCATAAACACCAGTCACCGATGTTGGAGATCCAATAAATTGATAATCTAAAGGGGTAAATTTGCATCTCCAATACTGGATTTTGGAACCATAAAGTATAATTTTTTGGAGTTTCCCTTTTACGTCTTCTCAACCTCATTGATGGTTCATCATCATTTTTGCTTATTTTTTTTGTAATAAAATTGTCATTTGGCACCTTCTCCAAAAGATTTTGGGATTCACGTTAAGTTAGGTCCATGTGAATCAGCGCATGTAACATGGCAATGAGTGTTATTGGTTCATTCTTAAGATATGTTACATTGGTCCAACTTTTAAGTTTTATGCATATTCTCCACGTCCAAAAAGGAGTACTTCAACCACAAGAAATATTGATCTAATTACAAGTAGTAATTATCATTATAACTAAGTTTATTAAATGAACTGGCACTTTATAAAATATAAATAAAGCACCTTTAATATGTCGTCTAACTCTAAACCCTAATCCTAAGTACGAAATGAGTATAACGAGAATTAAATATATGATATTGTTATCACATTGGGACTCCTTACAAGTTTCAGTCGTATTTTTCATCAAAAACAAAAAAATTCCAGTTGTACTCAACCCATACCTGAAATTTGAATATGTCTAATTTAATCAACGCTATTAACACCTCCGGATCCGTGGCGCAATGGTAGCGCGTCTGACTCCAGATCAGAAGGTTGCGTGTTCGATTCACATCGGGTTCAAAATCCCCGAACTATATTCCGGATCCAATATTTTTTAATTTTATTTAACATATTTTGTTACTTTCTTCACATGTTCGTCTTTTGCACAAATTCTTATAACTTGATCGAACACTGATTTACTTTTCTGGTTAATATGGTTTTGCAAGTTAAAACAAGCAGAACTAGGAAAAAGAAGAAAACACCAAAAAATTCAGCTTAAAGTTCTCAAAGATCACTGAGTAGGCATATTATTTATTAAAAGGAGAAAGCAATAGTCTAGCAATTTTTCACTCGGGTAAGTATTTGAAAGAGTTTTATGTCAAAAAACTTTGTGAAAGGAAAATGCACACTGCTATATTTACAAATATAAGTTAGAAAGCTGAAAGTATTTGCTACTAAAAAGATAGTGACCATACGATTTCACACATAATAATGTTTATAAGCAGACAAAGAACTACAAAACAATATGAATGTTAGTAAAAGCATTACACTGCATTCATTTACACCCAAGTCAAAAGCAGCTAATTTAGCAAGTTGCTAAAGCAAACGATCACATATGAATAAACAAGCAGCAAAAATAGGACACATGAATGTCAGCAGTAAATCATGAATACAATACAAACAATCACAGGCTCTATACATTTTGCATTCTTTCAAGTAGGATCAAGCGCGGTATACGTATACAATAACAGAAATTTTCATTGAAAGATCAGTATAGATTCAGGTTTATATAGCCTACTCATCATATTGGATTTGATCATATGAATTCAAGCAGCATTCAGCTGATTTCTGCAATGACAAGCCAACATTCAAAGTTAATGATCTATGGAACAACACGGGGTTTTGCTAAGCTTTCTAATAAAGGGGTAAAGACTTTCTCAAGATAAAAAATACCACTTTATGAACCTCGATAATATATGCATTACGAGCAGCCGGTGAGAAAAACTCACAAATAGTAACAAAAAATTAAAGAATTGCATCAAAAGAGAAACAGTAGAGAATGCTTTCATTAATGATAAAATATAACTTAGGATTTGTTTTACTACATGATAACCGCATACTACTAAAAAACTCACAATGGAATTGTCAAATGGATAGCAAAGGTAAAAGTTATTACGCGTCAAATTTTCAAGGACGACTTCAAAGATCAAAATACCAAGGCAGGTTAACGTACTTGCATTGTGTGGCAGTGAAGAAAGAAAAAGGTGTTGTATGCGCTTCACAAGTTCATTGATATGCTACATAATGTAACTTACGATTTCAGAGGTTTCCATGGACTTCTAATGCAATAAAAACTCAACTTCAACCCTGACCATTGCAGTTAAACTGGTGCAGTTCCAGAACTTAAAGAACATCCACTCAGTATGGTACTACAGCTCTGAGTTCAAGTTCAACCCTTTACCATAAGTGAACAATAATTTCATCAGGACCTATATAGTGAAGTCTACATTATTTGATATGGAAGTACGACATTTAAGTAGCAACAATAAACTAAAATCAAGAAAATTCTGGTAGCTGAAAGACTCAGCAGTAAAAACAGAACTGTCTTAGAAGAAAATTAGACAAGTGAAGGCAAAAATGCAAAATTCGTATTGAGTAACTAGGGAGATGAGGCGAAATTGGTTCTGTAAGTATACAAGCTTGCATGATTAATCACATTGAGACTCTTGTAGCAAGATTTATGTACAATGCCATTGAAGAGATCAATGTGACTTACACTGCACAAGAGATGAAAACTCATATGTAAGTTACACACACAAGAGATGGGAAACATTTGTAATTTTTGAATTTCAGACAGTTAGGACTTGGGAGAAAGGTTAGAGGGCTAATAGTAGTTGAGTTTCCAAGTAAATCAAAAGAGTTGTAAGTTGATTAGTGTGTCTAATGACATTATTAACAAAAAGGTGAAGTCAGCAAGTAGTTACTTATCAATCCGCCTCTTTATGAGAGCGTGTGTGATTCCAGATGAAAAGGTTTCGTCTTTGATTCGCGTTGAGTTCAACTCCCAAACGAAATATCTTATCAGTTTGGAGCATTGATGGTGCATTTCAGGAATTCACCGGTACATAAATTCTTTAACCACCAACAATTCAAATGGAGAAATTAGTTTATTTTTTTCTTGTAAATGAAGAAACTGGTATCCAGAAGAAGAATCTATCTAGAAAGTTGCAGTCTCGAGTGAGTAAGTTTTGCTGGCACTAGCGTCATATTGCCAATCCTTAAAATAACATTCAGGACATGCTTCTTAATAAAAAGAAATATCAGTCTTCTGGGTTTAGGGACTACATATCCAACAATTATAACTTGATTGAACACTGAGCCAATTAACAGAGCAATGGGCGTCTGATTTAAAAGAATGTTTAGTGACACTAGTGTACTTTTGTGATAAAGATGGTGTTCAAATTTAAAACAAGCACAGAAAACAAATGATAAATGAAGCAAGGTGCAATCTTTGCACAATCAGCGAAATATTCATCATCAATACACCAAATTCAGCTCAAAATATCTGAAAGATCACTCAGAAGGACTATTATTTATTTAAAGGAGAAAGTATGTTACACTCAGGTTCCTTGTCTCCTAAACACTTCCATCAACAAATAAAACGATAAATATGTTTCAAAATTTCACACACATCAGTGTTATTTGATTCCACTTATTGCCTGGAAACCGAAAACATCCAACTGCAGTCAAGCTGCTCAAGATCACTGAATAGATGCATCTCCAGAAGTCAGTGTCTGTACAATCTACAGCATAGCCATTAATATAGCTTAAGCTTACCAGGACGTAACAAGCATAAGTTTAACTGATCATACCAACTCCGCCAGGTATCTTGAACTATACCATTTCTTTCCGGTGATGCACGTCCAGGACTGTGGAATAGCGCATAAAATAAGATTTACATTTGTTCTTTGTGACCGGAGAGTTCTCAACGAGGTACAACAGGGATTCGGTTCTCTGCTTCGGTGGAGAGCAACATGAAGATATGAAGACTCCCCAATTTCTATGTAAAAGAAACATAGAAGAAGAAGAAGAAGAAGAAGAAGAAGAAGAAGAAGAAGAAGAAGAAGAAGAAGAAGAAGAAGAAGAGTGGTTTGGATCACCAATAATCACTACATGAACAGCTTCCAGACTCGAAACGATGGAACCTACTTGAATCCCGTATAACTATCTTTCGCTCAGCGATTCTTGAAATAAACTTAATGGCAGTATGACAGTCGACACAAGTTCTTAAATTCTTGAAAACCTTAATTGGAGTTCCTGGTGGTGTGCTTATTATGCCAAATGCAACTGCAAGTTTCTCGCTGTGATAGACGAGGTTTTGCTCCTTCTGCTCTTCTTCCACATCATGCAGAACATAATTCGTGTGAGGGACAAAACCTTCTTCCTTCATTCTCTTTGAAACTTCTCCCAAGAACTCAAAAATTTCTCGTGATTTTGGATTAGACTGATCACCAACTAAGAAAGTATGGACTTTCCTCTCGATATTAATCCAACTCATGCCAGGTTTCTTGACCACTCCTCTCTCGTCCATCAATTTTCTGACCTTTGCTACTTCACTCCACTGTCCTGCGGTGGCGTAAATATTAGCCAGAGTAACATATGTAGCAGCATTCTCAGGCTCAATTTCAAACAACACTTCAGCTGCCTTCTCTGCAAGTTCATAATTTCCATGAATTCTGCAACCACCTAGCAGGGAAGCCCACAAAAACTTGTCAGGTTTCATGGGCATTTTGCTGATAATATCCTCAGCTTCCCCAAATCTTCCAAACCGACTCAAGAGATCAATCACACAAGCATAGTGATCCGACGTGATAGTCAATCCATATTTCTCCTTTATTGAGTGGAAATATTCCAGACCCTTATCAACCAAGCCGGCATGGGTGCAAGCAGAAAGAACACCAACAAAAGTAATGTGGTCAGGCTGAGTACCAGATCTAAGTAAGAGCTCAAACAACTCAAGAGCTTCATGGGGTTGACCATTCTGGGCATACCCATTAATCAAAGAAGTCCATGAAACTAAATCAGGTCTGGGAAGCAACTTGAATACTCGATGTGCACTCTCAACGCTACCGCACTTGGAATACATGTGAACAAGTGAACTGGCAGCAAATGAATCCGGATTGAATCCCATTCTCATCATGCATCCATGAACTTGTTTCCCCAACTCTTCCGCTGTCTGATGAGCGCATGCATTCAGAATTCCAGCAAACGTGAATTCGTTAGGCCTAATCCCTGAACTAGCTAGATCAGAAAACAAAGCAAACCCTTCTTCCAATCTCCCATCCCCGAAATACCGATCAATCATGGTTGTCCAAGAAACAATGTCCTTCCCCACAGTCCTATCAAAAATATACCTCGCCTCATTTATGCTTCCGCATTTCCCATACACATCCAACAAAGCACTCCAAACCACAGCATCAGAATCCAACCCCGTCCGCACAATTTTCCCATGAATCTCCTTTCCAAGACACAAGGACTGCATAGCAGCAGAAGCCGAAAGGGCACTCGAAACAGTAAACTTATTGCAATTGAACTTCTCATATCTCTGCATCAATCTGTACAACTCTAAAGCACTTT